>VZTU01006725.1:307718-332375 GCA_013400835.1 Zapornia atra
GCTCGCAGGAGCCTCGCCACGTTCCCCCCGGCGCCCGGGACTTCCCGCCGATCCCTCTGGGGACAGCGGCTCTTCTGCTGCGGCGGCACCGGACCCCTCGGGGGAAGCGGCGGCGCTGCCGGGGTCTCCCTCAGACTCCGTTTCCAGCTCGGAGTCGCGGTCGTGGCTGGGGGCGGGCGGCGAGGCGGCGGCAGGTGGCGGCTCCGGCTCCTCATCGCTGCTGCTGCTGCTGCTAGGCGCCGCGCGTTGCCGGCCGCGGAAGTTACGCGGGGGACGCCGGAACATGCTGGCCGGGGAACAGCCGCGAGGCCCCGCACGCGCGGAGCCAAAGCGCATGCGCAATACCACCCACAAGCACTTCCGTGTCTCAGACCCGCCTCTCTTCTCTCGAAGTGGGCGGGGCACGGGCGACAGACGTCCAATGAGAGCGAGGGGGCATGTCGCCGTGGTTAACCGCCAGGGTGCCGGCGGGCAGGCGGGCGCGGGCTCGGGCTCCGTGAGGGGCGCGGAGCGGGAGAGGCCCCGTGTGCGGAAAGGAGCCGCTGTTTTGCTGGCAATTAATTGATTCTGGGCCCGTAGCAATCAGATTCGTTGTAAGGGCTTGTTTGTGTAAGGGCGGCCATGGCCCGTGCTTCCCTTGTTGCGTGGTCATCAAAAACATTCCCGGTTTTGTTCTTACAGATATAATTTATCATCGTTCATAAATAAAACTACATAATGTCAAGTATAGCTGCATCATTAACAGTGACTATTCATATGCTATTTTATAAGGCATATCATCTCAAGATCAGACTAATTACAAATGCACAATCAATCATAAATGGCTATTTCAGAATTAGCAATGTACACTCATAATAAACACACTTTATAATACCACATAATTATAAGTACAAAGTTTATTCTGTGGCTTGCTGTCAGAAGCTGACAGCAGATTGTCCCTCCTTCCTCTGGGTTTGACTCAGAGGAGAACTCAGGCAGGTGCCAGTGCTGGTGTGAGGTAGGGGAGTGTATGGCTGGGAGCAGAAGGAAGGTGGGATTGTTGGCGAGTGTCGTAGTTTTGCATGGCTGGGTTCTGGTGGAGGAGGGGGCTGCAGGGGTGGCTGCTGCAGGAAGCAGCCAGAAGCTCTCTGCAGGCCCCACAGAGCAAACACCAGCCAGCTCAAGGCCGGAGTCGTTGCTGACCAAGGCAGAGCCCATCAGCGACAGTCACAGCACTTCTGGGAATCACATTTAGGAGAAAAAAATGCAAGCAGCTGCTTTTTGCTCCCAGAGAAGAGAGTGAGAAGATGTAAGAAACTGTGCAGGCACCAAGGGCAGGGAAGGGAGGGAGGAGGCGCCCCAGGTGCTGGAGAGAAAGATGCCCCTGCAGCCTGTGGAGAAACCCATGGTGAAGTGGGTGACCCCCCACAGCCCATGGATAATGATGGGGAGCAGAGACCCCACCTGCAGCCCATGGACAACCCCATGCCAGAGCGGGTGGAGACACCTGAAGGAGGCTGTGACCCCATGCGAAGCCTGCATGGGAGCAAGCTCCTGGCACTGAAACCTGCAGCCTGTGGAGAGACCGACCTATGCCAGAGCAGGTTTGCTGGGGGACTTGTGATTCTGTGGAGGACCTGGCTGGAGCAGTCTGGACCTGAAGGTCGGCACCCCATGGAAGTGACCCAAGCTGAGGCAACTGGTAAGGAGTTGAAGCCTTGACATAAAGGACTCACATCAGAGAATTTAGCGGAGGACTGTCTCCTCTGGGTGGGACCCCATGGTGCAGCAGGGAAAAGGTGTGAGGAATGCCCCTCCCTCCTCCCCCCAGCTAAGAAGGAAATCAACTTGTAAGGAATTGACCGAAACCCCCCTTTCCCCCAGTCCCTGCCCCTCCCTGTGCTACAATGCAGAGGGGGAAGAAGGGAGCAAAATCATGACTAAAGTGAAGTCTGCTAAGAAGGGAGGGGTGGGAGGAGGTGCTTTAAAATCTGGTCACACTTCTCATTACCCAACACCAGTCACTGCGTGTGCAGTGCAGTGTCATAAATTAGAGAGTTTTCTTTCCTTTATTCTGTGCTGAGTCTGTTTTGGCTGTGATGCTGATTGTGGAATGATCTCTCCCTGTCCTTATCTCGACTCCTAGGCCTCTCAATATATTTCTCCCTTGTCTATCTGAGAAGGGGAGTGATAGAGCAGCTTTGGTGTCTGTCTGGACTCCAGCCAGGGAAAAACCACCACAAGGGTATAGGAGGAAGTGCTTGAATCCCACAGATTACTTAAATCTCTTTGCATGGTGAAGCATTGTGCTGTAGCTTGTACCAGCCTTTCATTTCTGTGGTGCCAATTTGAGCTTTGTGGAAAGAAAATACATCCAGCTTCAAATGAAAGTGTGACAGCTACACAGAGTTAAGTCCTTCAAATAAGGCCTTTGTGTCTCAAGAGAAATATCTCAAAATAGTGGATGCTTGAAATGTTCTTCCTTAAACTGCTCAACCTTTCTGTTCTTCGTCTGTAAGATGGAGATACTAATATTAATTTGCCTCAGGAATCTTGTGAAGAAAAAGCTGTGTTTGTGAAGCACTCATTACAGTACAAACAATGTAAAAAAGCCCAACTGAAAACTAAAATATGTTTCTACTCATCACTGGTTCTTAATGGTATATATTAAATATAGCCCAAGGCTATACAACAAATAATGAAGATTATAAAAAATTGAAAGTGGCAATTCAGTAAGCACCATTCATCTTACAAATATTATTCATCTTCTGCACTGAAAGAGCTCGGGGGTCTGGTGAAAAAACAAAGTTCTGCAAACACTGGAACATAACTTTTCTATGGAATTTGTGCCTAAGATTGTCTTACTGCGAGCTCTGATTCAAAGCTGCCTTGCAGGTGCAGAATCGGCATGTGCTTTCCCTGTATGGTTTCTCTGACTGAGGAATGAAGTCAAGGATAGTCTGGGGATGCACAGGCATATGTTTTTCCATTGCAACCTGGACAAGACAGAGTTTGCTGATGTAGATTGACCTCGAATAATGCAAATGAAGTAACTTGTTTCTTGTTGATTGCTCCAGGACTTATGAAGATTTCATGATGATAAGGAAAGATCTGAGTTTTATGAGGAATCTACTGTTATTCTGATGCCCTTGTAACAGTGACAAAGCTCCTTTCCCTTGCTGAGACTCTGTCTTAAAGACGTTTTTTTTCAATAGATTTTAAATCCTCTCATTTTAGTCAGTGCTACTTAGGCAGGACTGAGCTAGCTCATTGTAAGGCGAATGCTTCAGGACTTCAGCATGGCAGAAACATGGGACACAGCTATTGTACATTCAGTATTTCTGGCAGGTCAGAACTGCCCTGTTTGCAGTTGTCACTCCAGACAATATGCTCACTAAGTGCCAAGACATGAATCCAGGCAGTGGCATCCAATCAAGATGATCCCAGTGCAGAGAGGAAAAGGAAATTCAGCTGCAGGAATGCAGCATAGTATCTTTTTTAAGGGCTGGCAGTGCCAAGTGTCAATTAAATTATCTTGTTAGGCAGTCAAAGCCCATTTCCTGACACTGCTGACATAGGACAGTAAGATAATTGTCTCTTAAACTATTTAGAGTGGAAGGTTAAAGGTAACAGAGAGACAGGTGAGGATTATTGGACAGAAATACTAGAATAATTAGTTATTAGACAACTGATGCTGTTTTAATGACTCTGCAGTCTAAGCCATTAATGTTATTCAGGCAAATGAATTTTAAGAAAAGCTCTGAGGAGAAGCAGATCAGCAAATTGTTACAGGTTTCCATTCCCAAAGCTAGAAGCAGCATGAAAGCGAGCCAGACCTCGCATGGAAACTGAAGGGAAGCATTAGTGACTAATGCCATGGTCTCATTCCACACTCCATTGATTTCAGCAGTGGCTTGAACTCTGTTAAACTTTAACGTCAATGTAAGCTACAAAGTGACTGCCTCCAAAAGACACAGCAGCTCTTCACAAGTGCAGAAGAACCCTGAATCTAAAAGATCAGCTCAGTTTTGGTGAAAGACCGCAAAACTAGATCCAACCTTCTCAATGCAACAACTTCAAGGTGGTGGTAGGAGGAACTGCAGGATGTTCTTTGCAGCATCTTGGGGAAGAAGAGTTTTCTCTGTGTCTGTTGCCTCCTGTGGAAAAGTCCAGCAGAATGCAGGCAGAGGAGGGCAGTAGTGCCTCAGACTGTCAGCCTCACACCTGGCAAACGAATCAGTCAGGGGAAAGCTCAGTGTTTCATCAACAGAACTTTTCTGTAGACTTCCATAAGCTGTCTTCAAACCAGAGTGATCTGTTTGCTCTGTAAACAAATCCCTGATTTTATTAATTATGCTATTAATCATACATTTACTTTGCTCTCTTACACTGCTTTGCCTGTCTGTATCATAGTACTTACTTCCTTTGCATCTTTCCAGAAATCTGCGAATCTGGAAAAATTTCCTTTTCACAGCAACTTGCAAAACATGCTGAAAGACCTGAGATTTATTTCAAATTTGATTCTTATACCATTTAACCTTTTAAAGCAACACATAATTCCAGAGAACCTCATAAAATACAGGTACAAGGTACACCGTGTACCAGTACTACTTAAGAGCAGTACCAGTCTCCCCAGTTGCTGGCACCTGAATATACAATCCCCTAAGGCCCCTCTATTTCCCACACTTGTTCCTCTCCTAAATATTCCATAGTTAAGTCCTGTGTAATGCCAAAATGCCCTTTCCAGCATCCCATAAGGTGCAGCACATCTGCCTGGAGAACTGCTCCTGGGATTCCCATCTGGACACTGGGGCTGGACACTTCATCTGGACACTTCATGGGACAGCCCTGGGAAGGGCCTGGACAAGATGCTCACTCCTCAGGAGTCTTTAACTTGGGTTGTCACCTGCCACTGTGTCCTTGTGCTCCTCTGGCCTCGTGGAGATGTGTCTTTGATGGGCAGATGGCCCTGTGATGAGTAGCTGGGCTCAGTCTTCCCCACCATTGTCTCCCTGTGGGCATGCAGACGAGCTTTTATCACAGAACCTAAAAACATGTACCCAACGACATCTTTTTAGCACCTAAAACTGAAGCTTTGGAGAAAAGAGCATTCATAGCTAATGCAGTAAGGATACCAGCCCACCGGGATTAAGACAGGCTTCTTGGCTCGCATTAAAACATGAGTGTGGAGAAACAAATGCATCTAAAATGAACTCGCAGCTCTGGTTTACCAAGGTATTATTTACTAATTATAGCATAAGGGTTGCAAATTGCAACAAATAACCTTGCGTAACCCCACTACTATGTTACTGTCAGCACTCAGATCTTGGGAAATTTGTGGATGCTTGGATATTCCCGCCTGCCTGTGCTGCAGCTAGGTTTTTGCAAGTGAAACTCTTGTGTCTGCTCAGCAGTTGGCAAAATTTTATTTGCTATAATTCAGTCTGGGTGAGTCAGCACTGCCTTCCTTCACAACACATTCTGCTGCCCTGTCTGGAAATCTACTTTCTTTATGGTTAGACAGATGTTCTGTAAATCTCAAAATCATTTCAGTGCGGTAGGCAGAGACGCCCTTGCCACTCTTTGAGCAGATACAGTACCAAAGAATATCTGTGTCTGTCAGGGCACAAAGTTGGGACATGAATATTTTATTTCATGCTGCTATTAAGTAACAGAAAAATCCTGCAAATGAATACGGTGGCATGTACCATTTGTTGCTTTAAAAACTGTGTGGGTTTCTGGTTCAGAAACCAAACCACCACTTCTAGAAGTACTATTTTTGATGCAGCATGTGCTTTGTGCCTTTGTACCTTTTTGATAAATTATTATTCAGAATCAACATCAGAAATGCACCAGAAATGCATTAGGTGTGGAAGGTAAACATTAATGTGTTTATTTATCCCTCTGTGTTTTGGGTCTCCAGATTTAAATACAGGCTTAGGCTGTATTTAAATCTATACAATTTAAGATGGGATCTAGCATCTGCTCAAAAGGAAGAAAATGGTTGAATACTGATGTAAAAATGAAACCTGGCAGCAGCATTGAGTGAGTGGTCATTGCTTCTGCATTAGCAGAGGCAAAAAAGAAGAGGTGCAAAAGGAAACTTAGCATGAATAATAGAGTTGAATCTAATAAAGGGGTCAGAGCTGACATTCATCATGTAGGTGTGGCGGTTTCTAAGTATTCTTTATAGTTAGGACAACAAGCTGAACTCTCTAGATGAGGAAATGCCTCTCGTTAGCAAGCACAGTTAAACAGGACACCACATGAGGAACCTGTGCAGCACAGTGTGCTGCAATTACTGCTTGTTGACAATTCTGAAATAGTTGTTGCTTTACATTCCTTGGTCGCTGATGAGTAACTGTATGAAAAGCATAGCTTATTCCTGGAGTAACTGGTCTTCATTTATGTTCTGTTGTAACTTTGTATGTAAACACACACTTTTTGGGGTTGGTGTTTTTTTTTTTGGGGGGGGGCTGGTGTTGGAAGTGACCTCAAAGCCCATCTAGTTCCAACCCCTCTGCCATGGGCAGGGACACCCTACACTAGACCAGGGTGCTCAAAGCTCCAACCAACCTGGCCTTGAACCCTGCCAGGATTGGGTCTTCCACAACCTCTCTGGGCACCCTATGCCTCACCACCCTCATAGTAAATAATTTTTTCCTAACACCTAATCTAACCCTGCCTTCTTTCAGCTTGAAGCCATTGCCCCTTTTCCTGTCACTACACTCTCTGATGAACAGTCCCTCTCCTGCTTGCAGAAACATGCCTGTCAACAGCTTAGACACTGCCTGGTCAAAAGGCTTGGACAGGGAGAATAAAGCATTCACTTTCGGTGTGTTTTCCTACAGCACAGCAGAGAAACAAAGCAATATTATGGGATAAACTGAGAGCAGGGAAGAAGTCCTGTTACCCACTGCCACACAGTTCAGGCTAAGCAACTTTATTCATAAGCTCTTTTACCATCAGTAGAGATCTTCCCTTATTACACTACAGATAGCAAAATGGCCCGTAATAGGAAATTGAGTATAGAGTATGAGTAATGATTAAATAAAGCCTTAATGTGAAAATTGAGTTGCTTTTAATATTTCTAGTTTCTACATCTTAATTATATCTTGTTAGCTTTTACTCTTGTATGTTGGTTTTGGCTCAGATGTGACAAGAACGTGCCGGATAGTAAATGATAACATAGTAATATTAGAGGATGAGACATTGCTTATAGTAAATCCTTTTCTGCTTCTCCCACACATTTCATCTTAATTGGTCTCTTCTGGGTAGCTGCTGCGCTGCAACCCTGCCCTTATGCCTGGAACAAGCCTCTATGCTATCATACCATCCGTTTCTTCTCCTTTCATCTGCTTTTTCTGCTGCTCATCAGTTATTAACGAGTCATTTCCCTTACCTTAATGGCTTTCTGAGACATAGAAATTAATTCCTGCAGTTTAAAGTTGCTCTGGCACTGTCTGCTCCTTGCTAGAAGGGTACTAGCTACCAAAACAAGGGACTTGTATTTTACTCACTACTTGACATCACCCCCCAAAACTGCATGTCAGAGCTGGCAGAAAGCACTCTCTCTAAACCCTGAGACGCCCAAAAGCAACGAGTGCCTTTTGAAATTCCACCTTCATAAAATAGGTTTTTTTCTTCTGAACCTACTTTAAGCAGTAGTCAAACTCTGAATGAAAATAAATTTCCCTCTAGCAAACCAGAGAACAAAATTCTTCATTTTAAAGAAATGGTAATGTAGGTGCTGATTAAAACAAAACAAAAATTAGACAAAGTAGATGTAATACTAGTTCATCCTTCAGACATCAGTAAAAAAAATGTCAATGAGAGTCTTCTCAGGTTGGGTAAGTGTTAGTTCAGCTTCACTTTAAGGATGCTTTTTTTATAGCTTATGCTAAACTCTGGATGTCGGTATGCTCCAATTACAAGGAAGAGTCACTGCGGGGCTGCTGCACTCAAGTATGTCTTCACAGCAGCCTGCAAGTCCTGCTCCTCTTCCTGCTAATTAATTAATGTTACAGATATTTATTATCTAATACCTCTGATTAACTTCAGTTGATTGTGGTAATGCAGATGAAACAGCATTCAGCTTGTGACAATAAGAACGCATAAAGCTTTGATATGCTAATTACCAACTCGAGGTTTTCTCTCCAGGGAGTCAGCTAAATTTTGCATTACCTCTGACTTCTCCCTTCCCAGCTCACAATATTGCAGGTTTTCCTGACTCCAGTTTTGTATCTGAGGAGGTGTTAGGCAACATCTGTAGTTATCTCAAAAGGAGCTACATTGTGGCTTTTCTATAGGGATCTCACATAACATTAATAACTCAGATGGGTCCCTCCCCATCTGTCATATTTACAGAATCAAGTGTCCTTTATACGCTTCCTGGCAAAGGCTGAGCACGATACCTGGTTGTCATCTTTTAAAAATAAGTTTAATAATTTCTCTTCAGATGGAAGTATGCATTCAGACAGGGGTAGGGAAGCAATTTGGGATTTTTTCTCAATATCATGTAAGGATTCTCAGTCCCAGCAGTGAAGAAGGTGATTATATATCTTCCTTCATCTGCATAGATCAGCAAACCTTAAGAAAAGAAATCATTAGCAAATTAATTATCTAGTGTGGGGAGAGAGGAATGTTTCACAGTAAGGACACGCAACACCAAAATATGTAATTAACAGCTGTAAACATTGTTAATGTACAAGATTTGCACACAGTGTTCTAAGGCAGTGTTCAAAGCTAAGATGTTACAGCTCCAAGTAGCTCCCTCCCTTGTTTCTGCTGGAGTTGGCAACAGAGGCAAGGGAGGCAGCAAAGCAGGGGATGAAACGCACTCTAGTCATATTCTAGCCTTGCCTTTAGTTGCAGAACTGCATATAAAATTAAAATCAATTAAATAGACATTAAAACTCACACCTCTATGATTCACCTTCCTTTTGATCATGTGCACAAAACACATGCCCTACCACGCACCTGGTGCCCAGCTTCCCGACTCTCCTGGCTGGCGTTCTGAGTGGCCTTTGTCCAGCAGGACAATGTCACTCAGTGCACAGCCCAAGTCCGTTCGCCTGGCGGTAACATTAATTATAGAAGAAACGATCCATGAGGTTCCTTGACAAGACACCTCTGTTCAATGTTCAAGGAGTTTTTTACCTAACTCCTCACAGATTATCTGTCTAACGTGTCCTGAGAGACTTTTGCCGACAAGATTTTTCTGCTGCCCTTCCCAATATTTAACTACTGTAATCAGTAACCTTTTTTCTTCCTAGAAGAAACATGCTTATCTGGTTTATTGTTACCTTAATCCTCTCTACAATAGCCTTTATGAACCTGTAGAGTGCTACCTCTGATGCAAGCACTTACCTTCAATCAAGCAAGGCAGGTTGTAGGTCTTGCCTACATAACAAAGTAACGTTTTAAACTGTGCTATGTCACTATAATGTATAGCAAATGAATTAAAGTTGTTTTAAGAGATGTTAAATTCAAATAAAAAACATCAGATGAGAGACTTTTAAACAGTGCTCCAGAGGACTCTGTTCTTGACCCATTGAGAACCCATGGTTCTCCATTCACTCAGTCAATTATTTGGAATTAAATGAAGGACTGCTCATGAGATCTGCAGATGAATTTGAAACAGTCCTAGACTCAGGGGCCAGTGACCACTGAGTCACTTAAATAGCAAATTCAGCAAATGTCCCTTGAACAACATGAGTTTTCATGCACCTACACAGCAAAATACCTACGTGGCAAATACACATCAAAGATGAGGTTGCTCGCTGTGCACCGGAACAAAAATACAAAGTATGCTTTTGGGCTGGGAGTAAGGAAGGGGATTACTGTATTCTTCAAAAGCACTAAACCGATGAGGGCTGAGGAGATCGTGAGGGATAAAAATACGAATGCCATGTGGCAGCTGTAACAGCAAATGCAAACATTAAATGTCGAAACAAAAATACTGAGGAGTAGTTATGTGTTAGTATGTGTTGTGACCATTGCATGGCACAATAACATAACTACTCTGGAATCATGATGAATGATAAAAGGTGTAGCAACCTGGAAAGGCTCATTAAGAACCCAGAAGAATGAGTCAGTGGAAAAATCTCTGTACGAAGGTGATGTGTAATTATCTGCATGGTAAGAACAGCAGAAACGTGCTGTAATCTCTGTGCAAAGCACAATCCGCTCGCTGAAGCAGGAAAATGTTTAATGTTTAAACACAATGGCGTTCCCCGTGCATTTCTTTTCTATAGGTCCCTTTAATGTTTTTAAAAGCTAAATCCTCGAAACCCTACATGTCCAGTATGCTGAGCAGCTCCTGGCACCAGCTGAGGTTAGTTCCTCATGCCAGCCTCCTCCTCCCCAGTACCGGTGCCCCAGCAGGACGCCCTTCTCATTGAGCAGCACCCTGGTGTGCCATCACCCCTCTCCCTGGGGTGCACAGCGTGGAAAAACTAACTTAACCAGGGAGCCCTGCCTGTGCAGAGCAATCAAACCAGAGCTCACAGCTTTTCAGCTTCCACAGAAGTTAACAGCCAAGTTAGGACTGAGATTATTATAGAATATAATGTGCTTTCCCCCCCTCTCCAAATATATACAGCTAGAAAACCAAAGAAAAAAAGTGATTGACGGGGCAGACGGGGAGGCAGGGCTCAGAATCAATAGTGAGAAAAATTTACCGAGGTTGAGGTAGATTTTCTGTCAGCGAAGCTTACAGCTTCGCAGAAACGGTCCTGTGGGGCAAAGGACCCCGACCCGAGTCTGCAGCGCCAGGCTGCAGGTGGTACCAGGCCCACCTCCGGACCGCAGCGGAGCCCTCCGGTTAGCCCGGGCCAGACCCGGCAGGCAGCACCCCACGGTAGGGCCGCCCTTCCTGCGAGCTTCGGCTTCACACCCCAAGTAGGGTACCCTCTCTCTCCCGGGGCTGCCTCCCCGCCTCTGGGCATGCGGTGGAGACGGGCATGCGGTGGAGGGAACGCCGCCAATCCCCCGCCCTCACCCACGACTGTCGGGCACGGAGCCGGCACCCAGCGGCGCCCTCAACCCGTGCCCGCCAGCCCTGACTCCCTCCCCCGCTTCCTTCCCGAGCGGCCCCCGCCTCCGCCGCCATGTTGTGGGGCTGACGCCGCAGCCGCGGGAGGTGGAGGAGGAGACAGCCCGTGCGGAGCAGGCGCTCACGGGCAGCGCAACAGGTACAAGCGGCGGGGTGGCCTGCGGCTCCTAGAGGAGTGGGGCCACGGTCTGACCGGCCTCGACTCGCGGGGGGGTAACCTCGTCCCCAGGGGGAGAGGGGAGACGGCTGGAGGAAGGGAGCTGCGGTGTGGGGTGGGACGAGCTCCGGCGGCGCGGAGCTGTCAGCCGGGCTGCCCCGCGGGGCCTCGCTGCGGGCCCGGCGCAGGGAGGCACAGCTGGTCGTGCGGGGGAGCGCCTGTTCCTGCCGCCCTGTAAGCAAGGCAGCCGCCTGGGCTTAGTTTCTGTCACCCTAAGCGCCTGGTTTGTAGTTTGTTTCCCTCTTTAAGGGCGGGGGGATTTTTGCGTGCGTTGGTTCGGGGTTTTGGGAGCGGGATTTTTTTGGGGGGCTTTGCTTGTATTTTGGGTTTTTTTCTCTTAAAGCGGCGTTTTGCGTACGCTTCGCCTAGCCGGAGAGCAGCTGACTTGCCCGGCCCCCGGCGAGGCCGAGAGCCGTCAGGCAGCCGGGCTGGGCAGCGGCTCCCCCGCGGTCCCGCTGCAGTCCCGATTCCCGGCGGGAGCCGCTCTAGCGTTTCTATGGGAACTGCTCTTCCCCGGAGCCGGCTACATCGCCGGGCCGTGAAGTTTGGCCGGTGAGCTCCTCTGCCCGGCGGGGGAGGCGGCCATCGGGGCAGAGCTGCCGGTAGCTCCTGCTGCTTAGGGCTGCCGCTCGCCCTCGCTTTATTAGTGTTCTGCAAGGGGAAGAAATAGCCGTGTCAGTGCCCAGGCGGCTCAGGGAGAGCCCTGGCCGGGCGCAGTGACTGGGACCTGTTAAAGAGACCCCTGCTTGTCGTGATGATGGTGGCGTTGTTTCTTGTGATTACTTTGAAAACCTCGAGTTTGGAGAAATCGAACTGGCACCTGCAGTTAGCGTTAGCAAACTGTTCTGGCTGTAAATAGGCTGCCTTGCTTTGGTCTCGGCTTCACACCACAGCACGTAGTAATTCAGAAAATAAACCGGTACAGAGGCACATGTTCAAAACAGTGCCCCAAACCACTGTTTTGAATATGTTAAATGTTTTTTATAGCAGTTGGCACTTTGTCATCTGTCACGCTGCGGAACTTGAAAGTACATCGTGCTTTCTACAGTACCTGTGATCTTTAACTTCGAGCAGTTCTCTTCAGCGTCAGTTGGAAACTCCCCGTCTGAAACACTGAAGCTACACACTGCTCGCCCTTGCGCTTAGGCCGCCCTGTCGTGCACATCTCTTTTGGGAATGTGGTATTTTTTAAACTTGTTTCTGTTCGTGCTTGCCTGTGGTGGCAGCAGCTCCCACGCCTGTACGTGCACGGGAAAACAGAGGAAGCGTGTGAAGCGGTACGGCTTCGGCGTGGGGTGGGTGACATCAGTGGTACACAAAATGCAGCTTGCTTTTGAGAATATTAAATTGTTCAGCTGAAATTCATCTGTGCTTCCAAGACTGTAGCTGTAACAAACAGCTATGGGCACTGGTACAATGATGATTAGAAAAAGGAGCATTAGGAACTAATTGGATGAGTAGCTTCTGGGCTTCATTCTTCTACCAAACTTTGTTCATTTTGGTTCTCATGCTTCCACTCGACCTTCCTTGTTTGGTTTGCGCAGTTTATTTTTATTCTGACTAAACTGTGAGAGGTATTCACACCACCGTACCTCTGCATGTTTAGGGAAACCTTAGTTCAGACTTTAGGCTCTGATAAGAGAATCTCATGTGTCCCTGCAAGCATGGATTTAGGCTGCTTCATGCTTTCTTCTGATACAGAAACTGTAGTCACCATCCTGACTGAGTCATCTAAACTAGATCAAGCTAATATGCTTCTCCTTTTAATTACTGTCCTGGGGGAATTGTGTTTACTTTTTTCCTCCTCTTTCTATACAAGATAGAGGATATGGGATGTGTTCCTGACTTAGCTGCCATTGTAATACAAACCAAGAGTACGTTCCTGTAGCACAAAC
Organism: Zapornia atra; assembly: GCA_013400835.1. Taxonomy (NCBI): domain Eukaryota; kingdom Metazoa; phylum Chordata; class Aves; order Gruiformes; family Rallidae; genus Zapornia; species Zapornia atra. The sequence goes on from VZTU01006725.1 coordinate 320,866, forward strand.
AGTAAGGAAAATGCTGGACCTAGGGCTTGCCTCTGCGGGAGGCTACCTACCATAGGTTGTGGGCTGCTATCAGAGCTTTAGGACTGCTTATTTTTTTCACCATTCCTCTTTCAGGCAGAGTGAAACAAGTGACCCGTGGATGATTTTGAAACGTGTTGTTGAGAAGGTTTTGTTTATTGAGATTTGAGTAGCACAACGATTGGGACAGTTCTTACAGTACAGGTTTTTTACCAAGATTTGTGTTGTGGTTTTTAATATTGCAAAGTTAATTCATTTAATGCCATAGCAAAATAACAGCTATGAAAAAAAACCCGTAAGTTCTGTCGGCAGTAGAAATTCATTGAGCTACTCTTCTGGAACTGGAGGGGAAAATGGGGCGGCATGTGAAAAGTGAGAGGTGATATTTGTGCTTTGCTTGGGGCGTTATCAAAAAGCTTCACACCCTTTGAAAACTGGTGCCTGGAAGGAAAAGAGTTTGTGATTAGGTCCTGAAGAGCAGTGTAGTCCAGATCACTAGTTCCTGTTGCAAATTGAGGCAGAGGTCTCTGGCCTGAGAGATAACCTGTTCATTAACAGTTTACAAGTAAAGTCTCTGCTTTTACCTCAACAGATTTAGTTTCATCAGCATGTAAAATTTGTGAAGAGAGCATTTAATGAAATTTAAAGTCTGGAGCTGCGCACTTTGCCTTTTTTAAACTGGGTCAGAAGTTGGACATACTTCCTTTCAAGTGAAAATAGGCCAGAAATTAACATTCAAAGTAACAGTCTAAAATATCTCAGTTTTTAACATCTTCCATTTGCTTTCATTTTCCTAAAATGTAGTCATAATTTTGTTTTGAAGGGACTTCAGGAGGTCATCTGGTCCAAACCTCAACTAAAAGCATGGCCAACTTAGATCAGGTTGCTCAGTGTCATGTCTGGTTGTGTTTGGACTATGTCCAAGGGTGGAGATCGCACAACCCCACTGAGCAGCCCTCTCCAGTTTGGTATCCAAACTTGCTCAGAGTGCATCTCATCCCATTGCCCATATTGTCAGTGAAGGCATTAAACAGTATTGGCCGTGGTAACAACCCCTGGGGGACATCATTAGTTCCAGCCAGATGGATTTGGGACTACTGATGTCAGCCCTTTCAGTCTAGTGGTCAAGCTAGTTTCCCACCCAGTTTACAGTTAGCCTATTCAAACTATATTTCACCAGTTTAGCTCTCAGGATACCATGGGATACTGTGCTGAAAGCCTTCATAAAGTTAAAAGAAGTTGCTCTGCCCTCATCCACAAAGCCAGTCATCTTGACACAGAAAGCTGAGATGTGCCAGGCGTGATTCATCCTGGGTAGATGCATGCTGGCAGTTTCCCATCACCACCTTGTTCATCAAGCATCTTGTAGGTTGCTCCCAGGAGGATTTGCTCCATATTCTCTCCAGGAATTGAAGTCAACTTTGTATTGTTGAACTGTCCCTTTTGCCCCTCCAGAAGATGGGTGTGGCATCTGCCTCTTTCCAGTCATCAGGATCCTTGACCAGTCACCCAGACCTTCCCAAAATCATAGAGCCTGGTCTTCCAGTGACATCAGCCAGAGTTCCTGGTACTGTGATTTATTCCACGTACATGAATGCAATCACTATACTTCCTTGTTTTCAAGTTGACTTTATTTTGACTTGTGAAAGCTGCTTTTGGTTCAGTGGAATACCACATCTCTTGGTGAGGTTTATTAGGTGATGGGTCCTGCCATGTTTCTATGTTTTTGGGAGAAGCTTGACATAAACATAGTCCTTTTGTGAAAAGTGTGAGAGCAGTAGGTTGCTGACTCTGTGAATATGTGGTGGAGCTTTTAGATTGGAGGGCTCATTTCATGTGGCTGAATCGTGTGGGAAAGTTGGTGACCTTTCTTTACTTTTCTCCTCTTAAGTGATGATTGGTGATTACAAAGATAAAAACGATAATGTACAGCTAATGAGAGAGTTCTCTTTATTTATGACTGACTGACCTATCTTGAGCACTCACTTGTCAGTAAACCGCTTAACACAAAGTCTACTGTGAGGTTCAGAGGTTGACGTAGTATGGGGTGAATTGGGGTAGCTGCTGTATTCTTTTTGGCTTTAAAAAAGTGTTATCACCCTTTAACTTCACTGTTTGAAATCACATTTTCCTTACATACCCTGTTTGGTGATAGATGATCCAACAGTTTTGAGGGGAAGCACCCTTGTTATAGTGTCGCTGGTCAGATTTTTGGAAGTGCTAGGCAGCAGTTGTAAGTGACCCTGAAATTTTCAAATGCATAGCTGCGAATGTTGCAGATACTTGAGTTGCCACTGGAAATTTGGTTTTGAATCTTGATCAGTATAGAACTGGGAGGCTTACCTCCCATTCTTCCTGTGATGGACCAATATAAGCAGTGCCACTGGTGAAACCTTGTTTTCTGTGGTGTTGGCTGTCTGAATCTAATCAGATGTAAGCTTGGGTTGAAGTTTTTCTTCTTGTCGGTAGGTTCAGGGCATCTTTCAGCTCTGTGGATTCTCTGTTGTCTAATATTGGTATGCAGACGTGTAAAGGTCTTTCTCATTAATGGAGGCACTGAATTTGGTTGTGTCTTCTCTGCTTTTCTCTTTTCATGAACCTTGTAGGCAGTTAAGATCTTTGCAGACTGCACCCTTCTGTTAAGTTTGGTTCATGTTGGATGATGGGATTCATCAAAGTATCTATCAGCTACTCCTGTCTCATGCCATTAGAAAGCCAAGCTAAGCATTTAAGCATGCTGGTTACTAGCTTGTAGCTCCTTTCTTTGATTAACTTGTCTATCCGGATTTATTTTTTCATTATTCTCAGATGTATTTAAGGGTAAGCCTTTCTCTAGAAAACATGATAGGTGATTTTATTTCATGAGGTATCTTTGATCCTTCTTACATCCACACATACTTTCATTTATCACCTATTGCAGGGTTATACCAAGACTGTAGTAACTTGTCTTTTGGGTACTGTTGCGCCATTAGCACCAGATGTTGAAACAGTGATGATCAGGTCACTTAAAAATCATAAAGTAAAAGTGGAGCTGATGAAATGTCATTTTTCTTCAAATTCAGAAGGTTTAAGACTTTGTCAGTATAGGAACGCAGCCTGGCCAGGTTGGTTACTTGGATCCTGAAGTAATGAATTGAATGCCAACATACAGGTGAGCAGTGTTGTGTAACTCTCTTATTTTCAGAACACCACATGAAATTCAAATGATGTAACATGATGACAAAGGCAGCACAACACATTTGAATTACCTAATAGAGGACAATTACGTGAGAACTATTTTTAAACGTTTTTGTGGTTAAAGATAGTTGAAAAAAACCATGGTTGATCCAGAGAGGTCACGGCTTCTTTGGAATGGTGATTCTGAGAGCAAGCAGTGTGACTTGAGACTTTTGATATGGGATGTTTTTGCTTCAGAAGTAGCAGATGGTAATTCTGAGCTAGATCTTCTAGTGAAAATTTTCAAGGCTGATGCAAGTGGAGCTTGTGAAATGCTGTGGCATCAGTCATGAGTGTTATCTGCAGCTAGAGATTCAACAGCATATGCACAAAGTAAGGGAGGAACAGGAAATGGGAGTTACTCTTGTGTTTGGAATGCAAAAAAAAGCCTGAAACAAACCTATTATGGCTATACTAATACATCTGTGAGAACTGATGTTACCAATATTTTTAGTCTTTACCTTTCCAAGGTCAATATTTTTATTACTCAAAATCTAAAACTCTCTTGCTTTTTCCACTGTGCTCTTAGCATAGTCTTACTATGAGTTTCTTAAGATAAAGACAAGTGTCTTACTGAGATAACTGATTCCCTGAGTTCATGTAATTCATTTGTAGTGGTCAAAACATTATTACTGCATGCTGCAGAGCTCAGCATTGTGTTAAAGATTAGAAGACAACATTTCAACTGGATGCTTTGAAGGACCATTCTTGGTAAGACAGCATGGATGGGATTTGTGACTGAGAGAGGGGCCAGGAGCAGGAGGCTTCAGCTGGGGCACGTAAGAGGTGCTGTGGCCACACTGCCTGGGTCACAGGTCCAGCTTGGGACCCTTGTGCCTCCTGGGGCTCCATACTCTCCTGGACGTCCATTACATCAATGTTCTTCTATCTCACTTTGGGAAATGTGTTTTTACCCATCTGAAATAATGTACCTAGTTAATTAGTCTTGTTCTGACTGTCTTATGCTGATCTTTATTTTCTCCTCTAGTAAAGTCTCCCTGGGTTTTGTTTCATCAAAACCAAGCTACATTTCTTTGCTTTAAAGGCCTCTTCTGGCACATCTCCTCTCTGTTTCTCATCTCATTCAGTTTGGAGAAGTTAAGACAGCAATGGCTTTGTGCACCTGCCCAGCCTGAAAGCAGATACCTACAGTGTGAATGGGAATCTTGCTGAATGTTTTACCTTTGTTAGTTTTACAGGTAGTGAAAGATTGTTCTCTGCTGAGCATAGAAGACTCCCCATGTGTTCCGTATCTTTCATTTTATGTTTAATTATAGCAGTCCTGGTATCTGAAAGCTGAGCAACAAGTTAAGTTGCAGCTCTTGTCATAAGGAGAAGATAACATAAGAATTCTTCTGGTAGGTTTGGTGGAGTTTTTTTTTCCTCTGTTAGGAGGCAGATTTTGCTTGTGCTTCTGATGGAAGGACAGAGTAGGCTCAAAAATTTCCTCTAAGATGGCAAGATTTCAAATGGCTGAGCACTTAAGTAATGTGCTCTGAATGCTTCCAGTCATGGTTGAAGGAAGAAAATAACAAAAAAAGAAGAGAAAACTCATCCAATATGTATATTTTGCCTAAATCCATATTGACATAAATTAGGAGTTGTAATGCATGAGTGGAGAACTGCAGGTTTCCAGGTGTGTGGACCTCTCTCTTGTACAGTGCTTGCAAATAATTAGGTGTGAGAATTGATGTGCCTCAAAACAGGATCCAGAAAAAACAGCATATGGAGTGGGGAGTCATGTAAATCATAAAGTAGGAAGAAAAAAGATGAGAGTGTATTTTAAGTTACCACCCATTCGGGAGCAAGCATATCTCATGCAGCTCTCTGGAAAGGTTATGATATGCAGCATGGAGTTCTTTCTTGAAGGAAGAAGCTCAGAGCCTTTAAAAAAAAAAATCTTATAAATAACCTACCCTGTGCTTTCCCCTTTTTTCTTTTCCTTTTTAAGCAAAGCAAGCAGAGGTGGTGCTGTGTCTGGCATCAGGTTAGTGAATGTGTTCTTCCAGGGTGTGACATAGCTGGGTTCAATTCCCATCTTTTCCTGAGGAAGTTCTTGTATGCGTCTCCTGGGAGAATGGCCAGGGTTTTAAATAGTGAGCTTCCTGACATGGAATTCTCGTTCCCTCCTTCTTTGCAAAGTAGCATCAGAGCTGCAGGGGCACGGACAGAGAAGGACCTGTGGCACTTTGGCTTAAAGGTAGAGAATCCATGTGGGAGGTTGAAGTCTTGAGTTGATGTTACTATTTGGAACTCTGTGCAGGAGTCTCCTTAAATGACTGTGCAATAAAATGTGGGAAAGCTTTCTCCTAGGAGGTTTCAGTCTCCGGAGACAGAGGAGAGATTTGAACTGGGTCTTGATATTTTGAGTGGGTGCTTTCACAGCTGAGCAGCTGTGTAAGAAAGGGAGTAAACCCATCAATGCTGACCACATGATTATGGTTTTAAAACAGAAACAGAGATTCTTGTATTTTGCATGGCATCCATCCTTCATGGTTGGTATATTCACAAAGCCTCTTAGTTGGGCAAGGTGGGCAGAAGGGTATTTGTGAGAAAAAAGTACTTTGTGTGTTCTGTCTGACCACTGGAAGCAAGTTGCTCTGTACCAGTGCAAGGGAAGGGACTTCATACCATAGGGTTAAGAAGTAAAATATTTACAATACTTTTTTTTTTTCTTTTTTTCCTTGAAATGTCAAAATATTAACTAGGGCTTCTTGCAGTACTCTTATCCACAGTAACAGAGGGGAGCAGGAAGAGCTAGCGATCGGGCATCAACATCTCCATTTTGTTACTGAGGTCATTCATTTGTTATCAGAGCGGGTGGACTTCGTGAAGCTGGCCACAGTACCTTCTGAAAAGGCTGTGTCACAGTGTGTGACTTCATTGTATAAAGGAGATAAATTCTTGGCTGACCAAAATACTGTGGTTTTTTGGTTTCTTTTTTCCAGTTGGTGAACTTTTCTACTGATGTGTCTTCAACAAAGATAAATTTTAGGCTGTGCTGGTTTATAATGCCTTACTAATGCTTATTATTTGATTTTCAAGAGGATAATCCAAAAAAAGCACAGAATAATTACATGGGCTGTTGCGCTGCCACTGTTTGCTTTGTCAGTGCTGATGAGTAGTCCTTCTGTTGTCCAGATCTACAGGTGTTGCAGAGTCAGTCAGTCAGCTAGCACTGCAATCTGTCCTTGCTAACTGGTTCTTAGGGCAGAAATCTGCAATATATCCTTTTGTCCTTGAGAAAAGCAGAAAGCTAGTAGCGTGTCCACACATGCTGCTTCTACGGTATTTGCTTTCTTCCAGTTAAAACTGGTGGGACAGAGCCTGATGCACCAGACCTACATTCCTACTATGTGGCTGTGGTTTTTCTGAGAAATATTTTGGGGAAAAAAAAGCCTGATTCAAGTATAAATATTAACAAAGATTGTGTAAGGCCGTTCTTAAAACAGCAATAGTCCTGTCATGGAAACGCAGCTTTTTCTTTTCCCTTTCTCCTGCAGCCTGCCCAGCTCTAATGTTTTCTGGTGCTGTCAGCATGGTCGTAAGGTGTCCCCCCTCCTTGAATTCTCATTTCTTTTCTCAGCTTATATCCACTATAATGCACGCTGAGACAGGGAGCTGAAGTTGCAGTTTGGCAGGTCAGTTTGGGAAAACAATTAGTGCTTTAAACATTGGGACTAGTCAGCTGGTCTGTTTACAAGAACTTGCCGTTCTGCTGTTTAAACTTAACATCCAAGTTTTCCTGTTTTCACCCTAAAATGGCAGCAGGGTTTAATGTCATCTACAGGGATGTTTGATCCTGTTTTGTTGCAACATGGATTTTGTGCGGTAGCTGCTGGCTTCTAAGGTCTGATAACTGAGGTCACCAAGCACCTCTCCTAGAACATTCTGCAGAAACAAATTATTTTCTGTGAGATACTCTGGTTGTGATGGCCTTTTTTCCACCTATATAATTTGTTTGGGATACCAGTTGTAGTATTTTTTGAGATTTTTTTTTTCTCTCAGTAAATGTTTTTATATAGCATTTACCATTGGGTTTCTCTCTAGTATTGTGTAACAAAGTTCTTTGGAAATTTACAGCTTTCACCTTGATTAATGATTAAAAGTTATCAGAGTTGTTCTAAAAAAAAGTAAGTTTGGCCAAAAGTGAGAATGTTTTGCTGACATTTCCTTTGGTAAATAACTGGTGCACATCCGTGTCCTAAAGATGCAAAGCAACTTTATTTTGGAGTTTGTGAGAATAAGCTGCTTTTAACTTTGATATATACATAATATCTAAGCCTTTGGGGCATGCTGTGGAAAGGTGGAAGACACAATACTAGTTGAGGGCAAGCTCCATTCTCTGGGAAGGATTTACTCCATAGATCTTTGAAAAACATGTGTAGACTTTGAGTTTACTGGGCTTTTTTCTCCTTCCTTAAAAAAAATGAATGAGGGGAAATTATGTTGCAGCAATACTTGTATTTTTCCTCTTTTTTACCTTTCAGTATAATTTCAAAATCAGTCACCACAGAAGCAGGTGTCCTTGGTGTAACCAGGATGGAACGAACCTCTGCAAAGGGAAAGAAAGGGGTCTCAGTGCTGGTGTGATCTGAAATCCTGTAAAAACCCAAATAAAAATAAACCAACCACCAAAACAACAACAAAACCCTACCCAAAACCACAAAGAAGGTACTTTTTACAAGGAGATGTAGCAGTAGGGCAAGGGGTAATGAGTTTAAGCTCAAGGAACAGAGATTTGGAGATGAGATATTAGGAAGAAATTCCTCCCTGTGAGGGTGGTGAGGCCCTGGCACGGGGTGCCCAGAGAAGCTGTGGCTGCGCCTGGATCCCTGGCAGGATTCAAGGCCAGGTTGGATGGGGCTGTGGTCACCCTGGTCTAGTGGAAGGTGTCCCTGCCTATGGCAGGGGTTTGGAACTAGTCAGGCTTGGAGGTCCCTTCAATCCCAAACCAGTGTGGGATTCTATGAACAATCCTGTTGATAGTTTCTGTAAGGTTGTAGTTTTCAGTATTATTTGTGGGCATTAATGTAAGAGGGGTTTGGTGCCTTTCAGGTCTGGCATTTGAAAATATGACGTGATCTGCTTATAGACATAATAGTGAGATGACAGAGCTAAGTAACGGTTTAATCTTGTCATGTTGGCATATTGTACCCTTAGTGCAGATCTGTTGGGCAATTCCCTCTTGTTTTTGGAGTTAAGGTTGGTGCATCTACATGGAAGTGCCTGGTGCAGACTTAGTAGGCTGGGTCAGCCCAGGCTTGGGAAACTCAGGGAATTTTCAGGTATGCTGAAAAAAAACCTGTGTTGATAATTTGTGCTGGGTGTTACTTCTGAGTGCAGCACTGGAGCAGAATATTAAACATTGTGGTATGAGAAACATCTGATCTCAGACTCCTTGTTTTGAGAGGATAGATAGTGATATGGATGATAAATTGGATGTGCTGTATTCAGTGTTGTGACTACAGTTTCTATTTCTGTTTGATGTGAGCTGTGAGACCTCTGTGATTACAGACTGGTTTGGGTTGGAAGGGATCTCAAAGACCTTCCAGTTCCAACCCTCTGACATGGACAGGGACACCCTGTCCAAAGCCCCATCCAGCCTAGCCTTGAACGCTTCCAGGGATCCAGGGGCAGCCACAGCTTCTCTGGACAACCTGTGCCAGGGCCTCACCACCCTAATAGAAAATATTTTTGTCTTAGTATCTAAATCTCCCCTCCTTCAGCTTAGGGCCATTTCCCCTTGTTCTATCCCTCCATGCCCTTGTAACCAGTCCTACTCCAGCTCTCCTATAGCCCCCTTCAGGTACTGGAAGGTGCTGTAAGGTCTCCTTGGAGCCTTCTCTTCTCTAGGGTGAACAAGCCCAACTCTCTCAGCCTGTCTTCACAGGAGAGGTGCTCTGGCCCCCTGATCACCTTCATGGCCTCCTCTGGATGCGCTCCTACAGCTCTGTCTTTTCTGTATTGGGGCCCCCAGAGCTAGATGCGGCACTGCATGTGGGTTCTCACAAGAGCAGAGTAGAGGTGCAGAATCACCTCCCTCAACCTTCTGGTCACGCAGCTTTTGATGCAGCCCAGGATTGAGTTCCCTTGTCTTACAGGTTACTGAAAGGTAGTCAGTTGCCTGTATGCATAGCTGTCAGTGACAGTGGGCTGGAGTTAACCCCTGCTGATGAAAATGACCCAGGAATATGTGTTCTCCATAGGTGCAGACCTTTCATGAATAGGAAAGACACTCACCAAGCTAAGGTGAGGGCTTTGACCTAAAACTTCTCAGTTGAAAAATAGTGTACAGTTGAGGCTCTGGGGACATTAAAATGAGGGAGAGAGAGTTTACACTTGGTATATGCATGAAGCTGGCCAGCTTAAGCCTCCCACTCATGTGGTCAGTGGGTACAAGTTTAGAAGGCCAATCTATACGAGCCATTTCAGCAAAAACAAATAAGGCAAAGTCTGACTTTCTCCTTGGCTGTAAATTGCATAAGATATTTTAGAAATAAATATTAAATTTTGGACTGGAAGACCTTATTGTCAATGTTGTATTTTTTGATAATTATCTGACTTGTATTGTGAGACCTCACCTCAAGTTCTGTGTGCAGTTTTGGGCTCCACAATGTAAAAAGGATTTAAAAATACCAGAAGGTGTCCAAGGAAGGACAACAAAGATGGTGAAGGGACTAGAGGGCAAGGCTTTTGAGGAGCAGCTGAGGATACTAAGTTTGTTCAACTTAGAGAAGAGATCAAGGGGTGACCTCATTGCTGTCTACAGCTTCCTCATGAGGAGGAGCAGTGAGGGAGGTGTTGGCATCTTCTGTCTGATAATAGGACATGAGGAAGTGGCCTAAAGCTGTGTCTGAGGAAGTTAAGATTGGGTATAAGGAAAAAGTTGTCCACTGAAAGAGTAGTCACGCACTGGAACAGGCAGTTAAGGGGAAGTGGTCATGCCCAAGAAGGGTTTGGGCAGTGCTTGTAGATCTATGGTTTAGCTTTTAGGCTGTCCTCTGAGGAGTCTGAGGTTGGACTTGATGATCCTCATGGATCCATTTCAACCATTTCAACTTGAGATATTCTACAGTTCAGTGTTTCTATTATAGTTACGAATTAAAAATAACCCCCACAGCTAATTTTAAAAAAACCTTAAAAGTGATCTGAAAATAAGAGAATAATATATCAGAATCAGAATTGCTAGGTTGAAAAAGACCTTTAAGATTGTCAAGTCTAACCATTTCTGTCCTATGCTAAACCATATCTCTTAAGTACTTCATCTACCTGTCTTTTAAACGCATCCAGGGATGGTGACTCAATGTTGGAGGCAAGATCAAACATGTAACCTTTATCCAACAAGACTGTAAATCTAGAGCAAGTCTCGTGCAGTTGGAAATCTGTGTCAACATAGGGCTTTGCTGAGCTTTGCGCTGTTGATTCTGGGGACATTATCCAGCATCCTGCTTCTGTGTCATGGTTTCAGATTCTCTTTTAGCCCTCCTTGACAGAGCAGGTTTTGCAGAAAAATGTGCTGTAGAAATGTTTAACAACATTGGAAGCATTTTTCAGCAAGGCTATGTATAGATTTCAAGTGTCTCTTGGTAGGTTGCTGGTAAGGCCTAGGAAGGGATGCTGGAAGCAACCTAAAAATATTCCAATTTGTTTTAGAATTCATGTCTTGGAATAGAGCCATGCTTCCTTTTTTCAGCTCTCTGCAGCTGATTCCTAATGTCACCCTGAGAGATCATTTGGACTCGCCAATCATTCCATTTACATTTCCATATGTGTGTGTGTGTATACACAAACTTCTGTATGCATATATACATTATATATAAAAGACCCAGGAATGTCAAGTGTCTTAATGACACTGGTCTGTAGTGTGTCAGATTAAAAAAAAATAAAATTATTCCTCACTATAGACAGTTACAGAGCAAGGTAACCACAGATGAAATACTACTGTTCTTCATTTATTTGAGGCAAGCGAGGTGCATGTGTGGCTGCGAGCTTTAGAAATGACCCAGTGAGAATGACTGAAGTACAGCCCATTACAGTAACATGATTTTAGATGTTACTTATGGGATATATAAGTGACAATACAAATAATACATAAGCATATAAATGAATATAGAAATAATGATGTAAAATGTAGAGGATTAATATCTGATCCCAAACATTTGTATTTTCATTGCAGAGATATACAGTAGATCCAAAAATTGCTTTCCTGGCCACACGTGTAAGCAAAGCACTTTCCAGTTGTGGAATTTTTGTGACTTGTGTCTTTTTTTTTT
>VZTU01006725.1:339151-408357 GCA_013400835.1 Zapornia atra
CTTTCTTTCTTATTAGAAAGCGAAACATTAAGCAGGGAAAATAAAGTACAATATTAGCACAAGGTTAAATGGACATGAAGCAGCAGTTGGTGCAGTTGGTCTGGCAATGGGAATGGTTCTGTCAGCTGTGATGTTCTGGATCATGGTCAAGGAAAGTGTCTGATCACCTTAAGGCAGAGCTTGCATTTTAGGAAGGAATGAATGAATTAGAGTTTCTTGGAGTAGCAGCAGTCTGGACATGGTGACCTTGGAAGTCCCTTTCAATCTTATTCTCCTAAAATATAAAAAATAAACTAAATACTAAATCAGATTATAACCTAGTGAACATTAGTACTACATCTTATCCATTAACTTACTTGAAACCTATAGGTGCTTTGGCTAAGATTTTAGTTTGTTTTTATCATGTGTTAGCTTTAATAATGTAAGATTACACCAAGTAGGAAACCCAGGATGGTTTTTAATCTGGAATAATACTATTATAAGGCAATCTGCTTTATTAATGTTGGATGCTCCTGAGACTTCCTGATGGCTTTTTTTTAAAGCATATAAAAAGAAATTTAGGAAAAATAAGTCTGCAAATACATCCCCAAAAGGGAGCCGGAGCCTGAAGTCTTATAAGGGCACAGAAATGTAAATCTGTCACATGGACAAGCTTCAAAGGGTTTCGACAGTTAAAATCTTCATTTCATTGGAAGGTTAGCTCCAGAAGTTTGGGAGATGTGCTCCTCTGAGAAACCACTCCAAGTGGTTGTTGCAGTTAAGTGTTGAAGAGCGTTGTGTGAACTGGTAACATCCTAACATCCATTAATTTCCATGTAATCTGGGATCATTGTGGCCATGTTGAACTGGCCATAGATGATATTAATTGGTATTGGCAGAATGAGTTCAGGTTTAGCCCACTAATTATAATGACAAGAATAAACGCATTTTTAGGCATTGTGGTCTGTCACATGTATTTATATAATGCTGTGATACTTTAATTGGGAATCTTGTATGTTCAGGCTTTTCAATATACCACATCAGTTCTTCAGGACATCTGTTGTTTTTCTTACAAAGGAATAGGAGCCTTAAATCGTAATGGAGATAGCTAGAAGGGGTGACACCCCCCGAAACCTATGATTCTGTGATCTTGCAACTGTACTCCCTGTGCATGGGAATGGCATTCCTATCAGGTACCTTCAGGTACTTGGAAACATTTGTGGTTTAGTTGGGTGAAGTTGTCTGTGTGCAAGTCTCAAGCTAGCTAAGGAAGGCTATCAAGTATTGTCTTAGAGTAGTTTGTTTAAAAGTTTTGGGTGTTTTTAATAATACGTGGCATGTTTTAAAGATGTGCCAACATCTTCCCCTGCATTTCTTCTCATAACCATACTTTTGTGTTTAACTCTGATCTCTGCAGTATAGTTTTTGCTTCTCTATGAAGAATGTATTTCCTGAAAGCTGTGGCTTCACTCTTCCTGGGCAACTCCACACTTGTTACAGTGTGTGTGGATTATAACAGCATGGACAAGAGTAGGCTCCTATTTTCCTAAGAGCCACCGGTAAAATTTGCCATGCAACAAGTGATAGTGCTTCTGGAACACTGTATCTCACAAGAAATTGTCAAGTTTTGGGGGGGGGGCGGGAAATGCAGATTCAAGTTAGTGTATAAACTGTTTCTGATATAGATGATGTGGGTTGGAAGGCCAGCAGAATTATTCCTCTTACGTCTCATGTTACGTATTTTAAGACTCAATTAAGAAATACACAGGCGGTACTTTTTAATCAAAGCTGAAAAAGATAACTCAGCATCCACGACAGGCACATCTCTGGAACTGATCCAACCTGCTATTGTCAGGATTGGATATGCTGGAGGACTTGAAAAACCTGGAATTGGACCATAGTAAGGATACATGTGAGCTGAGTGGCCAAGGAGAGAACATGGCCCCTATGTTAAGGTAGACCACGTGGATTAGAGCTGTTTAATTTAGTTTAGAGAAGAGACAGTTAAGGATGCAATAAACATCTGTAAAGCCATCACAGCATAGAAAAGGATAATGGGGAAAGAATATTTGTTGCTTTTCAGAACTGAAAAAGAAAGAGGCAGAAGAAAATGGGTGGCTTGTTTGCTTGGTTGGTTTGTTGGGGTTTGTTTTCACATAAAGAACAACTTGGTTTTAGAACTCACTGTTTCAAGGTGCTTGGAACCCAAAGCTCCAACTACTGAAAACTTGGGGAGGAAAGATCTATGCATGGCTGTTAAATGCAGGGGGGGTTGGTGCCTTTTTGGCTCAACATGTCTCCAAATCGCTAATTTCTGACATTTAAGAGAGTGTAGTACCTAGGGAAGAGCTCTATTCCTAATTCTATTCCTTCTGAGCCACCGTGGAGGCAGGATTAGGGACTATGGTAAAACTGATACAAAAAGTCTTATGTGCACAATTTAGGCAAATTTTAGTTTATTATATTTAAAATCAAACTCTCTAGTGTGCCTTGAAAGTAGTCTTGTGTATGTACTGGATATAGTTGCCAGGGTCTGCTAATTAGTAATTTCACATTATAAGGAATACTGTCTAAGCAAACTCTCTTTTGTTAGCTTTACATTTTCTTCCAGTTTTCCCTACATGTTTTCCTCCTGTCAGGACTAGAAGTCACCAAAAAGAGTAACAAGAATGAACAAAAGATTCCATGCAAGGAGGAATAATTGCATTGAGTAGGATATTTCATCTTGGAGAAGAAACAATGAGGATGGTGGATACAGTAGATGTCACCTTCTCAAGGTCATTTGTCACTTTGTAGCTAAGTATCTCTGATAACACAAGAATTAGCCAGTATCAAATGAAGATGCCATTGGGAGATCGGCAGATATCAAACAAATAGCACTTTGCAAAGTATCAAATAAACAGTGAAAGCCATAGGAAGCTGTGGATGCCAAAAAGTTCCTTGGATTATGAAAGATAGGTGGATTTTCCTTCCATTATAAGGAAATCTCTGGTTCAGGAGTGTCTCTGGGGTCTGAAAAGACATCCTGGCCAAATATCACCAAGTGCTTGCCTCAGCCGGTTGCTCTCTGCTGGGAGCTTAGCTGAGTGAATATGCAGTCTGAACTGGCAGGGTGTTTGTTGGGGTTTATTTCCTGAATTATCTCCTCATTTAATTTTATGCCAGAGATCATTTGGGAAATGCCTCTGTTTTGCTTCTCTCCCACCCTTCTCTTGTTGGGGTTGGGTTTTTTGTTTGGTTGGTTGGTTTTGAAAACTTTATTTTATATTTTAAATTTGGTAGTTCTTTTTTCCTTTCAGGCCTGTCTGTGTCCCAGTTCTCACTGTTGTAAATATAGCCCATCAGCCTTCCTCCTGGTCACAGACTTCCTCTTCAAGTCTGAGAACCCGGAAATGTGCATTATGCTAATTGCCAGATAATGATGAGAACTACAAAAATTATTACAAAGGTTCTAATATTCCTTGAACAGAGTTCTGCTCTGATTTTATGTCAGTGTATGTTTTTGTGGGAGAATCATTTCCTTTACTCCACCTAATTTCAAGGTTCCTTTTTCATCCTCTTGCCTGGTGTTTTTACTGCCTGCATTTCTCCTGCTGTGGAAAGATTTACTAGCTGCTGCAGATGGAAACTCACCTGAATCTTATTAGTTTTGCTGCATTCCATAGAGACTTGCTAAACAATGATTAAACAAATTATCCTTTTGTAAATTTTTAATTAATTTGTAGGGAGGGGTTATGAATGCCAGTGAGCAGCAGCGGCACAAAAAACCCCATTTTCAGAATTAGAAAAATTTAGTCTAAGCTCTGGTAGGCTTTTTCCTTGACCATAGTGATTAAAAATTTTTGTTTTCTTCAGTGAAGACTTGAATACTATACAGATTGCCAGGAATTTACTCAAAAAATTGTCCTAAACTGAAGGGTAAGCATATCTTCCATCTTCTGTGTCATGCTGCAAAGGAAGGCTTTGGAGTCCATCAGCTGTAAATATGCTCACCTTAACAATAAATGGAGGCTGTATTTTGGTGAGAATTTTGCAAGGTATGCCTATTTTGTGATTTGATATTATTCCTTTGAATTTTTCATACCTTCCAATAGGAAGAATCTTGTTGGTGCGACTCTTTCCTTCTGTCTGTTTTCTGTTTCTAAATCTATCTGGAAATACTAATTCTGGGCATGGCTGTGTCACTGGGCAGAAGAACAGGCCTGTTCCAAGTGCTGCCTGCGTTAGTAAGTCAGCCATTACTACAATTAAAAAATTCCTACAATTTGCTACAGGTGATTTCAGTGGCAAAGTTTTTCCAGAATTAGGTAGAAAATACATTTATAGCTAGCACTGAATCTAGATACAGGGAAGGCTTAAGTTAAGCCCAGTCTACGTGCCAGCTTTTTCTTGTGAAAGGAAAAGTTACTTTATCTCTCAAGAATAAAGTGTGAGTTTAGCACCACTGGTTACAGGATCACACTTTTTGATGAGAAATAGAAATATGGTTTCATTAAAACTTCAGAAAATACTATTGAATGAGTTGTCATAAATTCTATGGAAAACTAGTGTAAGAGGCAGCATGTCTGTGCTGAGTGCACTCATGTTTATACACATTTCCTCATAAGGCCCAATCTGGAGTCCTGTGTCCAGATCTGGGGACCCCAGTACAAGAAAGATGTGGAACTGTTGGAGAGGGTTCAGAGGAGGCCATGAAGATGATTAGAGGGCTGGAGCACCTCCGCTCTGAAGAGAGGCTGAGGGAGCTGGGCTTGTTCAGCCTGGAGAAGAGAAGGCTGCGGGGTGACCTCATTGCAGCCTTGCAGTACCAGAAGGGAGCAGAGAAACAGGAGGGGAACCAACTTTTTCAAAGGGCAGACAATGGCAGGACAACAGGGAATGGATTAAGGGGGGAAGGTTTAGATTAGATATAGAGGGAAGTTCTTTAGAAAGAGAATGGTGAGGTGCTGGGATGGGCTGCCCACAGAGATGATGGGTGTCCCATCCCTGGAGGTGTTCAAGGCTGGGTTGGATGGGGCCCTGTGCAACTCTGTGTAGATCATGGCTGGAGGTTGGTGGCCCTGCCTGTGGCAGGGGGTTGGGACTCTGTGATCCTTGGGGTTCCCTTCCAACCAGACCAGCCTATCATTCTATGATTTCCCAATGTATTTTTACAGTAGTAGAGGTCTAAGAAAACTTGAAAGGAAGATTTTGTGTTTCTTTACAAATTTTTCAAGTAAATTTACTGTAATTTGTTATGTCTGTGTAGTGGGGGTTTTTTTAAATTTTATTTTCCTTGCTTGGTCATTGCTTTATGTTTCAGTGGAGCTTGGCAAAAATCTAATTAAAAAGGAGCCTCTGAAAATGGATAGCCATAATGAGCTAAATCCTTGTGTGATTTTTATAAAGAAATACTATCCTGGTATTTTAAACTGATAGTTTAAGTGCTTCAGAATTGTCAAGTTGCACTGTAAAATTCAGAAAACAACTGGATCCTTACTGTTAGCAGGGACCGGACTATTATGTATCTCTAAATTGTTTTGGGGATTATGCTCCATCTAAAAGCAAGGATTATGTTTTTACATTGAAATCATTGCATGACACAGAAATGCTAATATTTTTCCTTTGCAGATAGATTTTGTATATTGAAGTGGGGGGATGTCAAGGACTGTGTCATCAGACGAAATACTGCATCCTCTGGAGCTCTGCTCCTGTTTTGTAGGAGCAGGGAGTTAGGTTAAACGTGCTAAGTATTTCATTTTAGTGAACTGCTGAACCTAGGAATTCCTCGTGCACTTAAATATCTAGAAATCCTGTACATAATGGGGATAATATGAATTGTACCCTAACATATGTGTCTGCTGGTGCTTTGATCATATTTCTTTAAGCATGCTTTTGAATTAAGCAAATATTTTTTGGCCAAATCTGTGTAGCCCTGCACTTGCCTGATGCTATTAAACAGCCTGTCTATTTTAGACAGTGCATCAGACACACTTAAAAACCTTAAATAATTCTGTTGGCTTCGATGGGCACAGTTCTTGTTATTTTAGTGAACATAGAAAATTGAAGAAGAAACTTGTTTTCTTCTATTTAAGGAGCTTTGGCTACAGGTGTTTTCCTTTTAACTGTGTATTTGTTAAAGAAGCTGGTGCAGTTGTTTGAGGACAGATTGACCCTTTTCCTCTGGCATTTGCCACAGTGCTGTCTTAATATGCTGAGAGCCTCTATTTCTGGTACAAAAGGTAGTAATGGGGTTAAAGTGTGTGTTGTGAAAGGAGATTGTAGTGATAGGATGAGGGGGAATGGTTTTAAATTGGAAGGGGGTAGATTTAGATTGGATATTCACAGAATCACAGAATTGTAGAGGTTGGAAGGGACCTCCAGAGATCATTGAGTCCAACCTCCCTGCCAAAGCAGGTTCCCTAGGACAGGTCGCACAGGGAGGCGTCCAGATGGGTCTTGAATATCTCCAGAGAAGGAGACTCCACACCCCCCTGGGCAGCCTGTCCCAGGGCTCTGTCACCCTCACTGTGAAGAAGTTCTTCTGCATATTGATGCGGAACTTCCTGTGCTCCAACTTGAAGCCCCATGTTCTGTTTCAGGAGACAACTGTGTCCCATGCTTAAGGTATTTATAAACATTAATAAGATCCCCTCCTAGTCTTCTCAAGATAAAAAAGGAAGAAATTATTAGGAAGAAATTCTTCACTACAAGGGTGGTGAGCCACTGGGACATGTTGCCCAGGGAAGTGGTGGCTGCCCCCTCCCTGGAGGTGTTTAGGGCCAAGTTGGATGCGGCCTTGAGCAGCCTGGGATAGTGGAGGCATGGCAGGGAGTTTGAAACTTGGTGATCTTTAAGGTCCCTTCCAACCCAAAGCATTCTATGATTCTGTGAGATTCCATGGGGCTCCTGCCATGGCCTGAGAATGTGGCAGCTGAGAATAGAGGATGCATTGCTTGGGGAAGAGCTTGTGGTGCTTTGGGGTGGACCCCAGAGCCACCACAGTAGTAGTTTGCAACTTGTTTACACACCTAAATAAAAATAAATGCTTATTATTGGTCAGCATTTTCTCCTATGTTTGATATAGAAAATCAACAACAAAGAAGGGAAGCACATAGTGAAAATAGCAAGAACTCTGCTGGGGAATCTGGAAATTCAGACTAATGGTAAAATGTTCGGTATATTTTCAGACTTAGAGAGTGTTTAGTCACCACTGAGGAAAAATTAGAAATATCCACTCAGCATCTCAGTTGGGAACATTAAATCCGATCTGGAGTAAATAATTCTGTGGTAAAATTATCTACAAACACAGACAGAAGAAGACTAGAATTATTAGATTTATCCCAGTATGTCTGACATCAAACAACTCCTTGGAGTGTCCTAATGGGAGACAGTAATGTGATTGCTGCTTGTGTTATGGAAACCCCCTTGTTGAGCAGCTTGAGGCACGCTGCTGCATGTCTGTGTTGAAATTTCCCTGTCTTTAAACATAGTTATAAATATTTGTTTAGGGTCATTATGAAGCTTAATGCTAGTTTTTTTGGATGGTTAAGGTGGTGGTATAATCGCTCATCCTCGTGACTGATGTTTACAAGGAATGCTCTTTCAATTTAGGCTTATTATCTCTGTGGAGTTAATTAACTTTGTAGGTCATAGGAGCATAGTTTTTATTAGAGAAAAACAAGCAATGCCTCTCAGTGCAAAACCCACACAGATCTTTGGAGAACGTGAGCAGTGTCTTAGGGTCTTCCAAAAACACAAAGTTGCCGTTACCCTTTTCACTAGTAGTACCAGCCTCAGTACAACTACCTCTTGCCTGCGTAATACCAACCAGTGGCAGAGGTCCTACAGAACATTTTCTAATTCATTTACTTTTGTAGAGCTGTGCTTTGTTTTGCTCCTTCTTTCTCAACATCACCTTACCGTTTTAAGGAAAGAACCATGTTTGTTTCTGTTGCTGATGCTGGCAGCCCATCAAAGCAAGTCCTTTGATTTTCTTCAGAAAATCATCCGGCTGATGCAGTGTTGTAAAGGCATTTCTGGAGCTCTTCTAACAAATGTGATCCTGCCAGAAACAGACCCTCATGCTCTCTTATAGAAAGATGTCTTTTATTTAAAATTAGCTTGAAGGAACAGAAAATGTTGTTTAATCACCAGGGAAGTCTATTGTTTCCAATACAAAAACATGGCGAGTGCTACCACATTGAATTACATGCTAATACCTGTTACATGAAGGTGAGGTTGGTATGTGTTTTGTTGTCTGTAGAGAGGTCTTGAAGGTACTTTAAAATGATGTGTAGCTCCGGGTTGTTTCTGTGGGTCTTTGTAACTCCATACAGACTTTCTATGTGGATAGAATCCACATGTGACTTTGAACTCTTGAACATGTTGTGGGCAAGTAAAGAAGCTTTCTCTGTTGGTTTTCTGATCTGGTATAAGGATCTGGTATCTGGACCTTGAGTCCAGGTTTTATGTTGGATCTCAAGAACACTTGTCAGAATGATTATCCAGTCTTCTCTGAAAATACCAGCCTTCTTTAGAAAAGAATGAAAACTTGGTATCTGTCTTCCAAAAGTGTTACTAACCTAGAAATACTTTTATATATATATAAACAGAAAAAGCAAGTGGAGGCAGTAGTTGGTCTATTCTAGGGAGAACCATTGTGAGGAAAAAATCTCCAAGTTCAGCATTTCTTGAGTTTTGATTCTTAAAGCTGCAGCATAGTCAAATATAAGTGTTAGCTCCATCCATGTGGGTCTTGCTTTGTGTATGAAGTGGACAAATTACAAAATAACCTATTTCAAAAAATAATGGCTTCATGAGCTGTATTTTTTTCCCCCCTTCAAAATTATACCATCTGCAGTTGGGAAATAACAATTTGTCTCATGAACATTTCCAGGAAACTTAAGCTAATTCAACAAAGTAGTAGTAACAAACTGTTCATTTGCCACAGATAAGCCTGTCATGAGAGCATGTAGTAGCAAATACATTTTGATTTCTTGATGCTAACCTGATTTTTAAAAGTATTGCTGTTCAGTGCTAGTTGGTGCCAGCTCAGAATATCTGGAGTGCCAAAGGTTCCCCACTGCTCCATCAAGAAGATGCACGCCTCTTACCTCATCCTGTGATCAGAGAGGTCTTTGCAAAGAGGAGATGCCTACAGTTTGGTTTTGTGATTTGTGTGTGACTTGCCACAAGTAAGGGCTGGGGTGGTGAGGAAGGATGAGGAGAAACAATGGCTCTGGGCAAAATTAGTTGTTCTTTTTAGCTGGGTCTGGCTTATGAGCAAGAGGTTACTCAGCCCTGGGATTGAAGGCGTGTTAGTGCAAAAAATACTGAGCTAAACCAGGTAAGTTTAGGTGATACATCTTGGATGGCAGATGTTTCTTTTTGATTTTTCCTGCAACTTTGTGCTTTCAAGAAAAGGAGTGATCTTCCCATTGTCACAGTTCAGTGTGCTCAAAACTTGGTCACTTGTAAACCGGGCAGCGTCATTTTTTTCAGTAGTGTTTCTGAGTGGCCACTTTTACCTCTGGTAGTAGCTTTGGGAGACAACCACAATATTTCTGAGGATTGTAGCATGTTTTGATGGTGATTGCACAGGAGAACTGAATTTCAAACTAATTTTGTGTGTGGTGAGCCTTTATTGTGATGGTCTTGGTTGTGCTATAAGTAAACATGGCAATTACTTTGAAGAATGATTTTGTGATGCACTTTGTGGAATTGCAGAGACCTTGTGATCCCTGTTGTTCAAAGTGTTAATTTCAGATAGAATCATAGAACCATCAAGGCTGGAAAAGACCTTCTAGATCATCAAGTCCAACTGTTAGCCCTATACCATCAAACCACTAAACATCTCCCAGTGTGCCTTGGCTACCCATTTTTTAAATACTCCCAGGAACAGCAACTCCACCACCTCTCTGTGCAGCCTGTGTCAATGCTTCATCACTATTTTGGTGAAGAAATTTTTCCTAATATCCAGTCTGAACCTCCCTGACACAACTTGAGACCATTTCACCTTGTCCTGTTGCTAGTCACTAGGGAGAAGAGGCCAACACCCACCTCTCTACAGCCTCCTTTCAGGTAGCTGTAGAGTGTGGTAAGTCCTCAGCCTCCTCTTCTCCACGCTAAACAGCCCTAGCTCCCTAAGCCTCTCCTCAGAAGACCTGTAACTTCTGTTGCACACCTAGCCTACTCGCTGGCAGGATGGTGTGAGGAGCAGAAAAGGCCAGATAGGCCAATGTATTTTTGCTCAATATTTTGAGGAAACTTAATTAAAATTACAATTTCTATACAGAAATTTTTCTTTTCTTACTTGTGTCACCAAGTGGTAGCATCAAGAGTCATGAGCAACTGGTTAAGCTAACAGTAAGTGCTCACAACACTTCCTCTCTTGTGCTACACTCTTTATTTTCTGTTGTGTATTGGGGTAGGAGTTCAAAAAAACAGTGAAACCTTTAAATACGTTTTGGGTGGGGTTTGAACATCCAGACTGTGCATCCCTGCCATAAATATTGCATGGGTTTTAATTTTATTTTTGAAAATAAGTGTTTTCATTGTCCATTGATGATTAACCTGTATTCATAAAACCACAACCTGCCTGAAAATGCCTGACACAGTTTCTCGTACTTTCTAGGCGTAGCTTGTGAGGAATCCCAGCTTTGGAAGGACTGTGTTTGGCTCCCACCCCCAGTTTAACTCATTTCTGGGTGTAAATGAGTACATGTTTTCATTCAGCCTTCTAAATTAAAAGGTGCTCTGGTAGCTCCTTTCAAACATCTTAACTTTTAAAGTGTTACTGAATGTTGATAGACACTGAGAGAAATGTGGCTAAAATTGTCTGAACTGAATATGTTTTCTTTAAATTTATATTTACAAACTATGTCTATTTTTATATGCTTTAAGTAAAACAGTTGAATTGTGTGGGAGGAGGCCTGCTTTGAATTTTAAGTCTTACTACATTACTCTCTTTCATGCCTATAAAAAAAGCCTCAGTATCTTCATGGATTTAGTCACCAGAAAAAAGGAATTTCAGTTGCTGTCCTCAGGGATAGGGAAGATCTGAAATTCTTCTTGCCTTTAAAAATACATGATTAGCAAGTTGGCCTTTTCAGGGTATATATTCAGTCTCCTGAGACATTCACATTGTGTACTTCTGATAGTGTGTTTGTAGTTAGCCCTTTTCTATGACAGCAGCTGCTTGCACTGACTCTCTAGGACTATGCCAGAAGCACTTCTTGCTATAATAACATGGGTTGTAGACACAGAGACTTTCTTAAAATTAAATTTATACTTGCAAGAAAATTCTCCTGGAGATGGTTGCTGAAGAAACGCTTTTTCATGTCTAACCTGGGAGTGAATAACCTATGCTAACGCTGTATTTTTAGCAGTAGAGTGAGCAACTGAAGGCCTTCTGTGTGTTTGCACCAGTAATACTTTTCTTTTTGCCTAGGCTAGGATCAGCAGTGTGAAGTGTGTGCTGTGATGAGCAGTCATGCACCCCACATGCTTTACCTTTTAGCAAGCTCAATGATGATCCCGAGGTTATCGGGGCAATGGCAGCACCCCAGCACTCAGCAGCTCAGCGTGTCAGAAAACAGATTGTAGACCTCTGAGCAAAGGCACACAAAATATTTAGCATGCAAAAATGAGTGAGAGGCTCTTCAGGAGTGTTAATGAAGGCAAAAATGAGAATGAAGGGTGAATGCTGATCTTGAAACGCTGCTTGAATGAGATGTTAACCCGTCATACAGCTACAGGTGTGAACCTGGGGTTTTGCTGAGCTGGGGAATTTTAACGGTTTTGATAAAGAGCTGTGTAGAACTTTGAATTTCAGGGTTGAGGAGGAAACATAGTTTATCAGATTGCATAAAAAGAATTTGCTGAAATACATTAGAGCTTCAAGACTGATTGCTGTCTTCTTGCTTACTTTGTGACATATAAATAGGAAACTCTGCATTTCAGTACCTGTTTAGACAAAGTTGCCTTGCAATACACATTGAATTTTTAAACCAAGCTGCAGCAGTGCTGTAACACCAATCAAGGAATTATTACTGTGTTTTTAGCGTTTCACAGCCACTGATTGTGTGAATATATTGTGGTGGTCTTAATCCTTCTGTCCTTCATTATAAAAAAGCTGAGGAGCATTGTAGTTACCTGCTTCAAAAGATGATCAGAACTCGGATGTCACTGTTATTTTACTTTTCATATATGAAAGAAATGTTCAAGTTCTCTGAAGTTGCTGCTGACAGCTTTAGGAGCACTTCTTGTCAAGATAATTTCTAGAAGCATTAACTACATTAAGCAGTTTGCATTTCTATCTTAAAACTAATACTTTAAAAATATTTAAGTGCCTCTCTGATTTTTGCCATTGGGCACAAACTGTCCTCAATTGTGCATTATGGCAATGCCTGTTTTGCCCATCGACTTTCAGGCATCTTGCTTAGACATATTTGCATTCATTATCAGTATTTAGATTTATTCAATTACTCAGTTATCAAGTTATTAAATTATTAAATTATTCAATTATCAGTATCTAATTTAGATTTACTTTGTCTCCTTTAATTACAAGAGAGAATAAGGGGAGGTTCCTGAAGTACAGTTCAGCATGCAGCCTACAAGATCCTTTCATTGAGGCCATGGTAAAAAAACCAAACTGATGGATCCTCATGAGAGGGAAGTAAAGGGCCAGATTCAGGTACTCAGAGGTTGTATCCTAGTGCCCTTCCAATTTTTTTGCTGTTCATATCTCAAAGGGTTTCTGGGTTTGGTTTGATTTTTAAAAACTGTTTGTATTTCTCTACTGAGCAGGAGGCAGAAAGAATTCCATTTGTATGTACGGGAGGAGAACGGTGGTCTTACCAGGACCTTCCTAACAGGAGACTTCTTGAAAAATGTGTTTGCATATATGGATATGCAAATGAGAGATGATTAACATCATTCATACATGTGTATTGGCATGTATGTCAGCTTGCAGTCCTAACTTTGCTATTACACTCTGAAAAACAGTGGAAAGAGCTATTGAGATTTTGTAGGTTCAAGGCTTTGAAATTAGCTGTTATCAGGAAAAGAGGCAGTGTTTTATTCTAATGTTTCTTGCACAGTGCTGTGCTTTTAAAAGCAACTTGTTAATATCTTAGTAGGAGACTCCTTTATTTCCTTGGCTGTCTTTTAGTGAACAATACAAATACTTGAAGAACAGATTAGCAGTTCTCTGGAAGTTGTAATGCTGAATAGAATGTGGTTTTAAAGTTTTGGGCTTGTGGGTTTGTTGGGGGTTTTTATTCAGAATAATTTCTGGGATTTCCATTCAGAATTTTTGCAAATTCATGCATTCATTGATTTGTATTTTTGTCAAGAGCTTCCCAACTAAAACTTCCTCCTACTTAAAAACCAAACCCAATTATTTCTGTCAAACTGCTTTTCCTGCAAAGGGCACACACCCTGACCTTCATACAGTAGGCTGGAGTATTTCTGAAAGTCACTGCCTGGTATATCAGTACAGCTCTGTAAACATGATTATTCCCTGTAGTTTGTCTTTGAGGCTATAATATTGTAATCTTTATATTTTTTAAGCATTGAAATATGATAGGTTGAAACAAAAACACAACCCAGAATGTTATTCCTATGTCAGGCAAAACCAACATATTTTTGTTAGCAGCTTTGATTTTCGAGTATTGTCAAGGCAAAGTAAATCTTTTTGGCAGCTGTAGAGTGTCAGCCCTCTCTGTGAGAACCTTTAAGTGACATTGAATTGCACTTGGTTACCGGTGAACCAGAGGAGTATTTGGTTCACACAGGCCATGGTAACACGCATCCTGCCTGGGCTGCAAACAATCAGCAGCAACAGGAAACTGCTTTGAAGGACGAGCGAGCTTGTTTGAAAACGGACTGGAAAGCAATCTAGCTGAGCAGTTCTCTCAGCCAGCACTTGCACATCTGGGAAGCAAGTTTGTGTTTCGTAACATCCTTGCCAAACTGGTAGGAGCTGGGTGTGTCTAGACCTAACTTTCTCTCTCCAGAAGCCAAGCTTCTGTTTTGTGAGTGAAGTGTTTGATTTTTAAAAGCCACCAATCTGTTACGGTTTCGTTTTTGTTTCTTTAGGAGGCCCAAACATATGGGCCATCACCTCTGAAGAGCGGGCCAAGCATGACAAGCAGTTTGATAGCCTTAAACCCACAGGAGGCTACATTACAGGTTAGTCTGAGATTCTGCATTACACATTAACTTCTGTGTACACATAACTATCTTCATAGAACAGTTTCAAAACGACATCCTATTTCTAGCCCTTTGTTGTGTGACTAATAAGCATACTCTATGGGCAAACAACTACAGGTTATTTCTGAACTTCTCCAAGCTGTCTGGCACAGGAATGCTCTTCTGTTAACCCTGTCACTTCTGCAGCCAGCAGTTATTTGCTGTCATTCTGTCTAGGTTCAAAAACCAAAGAGTATCAGCCTAGATGGGAGACTGCCAAGGAGCACTCAGAGTAGCTATTGTGGCAAGTGACACCAGAGACAGCAGAAGTGCCTCTCCTCTGTCTGAACAGTTTTAGAGAATACCGTGCTTGTTTTGGAGTAGGAGGTAGGGAGAGAGACGCTGGCAGTTTGTCCTTGTTAGTGGCTGCTTGAAATTTATTAACCCTTGGGCCTTCAGCGAGTTCTGGATAGAACAATGGCATTTTGCAGTGCCTGCAGTCAGTTCTAGTTGCATTCAGCTGCCTCTACTTCAGAAGAGTTAGGTCATGCTGCTGCACACCTCAGAATTTGTAAATTTAAGAATCGCCTTGTGTCATCAAGAAAAGGCTCAATGTCACTGGCAAAGATGAATTAAGAATGCCCCATTCTTTGTGTGCACGTGAGCACTAATGACCAGCTGTGATCACTCCTACCCTCCTAAGTTACCTGTTGATGGCACATCTGGGGACTTCACTGCTGATGCTTTTCCTCAGTTTGGTCAAAAAAAACCTGAGAAAGGAGTAGGAAATTACCTTTTCAGAACATGCACATCTTCTGGCTAAGTGATATGTATCTTCTGCTTTGGCCAAACAGCTCTGGGAGGTTGTTGTTTACCACCAGTTGAAAAGTCTGCAGTCCCAGGGACTTGCTTTAGGCCACGTCCTGGATGTACTTCTGCAGGCTTCATTATTTATTTGGCAAGTGCTTGAAATGAAAGGCTGTGTATGAATATAGGGGGAGAAAGAGCTGAAAGAATAACTTGAAATCTTCACTTTACGTGTCTAATTCCCTCATAGGGAAGTATAAACACCACTGTTCATGTTTTATGTTTTGTTACAAGTTTGTTAGCAGCAGAGTCAGTACTGATTGATGTAGAACTTGGTATGGAATTTACACAACAGTTCCCATTCCCTTACTGAAATACTGAAATGCTGGATATACTCTCATATTATTTAGGACACAATATTCTTCCAACTTTTCTGGAGAGGCAGTACTGGTTGAATTGGATTGCATGGAAAAGGAAGAAATAGCATGCATGTCCTTTCCTGCAAAAGTAATTGGGTCAGGACTAAATTTTCAGTCATTTTTACTTCTTTAAGTCTTGCATCTATTAAAGTATTGGCAGCCATTGATTTGTGACCTGTTAAAGCTTTTTATAGCTATTTGAAATCACAAGTCAGGATTACAGAACACATGGATATGGATGATCTGTGTCACCAGGGAAGGAGTTAGGTGGTACAAAACCAGAATGCTTGGCATCCAGGATGCAGGTTCCTTTCAAAAATCTGACCCTCTACAGGTATTCTGAAAATCTAGGTCTCAAGTGTAAAAGTCTTTCTTGTTTATCACAGGTGATCAAGCACGTACCTTCTTTTTGCAATCGGGTCTACCAGCTTCAGTCCTTGCTGAAATATGGTAAGATATTATTTCCTTTTTCAATATTTAATCTTTTTTTTTTTTTTAAAGATGGGAGATGCTTAGCTTTTGAATACTACTTCTGGTATGTTGTGTTGTCTGAAAGAGGTGTTCAGCAAGGGAGGAGAGTTGTCTGAAACATTGTTTTAATTTTATTAAATTTAGAGGAAGGATTGAGCCATGTATATGGACACTTAATTAAAAACCAGTATCTTACTAAATCCTTCTTAAGATTTTAATTCATATTGGATCATACTGACCACCACCTTTTTAAACTATAGTAAGTGCTTCAAAGAAAAAGTGATGAAAAATTGCAAGACTTTCATAGAGGGGAGTGCCTGTTGACTGCCACAAAGGTTGTTGTTAGGCCTTGTCTTAATATTTTTAAGAATAATATGGAAAAAGAGGTAGATAATGAGTTAATGAATTTCTGGGGATCCTAAATTGAATGGTGTCTGAAATAATAGCAGCCACTAAAAATGTCAATGGGATTAAGCATGGGAAAAAATTGTATGCTGATAAACTGGGGGTGGAAAATAGACTGAAAGTAGGAAATGAGCAGGGGTGAAATCTAAAGCCACAGAAAACATTAGTAGAAGGTCAGTTGTAGTAAGATCCCAAGCAATGCTGCAGTCCAGGAAGCACTGTTCTTTGCAGCATGGATGTCGCAGTTGGAACACTGGAAACAGACATTGTCACCTTTGTAACTCCACAGTCTTCACTAGATTACTGTGTTTGTTTGGGGTACTTCGTTAGCAAGATGTGCTTGTGCTAAAAGACATGGAGTGGGGGCTTGTAATAACTAACTGCAACTCCCTTGTGAAAGAATATTATAGGCACTAACTACATGCAAAGGTAGTTTTGTCTTCAGACACTTAAAGTGCGTAGGAAGGAGAGGTAAGGAAACTTTTGTGTAGGGCCTTGAGTTTTTTGACTGAATAGTAACAGAATGAAGCTATGGAAGGGAAAATGGAGCTTAATGTTGATTCTGTGGGGTTTTTTGTTGTGGGAGGGGTTTTTTTTCTCCTAACTTTATTTACATTCCTGTGTCTGGTCCTTGCATATTTCAGTATTCACAGGATTTCAGATCTTTTCTCTGTTTATAGATGCACTGTTGCATGAACTGTTATATTTAAGTGTATTTGGAAAAGCATCAGAGGAAGTGTGGATACCTGTGCTGTCTGTGAAATAACACCGTTTTCATGGTGGAGTTTAGTGCCTTCAGCAGGTTTCTGCATCCTACTGTTTCAGATCCTGACACTAATTCTTTACAATTACAGATGTTAACTAGCCAGACTATTTTAAATTACATAGAAAGAGGCGTAGCAGAGGGGTATCTGTAACAAATTTATCCACTACTTGAAGAGCCTACTGCTTTTCAAAGTGTCTTCCTACATTCTCAGGTGTTAAATACTAAATATACAGCAACTGCAAAACTGAACTCTGCAGAAGACTACCAAGTGAATTGCCAGACAAGCATTAATTATTGGAAGTCCAGGTTGATCTTTGATATCTGTAGGTTGACAATCTAGAAAAACTACGATCTGCAAACTCCTGTGGGTTTGAATGTTGTCAAAAGTCTGTGTCCAGGTGGAGGCTGGTAACAAGTGGTGTCCCGCAGGGGTCTGTCTTGGGTCTGTCCAGAGTGTTAGAGAGGGTTCACAGGAGGCCACAAAAATTATTAGAGGGCTGGAGCACCTCCCCTATGAAGAGAGGCTGAGGGAGCTGGGCTTGTTCAGCCTGGAGAAGAGAAGGCTGCGGGGGGACCTCATTGCAGCCTTCCAGTACCTGAAGGGAGCAGAGAAACAGGAGGGGAACCAACTTTTTCAAAGATCAGACAATGGCAGGACAAGGGGGAATGGATTAAGGGGGGAAGGTTTAGATTAGATATTAGAGGGAAGTTCTTTAGAAAGAGAATGGTGAGATGCTGGGATGGGCTGCTCAGAGAGGTGGTGGATTCCCCATCCCTGGAGGTGTTCAAGGCCAGGTTGGATGGGGCCCTGGGCAACCTCCAGGCCTGGAGTTTGGTGGCTCTGCCTGTGGCAGAGGGGTTGGAACAATATGATCCTTGGAGTCCCTTCCAATCCAGACCAGTCTATGATCCTATGAAAATTAGAAAATCTACAAATGGTTGCAATGGGTTTGTTGTTTTCTTGCACAAAAGCAGTAAATAAATCTGATAGAAAAGCTTTTCATTAAGTGAAAAAGTTGTGTTTCTTCCTTGGGAGCTTTTAAAAGTTTTTAAAAAAATATTTTATTTTTAGTTTTTTCAAATTTTATCTTTATTGTATATATTTTCTCATTTCTTTTATTTTCCTTTTATTTTTAAGGACACTGTCAGACCTGAACAAGGATGGAAAAATGGATCAACAGGAGTTCTCTATAGCCATGAAACTCATCAAGCTGAAATTGCAAGGACAGAACTTGCCTGCGGTTCTTCCTCCTGTCATGAAACAAACTCCAGTATTTTCACCACTAATGTCAGCTCGCTTTGGTACTTATGAATATATAATTTCTTAGAGTTCAGAGGTAAAAAATCACAGTTAATCCAACCACAACAGTTGAGTGAATCATTAAAAAAAATCCAAGAATATTCAGATTTCGGAAATTCACAAAGTCCCATTCTTGACACTTTTAATAATTTCATTCTATGAAGAAATTTAATAATAATGATGAAAAACCTTCTGTTGAATTTTGACATGAGGTGCAAGAAAGCCATTCAGAATGGCCATCTGATGTGCAGGCTGTCACCTTGTGCTGAAGGGCTTTTGGCTCCCTCCTACTCATTCACCTATTTATACTTGGGGTTTTCAAAGTTTAACTTGGTAATAGTGAAAGTCTTGTCAAAACACTTATTTTAATTATTTTTTCAAAATCAGTCAGATTGCCTGTTTGGGTTATATGATCAAACAAACAGAATTATTTCAAGTTTTTTGTCCTTTTCTGACAGTGTTTTGGGATTCAGTGTATGCCTGTTGTTTGTGGGCTTGTAGAACAAAATATATGTAATGGCTTCAGCTGGATTACAAAATGCATACCTCTATGCTGAAGTTAAGTGTATACGTACATTAATTACATAAATGATTTTAAATGTCTTATCGGCAAATCTTGTGTGTTTGCATAGAGCACACTGGGGAAGAACTGTTCACGAGGTCCTGTAGCAGTAGGACAAGGAGTAATGTTTTTAAACTAGAAAAGGGGAGATTGAGGTTGGATATTAGGAAAAAAATCATCAATATGAGGGTGCTAGATCACTGACAGGGGTTGCCCAGAGATGTAGTGCAGGCCTCATCCCTGTAGATATTCAAGGTCAGGCTTGATGGGGCTCTGAGCGACCTGAAGATGTCCCTGCTCACTGCAGGGGGTTAGACTAGATGACCTCTAAAGGTCCCTTCCAACCTAACACACTCTATGATTCTAACTGCATGCATTTATAGATAACTGTGGTTGCCACATGATTAATTCCTATTAACTTTCCATCGTAGCATCTAAATAGTGTTGTCTTCCACAAGATTCGACCAGTAATTCAAGTGCCTTTATTAGCTTCAGGCAACTGCCTAAAGAAACCATATGCGGGGCATGGCTCCTGCAATATGGACTTCTTATGCACACAGATTCTTCCAAGGCCAGTGCTTGGAAGAGACTTGTTTCAGAGACAGTATCAGCTTTGCCCTGTAGAGGATTGTCACAACTTCTTAGTTGTATTGTAATTCTTTCTCGCAGGCCATATGTGGAAAGGCTTGTTGAAGCACTAGTAACAGCTGCAATTACAGAAAATTCAATCTTATTCCTTTGTGAAATACTAGCTAAATCTACCCTGATAATTAATTGCTTGTAAGGGGTTTGTTGGTTGGTTTTTTTTCAATTCATGTTCTTCAGTATATTCTCCTCTGTGAGCTATCTTGGCTAAACTTCAGAAAAAAGGTAAGTATTACACATGAGTATCTATTTTAACTCCTATGTCAGGACGCAGATTGGTTTCTGTAGTTTCTGCCTAGCATAATGGAGCGAGATTCTTGCTGGAGGCTCTGCAATATTAAATCATGCGTTGTTGGATTTTGCTCTAGGAATGGGTAGTATGCCAAATCTGTCCATGCCAACATCCATGTCTACGATCACACCGTTAGCTCCCATGTCTCTGACCTCCATGACTTCCATTCCTCCTTTGGTTATCTCTACTCCCCTGGTGCCTTCTGTCAGCACCTCCTCATTGCCAAATGGAACGTCCAGCCTTCTGCAGCCTTTGTCTGTACCCTTCTCTTCAAGTAAGTATAGTACCGTCCAGTTCTCGCTCTCAGACTTGTGAATCTTATTTTCTCTGTGGCTGATTTCAGACAAGAGTGCCAATACTTGCATGTGAGTGAAAAACTAAAGGATCTTTTTCCCAAAGTTGACATTCATCAAATCAGTTCTGACTGGTTAATCTTAACAAGTCACTGATTAGCCTCCATCTCTGGAGGCATTCAAAAACCATCTGCATGCTGTCCTGTGCAGCCTGCTCTGGGTGATCCTTCTCTGGCAGGGGGTTGGACTGGATGATCTCCAGAGGTCCCTTCCAACCCAAATCACTCTGTGATTCTGTGATCAGCTTTTCTTACTTCTGTCAAAGCCTTGAGTGTTCATTACAAAGCCTTACCTTATACCTGTTTCTTGGGTTTGTTCGGTTTGTTTCAGCGCTGCCTCATACTGGTTCTTTAGGTCCCATGGCAGGAGGGTTTGGTGGTACTAGTATGCAGAAGGCACAGTCCCTGATCGATTTAGGATCTAGCAGGTATGAAAGTTAAGTTTAAAATGGTTGTATCTTAAACTTCAATAGCATGCCTTTCAAAACCTACAGAGCATTTCTATTTTCCTAGTATATTCCTTAACAATTGGTCTATCTAACGTGACCTACCAAGAATTGAAATAGATAGTTTGATATGCACAATAAGAAATATTTTCAGGAAATCTGACAGATCTGCCTGGAGTAGGTGAGGAGTTCAAGTAAGAGAAAGCAGTGCCAAAAAGAAGGGAATGTACCTTGTTAGTAAATAGAACTTACTGAGGGGTTATAGAAGCAGCGTGTGTGCATTGGCGAGCTCATTCATTATAGAGGGTACCATGTAATTAGCAGGCATGTAAGAACAGTTTGTTATAAATATTTATGTTAGAATTTGTTTTATGAATAATAGAAGGCTTATGCAGCTTTGTCATCAGCTGCTCTGTTTCACTGACCTTAGAACTTCACCATAGTCAAAGTGAGGGACTAAGCTTATCTATGTGATTGGGTACCCAGAGAACAAACTGTGTCCCAAAAGACAATCCAGAGGGCATCTGAGCCCCAGCTGTGTTCCAGAAGGTGACTCAGAACTGCTTGCACATCTTTGATGCTGGTGCAAGGCATCTAGGATGAACTCATGCCCAACATTGGGCTCCTCATACAGACAGACACCTGATGCTTGCAGATGTTCAGTAAGATTATTGTAGGCATGGTGTGTGCTTGTAATCTTTTTTTTTTTTTTTTACTGGAAAGCTTTCATTTGCTGGTGGTGTAGCGTTGCAAAGTAGCTCTTCTCCAGTGTTACTGTTGACAGCATTTTCACCATTCTCTTATTATTATCTAATTCCCTGAAAAGGTGTCTATCCAACGTCGTGCCCAAAAGGCTTTGTTTACAGCAGCATTCTTTATTGTCTTGGATAACCCTGAAAATAGGGTTTTTACTTGACAGAGGAGGGGACTACCTTAAGGTGGGATGGATGCACCTGGTTTTGTCTGATCTTCAAAGATGGGACACTGAAAATTCTGGGAGTTGCAAGTACAAGTTTTATAGGTATAACTAAGCACTCTATCAAGTGCTGTTCTGCAAAAACTGAATGAGTCAGAAAAGCTCCATTCAGCCTGTCATTGCCACTAATAAAAATAATAGGTAGAGGTGGAATGTAATGGCCTTAGCAGCTTTAGGAGTTCCTTTTGGTTGTCAGTTTATCAGATAAATTTTTATGCTCATGGTTATTCATTTGCATACCTCTTCAAGTTACTTAGACATCCACCCAATGCTTCACAGCCTTCTAAACATTCTTGTGAAAGTTGATGTTTTCCTCTGGTTTCCTATGGTAGCGTTTGGCAGTGGTGGACCAATGAATTATGTGGCATAAGTACATGTGATACCAAGGGAGCAGGATCATGAATTCAAGCATTTCTTTTGAT
The DNA here is from genome assembly GCA_013400835.1 of Zapornia atra. NCBI lineage: Eukaryota > Metazoa > Chordata > Aves > Gruiformes > Rallidae > Zapornia > Zapornia atra. The sequence goes on from VZTU01006725.1 coordinate 361,169, forward strand.
ATATGCCCTTACTTTCACAGTAAAATTCCGTATTAGTGATGAAAATATTTATAGGAAGTTAGCAGAGGTAGAACTCTGTGGAAGTTGTTTCATGTTACCAGAAGATGTTATATATCTTCTGTTTCAATGCCTGTTTATTAAGCCAAATAACTGAAGAGTTTGTTCTTTCTTTCTCTCTTTTCTTTTTTAATTTTTTTAATTGCATTACAGTTCAAATTCTTCCTCTAGTGCTTCACTAGCTGGGAATTCACCAAAGATTACATCCTCAGACTGGGCAGTTCCTCAGGCCTCCAGATTAAAATATAGACAGAAGTTTAACAGTCTTGATAAAAGTATGAGTGGATATTTATCAGGTGAGTATGGTATTTGATACAGAGATGGAAAACCAGCAGTGTTTCTGCCTCTAGTACACTGCAGGCTGAGGAGTGGAATCCCAGCTTGGGATTTGACTTCCATGTGAAACGAAAGGTGAATTTGTTGATATTCAGACCTGTGCAGGAGAGATTGGTTTTCAGCTGCTGGTTCCAGTCAGCCAAGAAATGGAAATAGCCATCAATTTATTTATTCCTTGGGCTCCATGTTAGACCTGGAGGGGCCCAAGAAAGCAGAGGTCTCCCCAGGTAGACTGGGGAAGCTACAGCAGCATTGAGGGGAAGAAAAGAGTGCCAGTGGTGGGAATCTGCCTAGAAGAGCCTGAGAACCATGAGGCTAGGTAATTCAGCTCCAGAAAGTCAGCAGTCATTTTTCAAGCATCACTCTTTGGACTGAGACGCTTTCTTATGACTTGGTAAAACAGGGGATGTCTCACAGTCATTTTTGTGCCATGCACTCCTATGTCTATGTACCAGTAATTGCTTAGATATTTGAGCTTTATCCTTCCAAAGAAAGCTGTTCAGGAAAAACACTGCAGTACTGCAGCTATGGGATGGAATTTATCAGAAGAAATTTAAGGGAGTCATTCCTTGTTGACTTTCAGTGACATCTGTGCTGTGCCACAGCATTTTGGTGCTTTCAAAAGGCTTCACACAAAGTTAGTATGAGAGTAGAGTGTTATGAATGCTCTTATACAACTGGATTACTCCCTGTAATGGAGCAAGTAGAGTGTTGGCCAGTTAGTAGATACAAAGTTATTATGTATATCTGTAGCTTTCTAGAGTTCCAGTTTTGAAGAAGCACTTACAAGCTTCTGCCTCAAGTTTCCAAGCCTTAAAAAAAAAAGGAAAAGACTCAGGCCTTTTTTATCTTCCTCACTTTGATTTTGGGCTGAAGGTTTCATTGACCTACCTAGAAAGGTATTTGGTTCTTAGCTATCAAAGGAAGGCTGAAAGTTTTCCAGTCTGCCAGCTGAAGGTTTAAGTAAACAGTCAGCTGTGTTTTTGTAACAGCTGTGGGGATTACACTAAATACCCATTTTTCACATCAGTTTTTCTGCTAGGTGCTCGGAGTGGAAAAGAGTACACAAGAATACTTAGGCCTTCATTGTGTTCAGGTTGTAATGCCTGTTGTTAAGCCTGGAAGTAATGCCAACTGTCAGCCACTGATGAAAATGGATTAGATTAATATTAAAAATAAACATGCCCCAGTTCATGACCCATTTTTTGCTACATGTGAATCTTTGATGAAAGTATTCCTTTTTATTAAAAACTTTTACACTTTCACAAAGGATTTCAAGCAAGGAATGCCCTTCTGCAATCAAACCTTTCACAGACTCAGTTGGCTACTATCTGGTAAGTTTAGGTGCTGATTATGGATTTCACATGTTTATGGTGTTGAGAGGAACTGTACTTTCTGTGGTGTCCATCATTTCTTACTAAATATCTAACAGCGTGTACTGAAACTAAGCTACTTCTTAAACTAGTTTTGTTCATCGTGTCAAGACACCTTGATGTAATAAATTACTTTTTTTCACTCTTTGTTTGCTAAACTCCCTATAACCTTGCAGATAATGAATTTCAGTTTCTGATTCAGTGGTGCACTTGTTTAGCTGAGGTGAGGGCTTGTTCATTTCATAAGTAGGATTCTGAGATCAAACTTGCTAGGAGAAAGATGAAAAATGGAGTAACCCTTCGGATTCTTAGAGTTTTACTGCAGTTCCCATAAAGATACATGCATATTACCAATTTGTTAAAACTTGCCTGTACTGTAGTGATGGAAATGGTTACAGTTTGAAGGCTTGAATAATCTGCCTTTGCTCTGCTAGATATGGTAGCGTGGGTTACACCTACAGGCATAACTCACATGTTACACATAAAATTTACAGGCCCAGCAGAATTCACAATAGCTCGGTGCTTACAGTCCCCTTTCTTCTTCTACTCTTTATCCCAGAACAATCATTTGTCTCTAGCAGCAGCAAGTTGCAATACTCCTCATACTCCCTCAGCTTGTTTGGTTGCGTGCTCTGAAGGTAAAAAAGGGGAGTGTTGGGTTTTATTCCTCCACTCTGAAGTCAGGGGAAATAAAGCAGGCATAGAGCATCTGCTTTCCTCTGACTGTATGCCCATGTAGACGGTTAACAGTTTTGCCAAGTACGGAATTAGGAATATTTCTTCTGGGGTACTGTATTCAGTAATCACTGTAATAACAGTACTGCTCTGTGTGAATAGTGCTGGTCTGTGGCCATAAAAATCTCATTTCATCATCTCCTGCTTTTGTTTTTCACTGTGGTGTGCGAGATGCTGCTGGTTGTGTTTTGTTTTGTTGTTTCCTTTTTGGTTTTAGTGAGTTTTTTAACTGTTTGGGGGTTTCTTTAACAACCATTTCTTTCCTTAAGCATTTCACTGAAGTGCAATCTAAGGACACACTCCTGCAGTTGTATCTACCTAGATCGTTTTTTGAGAAAGATTCCTGCTTTCTTGCCTGCATCTCTGGAAACATGTCGCTGTTCCTCCCTCTTTCCTGGCTGTATGGGATGCATTTTATAAGCTAACAATATCATTGTGTGGTTTGTAGATGATCCTTTTACTACCCATTGCAAGGGTCTTGGGGCAGCTCACATGCTCCCTGCACTGTTGAGGAGACATAAGGGGGGAAAAAAAGACTTCTAAGCAAAGGTTCCTGTTGTAGAATTGAATGTAATTTTATATAATGTTTTCTTTTTCTTAAAAAAATAAGAAAGAGTGGCTTCTAGCCTTTTGAGCTGGTTAAGAACGGTTCTGGATTCTCTTCCCAGCTGTTTTCTCAGTGTTACAATAAATGAAGAGATGTCTTTGAACCTTTCCTGCCCTTTCTGCTGTATTTTATTAAAACATCTGAATAGTAGTGCATTATTAACCAAAATAACACCTCATTTAATCAACTATTCCTGTAATTACCTGTGATTATTTTTACCAGTACATTTCACAAGAACTTTCTACTTCAAAAATTATTTTTTTAGTAAATTGTGAATAATTGTAATGTTTGGTTCTAATTATGATTGCTGTTAACACTGTGCAGGTCACTAGCTGATATTGATGGAGACGGGCAGCTGAAAGCCGATGAGTTTGTGTTAGCCATGCACCTAACTGATATGGCCAAAGCTGGGCAACCTCTGCCACTGACTCTGCCTCTTGAACTGGTACCACCTTCTTTCAGGTATGTCACAGAGGGCAGTGAAACATAACAACCTAATTTCAGTGAAAGTGTTTTATGCAAAGAAAATAACTCTGCTGTTTCTTTAACAATGGTGGTGACTCTTTTTTTTCCCTCCAGGAGTGGAAAATATACTGAAAATATAAATGGAACTCTGCCATCTTACCAGCCTGTGCAAGAGGAGGAGCCACAGAAAAAACAGCCTGGTAACATGGAGTTTATATTCTTAATGTATAGGGCTGTCGTTGAAGGGCACTGAAACCTTTAGAAAGTGGAAAGCATAATGCCTAGGGAGCTTCATTTCAGGAGCTAGATCCCTTTTACTGTGGATGGTAGGAGGGTTGTTAAGTGGATGTACTCAGCCTATTACATCTAATAGAATTGAGAAGGTAGAGACAGAGGCTATTTTTAGCTATAGGAAAGGAAAAGTGTGCCGATTAATAATGTATTTTGGAAGATAAATCCTTCATTGCCAAACACTGTTATGCTACTATGAATTTTTTTTCAGTTGAAAGTTCCTGGCATTACTTGGCCCTGGATATTTTGAAAACAAAGGGTTCCAGTGAGGTTTAATTCTCTGAAGACTAGGTGCAGTTAGCATATAGCGTAGATTCTACTATTGACTTCCCGATGCTACCAGCGAAGTTCTCTTACATGCACATTGCGAGATACAACTTGCCTCTCATTCTGGAAGGGTGGTTGCTGGGAGCCTAAACCATTCTGTTGTATCCCTTTTTATCCTGTGCTGCAGTAATTGAGCTTGATCTGGTTTTGTTTTCTGCTGGTTTTACCTCCAGGAGATCTTACGAGGAACACCCTTAAAAACTAAGCTCTTTCTCTGTGAGTTAATCTTTCTTGCATGGTGGAAAAGGTTTTTAATGAGATGATAGTCTGCTAAGCTTATAAAAGCTGTTCTTTTATGTTTCCTCTAAAATGCAAGTAATTTTCATGGTTAGTTTTAAATTGCAACATTTTCTTGCAATTGGAATAAGCTTAGGAAAACTTCGAGGTATTTTTGAAAAGAAAAATAATACTTTAACAGATGCAAGATGCTTATATCATCCATGACCCAACAACCCAAGCTTGCCAGAAAGAAAGTATCTATCTTTAGTGGCATAACCGAGGTGCTTGTTTTGCACAGGACAGAAATAACTGCCTTTCCTTATTTTAGTGACATTTGAGGACAAAAGGAAAGCCAACTATGAGAGGGGAAATATGGAGCTGGAAAAACGCCGTCAGGTCCTGTTGGAGCAGCAGCAGAGGGAGGCTGAACGTAAGGCTCAGAAAGAAAGAGAAGAACAAGAGCGAAGAGAGAGGGAACGGCAAGAACAAGAACGGAAAAAACAACTGGAAATGGAAAGGCAGCTGGAGAGACAACGAGAGCTGGAGAGACAAAGGGAAGAAGAAAGGAGGAAAGAAATAGAAAGGCGGGAGGTTGTTTTCTTGAAATTGTATTTTTATGCTTTAAGGATTCTGTACATGCATACAGTGCTTGACTGACACAGCATTCAGGATGTGAATGCTGGCTTTGGTTCTGTCTCCTCACATGGCCACTGGCAGTTTGTTTGGGAGAAAGAACAGCATTTCTCTCTGAAGACACTTTTTCTTTCATAAATTAATCAGGTTTTTGGTATAGACTGACGATTTTAAGATACTTCACAGGACAGATGAGAGTTTTCTTGGACAGATATCTTGGATTTATGCAAAAATCTAGACACCAAACAAGATTATACTGAATTCATAATTGATAATATTTTGACAGTTGAACTTGGGACAAATTTGCTTCTACTTGGTGTCTCAGCACATGCATAAGACTTGCATATTTTATGTAGCTCTGTAAAATACTCAGAGGAGGTTATGAGCAATGTCTGTCAGCGTGCTCATCTATGGGTAGTATTCCAAGCTAAAGAGACCTTCTCTCAGCAATGTGTAGCTCTTCATCCAGGGTTTAGAACCTGGAATGAAGAATCTTACAGGATCACATAATTTTTCGATGCTGAAGGATTTAAAAGCACTTTACAAAAGACAATATGTTGTCTTGGTGTTATGCTACTTAGAAATAGAGTATGTTATATTAAAACATGGTCTCTGAGCTCTGCATCTCCATTTTAATTTAAGGTAATGTAACTTTTCTGCAGGCAGCAAAGCAAGAACTTGAGCGCCAGCGACGATTGGAATGGGAGAGAATTCGTCGCCAAGAACTTCTTAACCAACGTAACAGGGAACAAGAAGAAATTGTCAAATTGACCTCTAAAAAGAAGAGCCTTAATCTTGAATTAGAAGCTCTGGTAAGAATGAAACTTCACTGCACATCTTAAAATACGGTATTTTAAAGGATGCAAATCTTAGAATCTACATTAACTCCCACAAGGAATTTCACTATGGTTTGAATGAGGAATCTAAAGCAGAAGTAGTGGTTTGTTTCAAAAGAATCAGTCATTAACTGACCAGATTTAGCAGAGAAGCCATTTTTGCTGTATGTGGTATAATTTGTCGTTGATTTCTATCTAGACGGACAAACATCAGCAAATCTCAGGCAGACTGCAAGATATTCGAAGCAAAAAGCAAATGCAAAAGACTGAACTGGAGGCTTTAGATAAGAAATGTGACCAAGGGATCATGGAAGTCCAGCAACTACAACAGCAGCTTCAGGTATGTAACTTTCTATTAAGCTTGTAGTTTTCCTTTATTTCATATTCTGTGTTTCCATAACACTATTCTTTAGGGAGGAATAGTGAATCTGTTTGAGTGTAAAGGAGAGAGGAAATCAGCAAGGCCATTGACATTGCAGAGGATTTTAGTTTTATTTGGTGTGTTAAGGATTACATGTACTACAACAGGCTGATAGTTGAATGAGGACAGTTGTCAAAACTCAGCTGTTCTATTGCAGCTAAATAATACTGTCTTCTCTTCAATTATGAATGCTTTCATGGTTTCAGACTCAAATTTTTATGATTAATGTTTTCCTGTATGGAGACCCAAGTTGGTCTTTGGACTGAACCTTACTGCTCTTTTTTTCTTTTTTTCTCTCTGACTAGCAAGGCATAATTACTTGAGATCAGTTGACTACCACAAATTATCCTCTGCTGTATTTTTATGTAATGTCCCTGAACGTCAGAGAAACTTATTTTCATGTTTCTGTGTGCCATGGAAAGTTTATGTTAGGCTTGGGGTAGTCAACTTAACTGTTCTCATGATAATATTCACACTTTTAGCATGGTTTTTGGGGTTTTTTTTTCATCCCAAGTGTGTTAATGGTTTTGGGTCAAAAAGCATTTGGTTCTAATAGCGTGTATGTTGAGAGAATAGAATTCATTTTTTCCTCTAAACAATAACTATGATAACGTGCATCCACATTTCATTAACATGAGTTGAAGTTCTGCTTGACAATTCACCCATTTTTACTTCCTGATTTACAAGCAATATTGCAACTTCGTTATCTTCTCTTTAATATCTACAGGAGTATCAGAACAAACTAATCTATTTAGTTCCTGAAAAGCAATTGTTAAGTGAAAGAATTAAAAACACTCAACTTGAAAACATTCAGAGTAAGTGCCTTCAAATAAACTCTGTTCGGTTTTCCTTGCTGGCTTTTCACCCCTTGTAAAACAGGCTGAAGGATGCAGAGATGTTAATCACACCTTTGCTTTTAAATCTTTTCAATTAGTGCCATCTTGGCATTGTTGAATCCACAGTCCATTATTTCATTTCCTTTATTTATGTTCTGAATAAAGGGTAAACACAATTTTTGGTGACAAAGCATAGATTTTGTTTGAAATTTTATTTACAGACTGTAAAGCCCACAGATACTATTACATCTTGTCTTTTTTTTTTTTTGTTGTGTAACCTCAAGGGAGATAATTTATGTGAAACTTAGACCAGTCTTTACATCAAATCACACTTGAACTCACTATGTAGCAAAGACTGCAATTAATTGGTCTGATTTAAAAAAACCCAAACAAACAAACCAGAAAACACAAAAACCCCTTCACCCTTGCAAATTAATCTGTATATATTCCATGTAATGCCAGTATGTCTCAGTTAGGTATTGGGAGTAATTTCTTCTTTGTCCTGTATATGATTAGAAAGGTAAATCAAGGAATTTTGTGAGGAGATAGGTTGGGAATGGGTGTGTATTAGCAAAATAATAATTAGTAAAAGAGAAATCATTACAAAACTGCTTGTCTTTCCTTATGCAGGTACAGGAATCAGTTCAGTGCACAAGAAGTCCCTAGAAAAGGAAGAATTATGCCAAAGACTTAAGGAACAGCTAGATGCCCTTGAGAAAGAAACTGCTTCTAAACTTGCTGAAATGGATGCATTTAACAGTCAGCTTAAGGTATATGCGTTATCTAATACTTAGTCTTACATTGGTAAGCAGTATCTTTATTTCTCCATCCAGTCATAAACATTGGTGGCACTTCTATCAGGCTTCCAAAAAGGGTTCCCCAACTTCCAACGTCAAATAAGAATTACCTAAAGGTTTGAGTAAATAATGTAATTAAAAAATGCACCTCAAACTATTGCTAATATACTAAAATATGACTCTCTTGCTAATCATTGCTTTGCATGGATCAACTGTTGCTCACTCTCAACTTTTGCCTTTTAGAATTAATTTTGATTTGGAATTGAAGTTTCTCAGGCCCTTGCAAATTCTGTACTTGTACTGAGGATATACTTGCCACGATTTTTAGATTGTGTACTGAACATGTAACTTACTGAATGTAATACAGAGTTTCATAGTGTATTGTGCAAGATTTGGTAGCAGATTTAAATACCATCCTAAAAGTAAGCATAGGGCTCTTATTTGTGTAGAAGTTAAGAAATACCAACCACTGGCCCCAAAGGCATTTTTGTTTCAGAAGCAACTCTTAACTTGCCTAAAAATGCAGATCTCAGGCAGGGTAGCATGCATCCACTTAACTTTATTTACCAGCTTAGTGGCACTGATGTGAACTTTATTTTTAAGTAATGGATTTATGCTGGGCCAGCATGAGGGCTCTGCATTTGCCAATAAAAAGAACACAATGACGAATTTGTAAACATGTAAAAATGGCTACGTGTAACATGCATTTTAGTTACTTGCTTATTGCATGGCTTGCTGTGTTCAGTGGCTGTATCCACCATTCAGTCTTCCTTGAAATATGTTTTTCAAAATACAGTGCAAAGATTAATTGGCTTTTTATCTGCCTTATCTTACAGTGTGAGAATATGGATGATTCTGTTCTTCAGTGCCTTTTGTCTCTGCTAAGCTGTCTCAACAACCTCTTCCTCTTACTTAAGGTTATTTTCTAATCTTTGGCTCTTTTGGTTTTTAATTATTTCGCAATTTTTCTCTGCTTACTCTTTCTGTTTGGATGTACAGCTTCTGTGAAATAAATTTCCCTAAAAGAAAATCAGTAGGCTCTTTTCCTTTCTGCTGACTTTTACATCCTCTTAAAGACTTGAGATTTTTATAACTGCTTAGAAAGGCACACTGCAAAATAACTATTTTATTTCCTAACAGTCTATGTTCAGTTGTTTTACCCAGATATTTTTGGTAACATCAACCAAAAAAATACTGTCTTAGATGGAAACAGTGTCCTCTCCCCACTTTTCCATCTGTTGCTCTCTACCTTCCTCTCTCTGCCCGTATCCATACATCTGAAGCTGTGAGTATGGTTCATGAATTCTCCTTGGAGTTGAAGACTCTAGAAATAGCATCAGTGCCCAGAGTCTGACACGGGACACGGCAAATGCAATGCTATTAAACCTCTGGATTAACCCCATACTAAAACCTACTTGGTATTTTTCCTCAACACTGCTTTTGTCTGCTGGAGTCAAGAAAAACAATTGTTTTCCTTATAAATTATTCTCAGAATTACTTAGCTGACCTTTCCATTTGGCATAAGGCTTGTTCTGTCCTTAAATCAAAGATAGAAGTTTCATAATGCAATTTTGTTTCCTTCTGATCACCCTGAGGTGATCCTCAGTTTCGATGCGCACTGAAATCATGCTGTCTTGCCCTTTTCATATTGCACAATATCTCTTGAGCAACATGATTATTGGCAGAGGTGTTTTTGCAGTGGGATTAGATCAGTCTTAATGGCTTTAACTTCCATTTATGAGATCAGATATGAATATGTCAGTGTCTACATGTAGCATTGGTTGGTGTGTATCAGCAGGATTCCTAAGAAAAAAATAATGTAGCATCTCTCACATATTCTGCAATATAAAGTCTGATCTGAAGTAATTCTAATATTGTTGATTGTTTTTCTTCTGTAAGTTTAACTATCCCAAAGACTCATGCTGATTTTTTTTGCTCTGAAAAAGTTTATCAGAAGGAGATGGAACAGGAATTAAAGGATGTGTTCAAAAGAAAACATAATGTTGTGAAAATAACAAATGTAGGAAAACTCCAGCCTGAGTGAGTGTCTTTAGGCTGTGGCTTCCCACAGTGGTAAGGTCACTGGATGTTTTTATAAACCTCTTCTGATCGTTCGGACATCAATGCGTAGGCGAACACCCTGCTGAAGGGATGCGTTCGCAGGTTGATGGTACTGTGTTGGCTTTGAATTGAAGCCTGCCTCTGTGGCAAATGTGTCTCATAGCTATTGAAAATAGACTTCATTGCCTTCTGTGTCCTTAGATAATGTTGTGTTTGAACACTCAGGTTTGTATCTTCCCTTCTCTGTCATATTTGCCATTTCCAGCAGGTAAGGACTGGAAAGGCTCTTTGAAAGCCTAAGTTACGTCAAAGGCTTTGCAAACCTGCCAGCTACTTTGATACTTCCATTTATTTGGCTTTCTTTGCAGTGACCTCCAAGGACTATTAATAACTTACTATTACTTTGTTCATTTGTATTAAAACGTGGTTCACAAAGCATTAAAATGCCTGGATGCTTTTCTCAAAAGGTTGGCTTTATTCCTTTTGATGTACTTCATTGTGTTTTCTCCTTAGGACCTGAGAGAAAGTTACAGCACGCAGCAATTAGCCTTGGAGCAGCTCCACAGGATCAAACAGGACAAAATAAGAGAGGTAGAAAAAAGAAGAGCTGAACTTGCACAGAAAAAGCGACTGGAAGAAGAAGCTGCAAGGTACCATGTCTAAATGTATCAGCATTGCAGTTTTGTAATGCAAAATAATGCTGCGGTGACTTTTAAGATGCTGATTGTGTTAAACAGGAGTCCTGAATGGTAAAAATACATCCTACTGAGTTGTCTTAGAGAAAATATTTTATATGAAGCATTACTGATGTAAGGTGGTTTGAGTTTCTTCTTTCCGACTCATTTTTGTCGTGTTTTATATTAAAAAAAAGCCCTTATAATTCAGATTTTCAGGATAAATAAACCAAGCAGTCACTTTTGCTATTAAGATTTTTAGCTCCTTTAAGAGATAATCGTTAGACATTTAAAATTCAACATATATTCTGCCTTGTTCTGCTAGCCTTGAAATATCTGACCTATTTCCTCAAAAGCACTTCTGACTGAGTGGTTACTAACCTTTTGTCATGGATATCCAGACGGGTGTGAGAGCCGTACTTAAGACAATAGGAAGGGCATTGACTCCTTTATTCCTATGTTAATCTTGAAAGCTGGATGAGGAGTAAGCTTTGAGGTTTTACTTTGGCTCTTTTTTTAAGAGGAGAATGAGAAAATTCAAATACATGTTTGAGTGACCCATCCCTTTCCATATAAGGTCCTGGTTTTGCTCTGCTCACCCTTGTATCAAGCCCTCAGACTTTGCTGGCCTCAGCATTTCGTCTCTCATGGTTTTATTCCCAGCTGATTTTATTTTCTCTTCTTTCACTGATTAAGAAACCATAATTTCTAAGGTTTGATTCTGGCTGCCTTAAGATCTTGCTCTGGTTTTTCCTCTCTCCAGACCTCGTGCCATTAGCTGCCTATTTAGCAGCCCTGGATTGATGGGCGCCCTGGGTGGGGAGTCCTCAGCTCAGGAATTGCTTTGGTGTACTAGTTTTGACTTTCTTTCTCATTCAGGAAATTGCCATGTTTTGTCTTTTTGAGAGAGATTTTCAACAATTCATATTTGCTTTGGCAGGTTTTAATGAAGCAGAGCTAGCGACCTTGTAGTATGTATTTCATGGTCTTAACATTGGTGACAGGTGTCTTTAAGAGAGCCATACACTGTCTGTATGATGATGTCCTGTTAAATTTTCTGTTGAACATGTATCTGGTAGAGTAACAATATTTATTACTGCACAGCTCCAATCAGATCCTGTCACGTGCTTAAAAACACAATGACCGTCAGATCAGCGGACCTCCCACGGTTGTTTGGTGAAGCAGTCTGCTGTACGCCTGATGCCTCCTCAACAACCTCTTCAGAAAGCAGTCCAAAATAGGCCTGCTCTTTTCAGAAGAAAAGTCCTGTCAGCAAAAATGCAATGATTTTTAAGGAATTGGCTATCATCTCTTTGGAGAGATGAGGCATAGGCTAAAATCTGAATAATTTCAAAGAATACAATCAGATTTCCAGGCTCTGTCTGCTGAAGAGTGTGGGTGTGGACAGGATAAGCGTATTCAATAGATTACAGCTGCTGAAGGCAAATAATTAAAGCAGCAAAGATCCGTATGCAAAAGCTATTTTCATGTATGTACCAGAGTGAAATTTTGTTATTAATCTGTTTGGGAATCTTAGTTTCCAGCCATGAGATTTGGATATTACCTTGGTGGGCAGTTTAAAACCACCTCGGTTCAACTAACCAATCACTTCTTGCTCATCAGGATGTAGGTGAGCAGAAGTGCTCATGGAGGCACTGCACAAGTAACCACCTGGCAGTGTTTCTAACCCAGTGTTTTACTCCATTTGTTATTTATATGTGAAATATCCTGGCCCTCATGTTAAGACAAAGCATGGTCTCCTGTGGAAGAGCTTATTGTCCAGAGAGGAGTTGATTTCAGATACACAGTTTTACTGACTGCTGCAGTTGATAGTTCTGTGAACATTCAGATAAAAATGAATGAGATCGTGGTCTTTTCCCCATGTCATGTGTCCCCCCGCTCATTCTTTCAGAAAAGCAAAACGGGAGAAGGAGAACCGATGGCAGGAAAATATCAGAAGGGAAGAAGAGGAGAAAAAGAAGCGGCTGGAGGAAGAACGGAGGCAGGGAAAAGTTCAAGAAAAGCTGAAAGCTGAAGAAGCAGTTGCTCTGATGAGAGAAAGGGAAAATAAACAACAGTTTCATGCGGAGGAGGAGAAAAACAGGCAAGCTGTAAACTTGAGGGAAGCAGAACAACAAAGGCAAAGGCAACTGGAAGAAGATAAAAGAAAGAAAGAACAAATTGCAAGAGAAGCTGAGGAGAGGCGTAAGCAGAATGAAGAAATAAAGAAGATGAAAGAAGCTAACAACTCTCAAGAAGTAGAGAAACGCACTTCTAAATTAAACATAAGCGAGAAGTTTGCAGATCTGTTGAAACCAACAGAAGGTAAAAGTCTTAAGCCACCCTGGAAAAATGAAGGTAATATTAACCTGTTAAACTTTTGCTTTAAGGGTTCTTCTTTTCCTTATTTCATTCTTTAAATGTATGATTGTTCATGTGACACTATGGCAGCATTTATTTTAAAATCCTGGAGTGTTTCATGTCTGTAGTTAACTATAAATAACCCTACAAACTTAGGTGACTTCTGTCAGTTTTCAGTACCTGTGACTCCGATGACAAATCTTCCAGTGGTCACAGCCAACAAATCACAGATGCTGGGAACAGCAATATTTGAGCTTTTTCCTAAGGCCTGCACTTTGCGTCTTCAGCAGGTACCGCTCAGCAAAGTGATACATTAACAGTGAAATCCAGTTTATTTCTGCATTCCTCTGTGTGTATCTTATTAAAAAAACACAAACCCACATCAAGAACAAACAAAAAACAATAAAAACCCCTCTGAAGTCAACCTAACTCTAGACTTTGAAAAATACAGGTTTACTAGTAGTTTTACTAAAGGTGGCTTTGATTAGCACTGCCCTTCATGAGCTCTTGTCAGTTCTTATTGACCACTTTTATCACTGAGTTCAGTAGGAACTAAATCAGAGCAGTGCTGAAACATCCTTGCACACCTTAGCTGTACCTTATCAAACATTCACTGTTGGCAACGTCAGTCACAGGCTTGGAGAACATAGGCACAATGAAAATAGTGTGGCATTTTATGTTTCTAAGTGAAACCTACACAACTGCTGCTCAACGCTTATTGTTGTAGCAGTGGTATCTTTTTCAGCTTGGGAAATGATAATTGTGTTAAATGAGACTATATGAAAGCACTGGCTTAGCCGCAGCGGTTTGACAAGGAAGATGAGAATATAAAGATGTCATTATTGTTCAGAAGACAATGCATTTTACTGCCTGTGCTACGTGTCTGATGATCAGCATGTTACACTCTTGCACTGTGTACATCCTATCAGCCTGGTGTCAGTGGTGACCTTTGATGCTTGTGTAGTGTTTTGGGGGCAAAACCAGTTGTCTCCTTGTATTCATTCCCATTGCAGGTAGGGCTCCAAGACCCTATCTGTCACCTGTATCAAAATGGTAACTAGTTTTCTTATCCTTTCAGGCACTGTGGTTAGTGCCTCAGAGTCTAGGAATTCGGTTGCCTTGGTAAATTACAGAGCTTTATATCCGTTTGAAGCAAGGAATCACGATGAGATGAGCTTTAATACGGGGGATGTAATTCAGGTAAGGTTTGCTATTGACATTACACTTGTAAATACCCAACCCCACTTCCCCAACCTTGAGATACACCAAGGTCTTAAGTGTCAAGATCATAATTTTGGTATGTTTTGAGACTTAGTGGAAAATATTTTTTTGTTTTGTTTGATTTTTTAATAGGTAAAATTAGGATTAGTTCAGCTATAATCTTTCTTTGGATTTTACACATCCTAGAGATGCTGAGAATCTGTTTAGAGTAACAATAGTGAACTAAACATAAACCTTCTGAAATCAGTTAATTGGGAGTGATGAAGTTCTTGCAGTTCATTGTATGCATACAGGTTAGCCTAAGTGTCTACTTGAAATACAAGTTTGGAAAATAGAAATGTAAATAGCTACATAAGATGAAAAAAATATTAATGCCATTTCAATTCAAATCAATAGTTATTTGACAAGTAGATGTGAAAGGCTCTTCTGAGTCTTGATAGGGTTTTGTAATGCATCGTTAGCATAGGCTTCTGGCTCTTGGCTGGGCCTTTGTAAATTCTCCCTCAGGCAGGTACCTACACTTCATTCTGTGCCCATTCTTTGCGGCACTTCTCTGGATTCAGCTATCTGCAACACTATAGCAAGACCATAAGATCTGAGAAATCTTCTGGTTTCTCAGTTGAAATATGTTATTTGATGTAATTATGTCCCTCGTTAGCATACCTGTTTTTGAAAACATGTGGATTCAGGTGGGCTCATAAAAACTGATTCACAACTGTGGTAACACAGTCAAGATGTAAGTCCATGGGGTTCCTCCTCATTCATAGGTTGGTGACAAGGGAGAATTTACACAGCAGTGTGGTACAAAATATTAAAGCAGTCAAGTATTAGCCTTCAGTTTGACAGTGTTAAATCATTTATTTGCATTTTCATACCAGTGAAGCATGGAAGAGGAAACAAGAGAAGTAGATTTTGGTTTGGCTTCCTTCTCAGATATAATTAACTGCCATTTAACTGCTGATATTTTAGAAACAGGCTAACAGCTGCTGCCTCTTCCTTGTTCTCCTCTTACACCCCAAAGCTCAACTAAGCTAACTAGCCAGTACTATTTGATAAGCTGCTAATTTTTAGCAACTTTTAACTAATTTGCAGCATGATGGAGACTTGGGAATCGCTATGAATGTTTAAGGATGCTCTTGGCCGGATGCCAGTCTCAAGTAACAAGTGACAGGAAAAGAGGAAACAGCCTCAGGTCACACCAAGGAAGGTGTAGATTGGATGTTAGAAAAAATTCTTCACCAAAAGGGTTGTCCCATCACTGGAACAGGCTGCCCAGGGAAATGGTTGAGTCCCCATCCCTGGAGGTATTTAAAAGCTGTGTAAATGTGGAGCTTAGGGACATGGTTTATTGGATGGACTTGGCAGTGTTAGGTTAATGGTTGGACTTGATGATCTTAAAGCCTTTTTCCAACAGAAATGATTCTACGATTCTCTACTTAATCATATAGTAAATAACAGAATTTTTGGATGTGCTTTTATTGCAGTCCAATGACACAGTTAATTATATCATAAAGCAGAACTGCAGCAGTAGTTCCTGTGTGCTGTCTGGCTTGCCAGCCACTGCCTCTTGGCTGTGCATTGAGCACACTGCAACACAATGCACTCTGATTCCTGGCAAGCCAGAATGGCTCCAGGTCTAGTTCAGGGTCCCCAGTGTGCATGTTTGGCACCCATTTGAAGGAATATGATGTGTTGGAGACCATTTCTACCTCTGGCTAAAAATAGAGCCCTGTGCATCATCACCCAGTTTCTTGAGCCAGGGCAGAATCATCTCGATTCTGGAAGGGAAGAGCATGAAAATGCTGATCTGTGTGTGAGGGCTGCTCATGCTGTTCAGTTCAGAGTGCCAGCAGGTGCTGACGCACTAGGTACCCTGCCTGTTTCATGCTGCTAATCGTGTTTTCTTTGTGTTTGTCCTGCTGTCCACAGGTCGATGAAAAAACTGTGGGAGAGCCTGGTTGGCTTTATGGGAGTTTTCAAGGACATTTTGGTTGGTTTCCATGCAATTATGTAGAAAAAATACCTGAAGGAGAAAAATCTTTATCTCCTAAGAAGGCCTTACTTCCTCCTACATTATCTACTACCTCAGCTGCTTCAGAGTGAGTTTTTGTTGTGTTTGTGTTATAGTTGCTTTTTCTAAATTTAGCCAACATGTGATGTGCTGCGTAGTTTCACTCTGTGCTTGTTTTCAAAATACAAACACAGAAAACTTATTGATGAACCTACCTGAAAGTCTTAGTTGGGAAATGTTACGTATTTATTAGCCTGCTTCGTGTTGTGTAGAGTATCTTTCATGTATGTTTAAAAAAAAAAAAAAAGCAAACATGATTTTGCTTAAGGTATGTTTGAAATTACCTGAAAGGAGGGTGCAGAGAGGTGGCCAATGGTCTCTTCAACCAAGTGACAGGAAATAGGACAAGGGGAAATGGCACAAAGCTGCACCAGGGCAGTGTCAGATTAGATGTTAGGAAAAAATTCTTCATTGTAAGAGCTTTCAGGGCCTGGAACAGGCTGCCTAGGGAGGGAGTTGAGTCACCACCCCTGAATGTGTTTAAAAGACAGGTAGATGAGGTACTTAGGGATATGGTTTAGCATAGGACGGGAACAGTTGGACTCAATGATCCTAAAGGTCTTTTCCAACCTGTGATTCTGTGAAATAAAAATTGTAATACGTTAACTATGCCTGTGTTCAATTTGCAGACCACTTTCACCGAGTAAATCTGCAGAAGAATCTGATTACCAAAACATACCTTTTTCTAGCCTGAATGTTAACACAGCATGGCAGCAGAAATCAGCTTTTACTCGCACCGTGTCCCCTGGATCTGTTTCACCCATTCATGGACAGGTACGTTGTGTGAGACTGGAGAACTTGCTGCATTTTAGGTTTGTGTTAATGAAACTGATATATGGAAAAGCTGAAAACAAAACAGGACTTTTCTAATGCTGGGTGTACTGAACAGGCTCCCCTGGTGTGCATTGACATAATGCCATGGGTTTCGGGGGACCAGTGACCAAGACGATTCATGCAGTGTGTTTCATACTTAAATAATTTTCACCTGTAATTAGACACACAAGGTATTTCTAACAAATAAGAAACAGAGTTGAGAGATTATTCCTCATCAACAGCTTGTATGCATCAAGAAATTATTCAGCCGTCACATAGGAGTTAAGTTGTTTGAACATCAATAAAAGATAGGGCACTGCTTGCTTGGTGGTTGGTGGAGGTTTCTTAACACTTGCACCAGTTTGGGGTAGTGTGATCAATTGACATGTCCACTTTTGTCTCAACAGGGGCAGCCTGTCGAGAACTTAAAAGCACAAGCACTTTGCTCTTGGACTGCAAAAAAAGATAACCACTTGAATTTTTCAAAACATGATATCATTACTGTCCTGGAGCAGCAGGAAAACTGGTGGTTTGGAGAGGTACATGGAGGAAGGGGTTGGTTTCCAAAGTCTTATGTCAAGCTCTTACCTGGGAGTGAAATCAAGAAAGAGGAGTAAGTGTGACTTTTACTTTTGTTTTGTTCCAATAGTTTACAAAAAGAGGTGGCTTGAAGTGCAAAATTCTTGCAGTGCTTTGAAATGCAGAACATAAATACCAGTTACAATTCACACGGTGCCAGTTTAGGCTTTTATTATTTCATTCTGCAAGCCACAAGTGATTTTAGTCTCACTTCTGTGTAAATAGTCTTCAGAGGCTGAGTGCTGTGAAAAATCAATGGTGTGATTATTCATCAAGTGCCAGGCTTTGTTTTAGTTCATTACCAAGTCAGCTCTCTTGCAACGTAATTGTCTTCTGCCTCAGAAGGGCCCAGTTTCTAAGTGCCCTACAAAGAACTGTATGGTCCTAATACACATCTTGCAGAGAGAGTGTGGTTTTCTTTGCTTGAAAAGATCATTTTGTCTGTACTAATGGCGCAAGGTAACTGTTGGGGTAATTCACAGAATCATTAAGGTTGGGAAAAGCCTCCAAGATCATCTAGTCCAGCTGTCTTTGGAGGTCCCTTCCAACTCCTAACGCTCTGTGATTCTGTGAAAGGGAGCTTAGGCTCATCCTAATAAAGCCATTTGTTCTTGACCAGTCTTTTTAGTTAAACTTTTTTTTTTCCTTTCCACAGACCAGAAGCTATTTATGCAGCTGTAAACAAGAAGGCTAATGCATCTTACGCGGCAGGAGAGGGTAAGACAGCATGAAACGTACTACTTAAGGATACAGTTTGTTTCTGCTTAACAGCATGTGAATAAGCTTAATAAGTGAAATTAACTCTAACGTGAAGGGTTCCTTTTAATGCTTCTCCAAAAGATACAGTGCAAATGTTGAGCTACTGTTGTGAGAATCCTAAACCAGGAGCTTCAGGAAAGCGTAGGATTGTTTCTGGTTGAGTATAGACCTGGGGTTTAGTTTTCGTTTTAAGGTTTTTGCTCAAACATCAATTTATTTCTGAAAAAGTAAATATGTCTCATACCCATAAGCCAAATTCTCTTCCTGCTGGTCTCTACTGTCTTACGCTATATGGTACAGACATGAGAAGGGAGTTTAGTCTCCTGAGTGTGGATCATTCTCTTGTAATCAGTAGGGAGTAGAGAAAACAAGTATTACTGGAGAGAAAATTGCAGGAAGCACTTTCTAAGCTTTTTAATCTAGTGTATCCCCATGCTTCCACAATTATATTTTAATTCCACTTGTGTTTTTTCATAGATAATAATGGTTTTAATCAGGAATACGGTTGCTGTGAAGCACAGAGGTAGGGTGGAATACTTAGTGCAAGAGATGAGTTTTCACACTGTGGTCTACAGACCTTTGCTGACCTGTAGGATGATCTCAGGGTAGCACCTCACAGTGCCAAATTACCCTGTGTGTACCGAGTTGTGCACTGGTAGCTCAGAGTTGTAAGCATGAAGCGAGATGTGATTGCAATCAAGCAGGTAGTTGCGCTGATTGACAGCCTTGTGAAGGCATGATCCATATTACAAACACACTGGTATCAAAGATAGATTTACTTAATCCAATGTGTTTTTATCCTCTCATCTGAAACTGTTGTCTCCTCCTTCTTTCTATGTGCTGTTTGCACAGAGTATGTTGCGCTCTATTCGTACTCGAGCTCTGAGCCTGGTGACTTGACTTTCACGGAAGGGGAGGAAATCCTAGTGACCCAGAAGGAAGGGGAATGGTGGACTGGGAGCATTGATGGCAGAACTGGAATCTTTCCCTCCAATTATGTCAGACCAAAGGATCAAGAAGTGAGTTTGTGTTCTGACAATTACTGCATGACACTTTCTCTCAAATTTATTGGATTGGTATCTAGCTCTTAGATAGTGATTTTAGGCAGATTTTAATATGCTTGACAGATAGGAAAAGCCTGGGTAGCTTGAGTCCTAAATCGGTGCTCTAGCCACACTGTCCTTTTCTGTACAGGATGCCACTTTGTTAAGTACAGGTTCAAAATTAAGCTGTCCCTGTGGTTTTCTGTCCACATGTTGGTGAATACTCCACTGGCTTTATTGCATGTTAACAGATGATTGTTGTGTCTTTGTAGGCTTCTAGTAATGCTGGCAAAACTGGAACAGTAAATAAGAAACCTGGTAAGTGTGCAATGACTTATTAATATTTAGGACTGTTTCATAAGTGACTGTGAGCATAGCGGTATTTTAATGGTGGCTAATATGCTTAGCTGCAAGATGTGTGCCAGGATGTAGCTCTTACTGTAATTGAAAAAGTAATGCAATTAATCTATTATATTTTCAGAAATTGCTCAGGTTACTACTGCCTATGCTGCATCAGGAACCGAACAGCTTAGTCTTGCTCCAGGACAGCTAATACTTATTCTGAAGAAAAATGCCACTGGATGGTGGCAAGGAGAGCTGCAGGTAATTATCAAAGGACAAAAAAATGTGACTTCATGGATTGCAAGGAGGTGATCTTGGGTTTCATTCAAGAAAACTACAAAGTATAGCATTCCAAAAGCTGGTTAGGAAGTTATTTTTGTCTTGGATAAACCATATTTGGGGAAAACCAAGTTTTTAATTGAACCTTGGGTTGCTTGGGTTTTGGGTAAGTGTTTTTGTTTGTTTGTATCATTCATAGAAATTAGTAAAACTGTCAATGAATGTGTGCATGTGAGGGGAAGAGGAATCTTGGGACTTCATATATTGACTGTGATTTAATTGGAAAAGCATTAAACTGTAAAATTACTCTAATGAAAGAACAGGAATTCTTGGAAGCTAGTTTGGTGTGAAGGTATTGCTCCCACTTTTCTCTTTTCCCTACCGTATAAGCTGGCTTGAGGCAGAGAGTGATGAATTTCCAGTCCCAAATCATGATCTCGTAATGTCTCTGTTACCCTTTTCTTTATCTGATTTTTAACTGAGTCTCAGCATCTCAGAATTTAACTGAGTCGGAATTTAAGCCTGAGCGATTGCTATTCCAGTGCTGGGATCGAACAGCACAACAGAAACTTCTGTCCTCTCAGTATCCCATAATTCACCTTTCCGAAAGTATTCTACAGCCACACATACTCTGTCTGGAGTGAATACTCTTGTTAAGACCGATCTTCCTTTACCAGCAGTTCGAACAGGGCTGATGGAACCATGCAGTATCTCTTTTTTCACACCACCTAGCTTTACAAACGCAGGAAGACACATCGTGGTGAGCAAGTTGAGAAACTGCTGCGCTGAGTTTCTGCGAGTTAACAGCAGTGGGAAATGTATTTATAGTATGTGCAAGTAAAAAAATAAATGCAGAAAACATTAGTTTGTGTTTTAAGAAAAGTAGGCCCAGGGCTGGCACAGGAAGAAGCTTCAAAGATTTTCCCCCTCTTTCCCCCCAAAAAACCCCCAAAACAGGGGGGATGGTGGGAATTAAGCTACATAATTGTCAATTCTTGCTAGTTTGAGTTTCTTTTTCTCAGGAATAAAGCTCACTTCACAGTTACTGTTTTCTAAATTGCATGCTCACTTTTACATCCTGACTTTACTGTGCGCACTTTGAAGTATGTTTGTTTCTTCAGTGTGTGCAGAGATTATCTTTACCTGTGGGACTAAAAAAAGCAAAGTCTACAAATGAGGAAATTCTTTCTAAACTCTCACAGGCTGTACTAGGTAGGAAGTGATATCAAATACTTAGGTCAAGGTTTTCAAAAGTAGTTGATGGTAATTTTTGCCTCTGTTCTGGGTATCTTGTTAGAGACTACTTATATGATGATAAATGGAATGTTCACAGAGCAAGTTTTCAGCCCTACAGTTAAATTGTGTACTGGAATAATTACCTGCACTTAAAAATTTTGGATTATTAATTTGCCTAAACATATTAGAGTGCAGCTTTATTTGAATTGGGTTGTTTTATCCTTTAGCCAGATTTTTTCCTTTTGAGATCTTTTGAGTATTTTGTTGGTGTTTGGAAGCCTGACCCTGGGGTTTTTTTGTTGGCAAATCTGTGTGACATTCGTTGCATTTTTTTCCCAGTGCAATGACTGGTTTCTGAGTTGTGTAATAATCATTTTAAACATCTACAGGCAAGAGGGAAAAAGAGACAGAAAGGATGGTTTCCTGCCAGCCATGTGAAATTACTGGGTCCCAGCAGTGAAAGGACCACATCTGCAGCTCCCTCAGGTAAAACAAAAAAGAATAAATATATATTTCATTTAGAGTATTTTATGTAACTGCTTCAGTCATTCAGATAGTTGTTCTGTGTAGCTGAATTACATAACTAGAAAAACAGTAATGGTGGGATCTATTTGTGGTGTCACCGTGGAAGGTGAAGTCCTGGTCAGAATCAGGGTCTTTTCACAGACTTGTCCATTCAGTTCTTATCTCTGTCCCAGAAAGGTCAAATGTTACAACTTCTTCACCAAAACAGTTCTTGGTAGGGTCCCTCCTTAGCATGTACTATGCTCTACAGACCTTACAGCAGAAATGCTCAGTCACACAAAGACATTTAAATCTGGAGATCTTTGAGGAGCAGGAGCCCATCTTCTATGACAAGAGCTTTTTATTTTGCTGAAAACCCTGATGGGCCACACTCTTCTCATTTGGAAACTCCACGTTTCCAAAGGCTAGGAAAAAACCTTACAGAGAACTCACCATCATTGATAAACCCCTTGGAATTACAGGTGCTGCTCCTTAGAAGGAGGGAGATTAACAGCTCCTTTCCACTAGATTTTTTCATTTAAATGGCCAGGTACAAATGATATTATTTCACAGAAATGGAGCTTTTTGGTTCTGCATGCTGAAATTGTGCTGTTCACAGCTATTACTGTTAGAGAGGGTTCAGAGGAGGCCACGAAGATGATGAGAGGGCTGGAGCACCTCCCCTACGAAGAGAGGCTGAGGGAGCTGGGCTTGTTCAGCCTAGAGAAGGGAAGGCTGTGGGGGGACCTCATTGCAACCTTCCAGTCCCTGAAGGGAGCAGAGAAACAGGAGAGGAATCAACTTTCTAAAAGGGCAGACAATGGCAGGACAAGGGGGAATGGGTTGAGGCTAAAGGAGGGAAGGTTTAGATTGGATATTAGGGGGAAGTTCTTTACAGAGAGAGTGGTGAGGTGCTGGAACAGGCTGCCCAGAGAGGGGGTGGATGCCCCATCTCTCGAGGTGTTCAAGGCCAGGTTGGATGGGGCCCTGTGCAATGTTGTGTAAATCCAGGCCTGGAGGTTGGTGGCCCTGCCTGTGGCAGGGGGGTTGGAGCTCTGTGATCCTTGGGGTCCCTTCCAACCCAGACCGTTCTATGATTCAATGATTACAACAGCTGCCTGGGTATAACTGGAAAAAGCTTCCCTTTGGCCATGCTAGCAGCTCACAGCCACTTAATGCCATTTCATCTGCCTTTGCCACGTTTTTCTCACAAGTACCAGCTCTAAGATAATCAGACTCATTTTCTGAGCCAGTAAAAGAAAGAGAAGCACACCTGATTATATTTTAAAACGTTTAGATCGGTAAGTTCAACAGAATCAATTTTCTGTGTAACTGCATAGATAGAAAGTGGAAATAAAGATGATTGCCTGGCCCAGTTTAAAACCAGAAGAGGGAGGACAGTTCCACATCTCAGCCAGACCATGTGGCATTCCTTCCTTATGTAACAGTATGTGAAATTGTTGTTTCTTTCCTGTGGTTATGTAAAACACTCTGAAAACAGTCTTAATACTTGTGTAACAGTGTTCTGCTATTTTTGGGTTTTCTTCCTAGTGTGTCAGGTGATAGCAATGTACGATTACATGGCAAACAATGAAGATGAGCTCAGTTTCTCCAAAGGGCAACTTATTAATGTACTGAACAAAGACGATGCTGACTGGTGGCAAGGAGAAATCAGCGGCGTGACAGGTCTCTTCCCCTCAAACTACGTGAAGATGACCACAGATTCTGATCCAAGTCAGCAGTGTAAGCAAATTTCATTTTTTAAAATCTATTTTGTTACTTTATTTCAAAAGTGTGTTGCTGCTGTTCTGCTTTGTGTTTAGAATTTGGAGTTCCAGGCATCAGCTGATTTTACTGGTACTTTTAAGTACTCTTTCTTTAAATACTTTGCTATAGTACTAAGTACTTTAAATACTTTTCTATTTAACCTACAACCAGCACATTCCTCAACCAGCCAGTGTGTAAATAGTAGAAGTGCTATTATGAGGTAAAATATTACATCAGGTAGGTGTTTGCTTCTGCTGAAGGTGCTGGTGTTTGGTAACTGCCACTGACAGTGGCATATCCTGCTCCATTGTAGAACTTGAACAAGTTTTGTAACATGCAAAAAAAGTGCCTGATGTAGTATCTTTTCACTTATATTTAAACTATTTATCATTAAAGTAACCATAGAACGGATAGGGAAAAGATTCTAGCATTAGCAAGTGATCCATCCTATGGTAAATAACACATGTCCTGGCTCTCAGCAATCCAGCTCTCATCCAGTTCTGGAAACAAGATATGTATCAAAACACGTTAAGCTGAAAATTGTCATCAGCTTGCTGAGAACTGAATGCCAGAACATACACTTCTCTGACAGTGAGATTTTTCTCAGCCTTTTTCTCACATAAACACAGTAAAGGTTTCTGGTGCCTCCCCCTACACCTTGTTTGTTTAGCCTCTCTCCCCAGAGAAAATTACCACTGTTGTTACTCCCTCAGCTTTTCATCCTGGTGCACTGTGATTAAACCAGCTTTCATATCAACCTACAACGTGACTGGGGTTGAGAACATATCTTAATACAGATCTTGCTCCTTTGACTTAACAAGCCTTGTCCCTCCTTTCCTTTTCCCTAGGCATCATTTGTAGTTTTCTCAGTATAAAATCCCACATCCAGATGTCTGGTTGAGGTAGATTCTTACTAGCCCGTGGCTAGCGTGTCAGAGCAGTCTCCACTTAAGGTTTGATCAACAGAGTCATGTTCTTACAGAATCATAGGGGTTGGAAGGGACCTCAAGAGATCATTGGGTCCAACCCCCCTGCCAAAGCAGGTTCCCTAGGTCAGAGAAGAAGAATTCACCGACTTGGTAGCGAAGGTACAGCTTGGACTAGACAGTTAAAATATTGTCCCTGGGTAGCCTTATACAGTGCCTGGGTAAAATACAGTATTGCACCATTCCTGAGGCTTTGTTCTTGGCTAAATTAAAGCTGTGCCCACATTCTTAACACATTGATTTTTTTTTTTTTTTAAACTTCTGTTTTACATGCCTCCAGCTGGTGTGGCTGTGATGTCAAAACCCTCTTTAAATTGCACTTTGCATTCTTTTGTTTAGGCGTATCTAAATCATTAAAATTATCATTGGAAAGTTTTTCTTTGTGCATTTGTTTAAATAGAGATAAGAATTAGCATAGACTAAATCCATGTGGGCTCAAAATGAAGATTCTGGCTGTGTATTAAAACTTTCTGCAGTTGCAGAAGTGACAGATCCCAGCTTATCACACTGGCAGTTTCTAGAGTAACGTACCTGAGTGTGGTAAGTGCAAGGTGATTACACGTACTGCTGCTTTCCAGCAAAACCAGTGCTAAGATGTAACTGGAAGCGGATGATGAGACAGTTAAGTTTCTCTCACTGCTTGCAGGTATGTCATTAGGCTAGGTTTTTCTCTGATTTCAGTGTCGTGGAGTTAAAATGCTTCCCCTACATGTTCCCACGTTTGTGGCTGTGCAAACAGAATTTCCCTTGGAAAGGACACTGACAGAGGTCAGCCAGCACTCAGTCATCTGTACATTGTGACCAAGCATTTGGTTAAGACATAGTATGTTTACTATGAAGCAGCTCTGCTGGTGCATAATTAACAAAGGCCACTTGTTGGTGAATTAAGAGTTTGTTGAATTTTTCTTTAAAAAAAGAATCCCTGAACATTTCAAATAAGCTGGTTTGTGTGTCAGTTTTGTGCTGGGATTTGCCACTTTTTTGTGATACTAAACCACAGGCATCTGGAAACTTCTGCTTAAGCAGGGAAAATCCTGCTTCAAATCCAGAGCCCACTCAAAACCAGCATGGCTTGTTCGTTCAATCACAGTGTTGTGCAAATACCATTACCGAGATCTCCGCTGGGCTGTTCTTGTGTGGTGCAAAGTCTGAGCTAGCAAGTGGCGTTAGCAGAGAGCTAGTGCCCTGCCACTCTTCTGTAACCAGAGGAATGTTTCAGTATGTGCTGGTGGAACTTCCAAACTTGCTTGGATTTCCTTAGCATATTTTTTTGTCTTATATGTAAATATAGTGGAGAAACTGTCTCTAATATTCTTGTGAGTCACTAAGGAGCTGTGATGTGGGCCACCGAAATGTTGATGTGGCCCTCTAGGGACCAGATTGGAGATAGGACAGAATAGAAGTTTAAGATATGTTATTACATTTTAGTAAGAGTTGTTTATCTGAGCAGTGTTTCTGTTGAAGAACAGCAGCTTCTCCCACTGTCTCTTCTGGACAGCCAGATGTAATGAAAAGTTATTTGAGGTGTTTGAAAGGGAGCAGGCAGATTTGGTTTACTCAAATAGTTTTGCTGCTTAGGAAAACTCTGCTTTTCCCTCAGATTTAAACTCTGTTACATGGACCACGTTTGTACCCAGAGTTCTGCCTGGGTCTTACTAGTTGTAGCTGTAATGGCAAACTTCCCTAGCATGGAAGGAACTTTGGTCAGTGAGATATTTCTTCTCTTGAGCTGCTGAAACAGCTCTCTGGACAGACTAAGCTGTGCAGGCACTATCAGGGTTCTTGTTGGTGTAGCTGCATATCCTGGCACAGTGAGAAAAGAAATCAATGAAAGGTGTCACAGGGCTGTCAGCAGGTCCTGTACGTACAGCCTGGTGATTGCAGAGCACAGAGTACTTGTACACTCAGTGACCTTGGTGATGGTTCGACTTACTCATGTTTTACTGACACTTTAACAGCTCTTATTCTAATATTTGCACAGCATTCATCATAAAGAAGAAGTAAGATATGCATGAGGTTTCAGAATAAAAATAAATTTAAAGGAATATGCTTAATCTCATGTTCTTTGTTGGGTGTTTACTCAGCCGTTTGGGGTCAAATCTTCTGTGTGTCACCAGTACCTGTCTAAGACGTGTCTACCAGTTTTTCTTCCTCTTCTAACCAAAGGGTGTGGAAGGCAGGGTAGGCACATGCACTTCTAGCTTTACAGTTCTTCCCGATGGCCTGGTCTGGAGAGAATTTGGATACCTCAGCCAGTCTTTGTCTGCCTTAAACAGTGGCTCTTAAAAACTGATTCTCTTCCTATTTGTTGGCTTCTTTCAGCAAGACAGCTTTTCTTGTCATCATAGCCACATGACCAATCCAAGCCTTGTCCTTGTGCTTTCCTCAGTTGTACCTCAGGTGGAGGCAAGGCAGATGCTCGATCTACATCAGCATACCCTGTTGCTGGATGTCTCTTAGTGTTGGAGATCTGCTCATCTCTCAGAGACGCTCTTGCCAAGGGCCGGGCAACTCAGCCTGGTGGGCATACCTGTGTTCACTGTGTAGAGGCTTCTAGCTCGTCTTACCTGAGGTCTCTCATCTCCCTTTGTGAGACTGATCTTACACAGAGCTGAATGCTGTACCAGTTCTTTCCACTCTAATGTATGTGTAGTTAACTGTTTCTGTTCACTCTTTTCATAGCCCAGCATTGCTGCAGTTCCTTGGGCATCTGAGTTACTTCTTCAGGTGCTTATGTGTGAGCTCCAAGTAGTCCTTGTAGCCTGATAGGCATCTTCTTCCCCCGCTTAAACCACCTGCTCTGCCTTGGGCTGATGCCATGGCTAGTCTATGGAGAAAGGATCTGTTCCAAGTCTTTTCTTGCCACTCATACAGCCATGGTGTGAATTTCCTTAGGGAGAAACTTCATGCTTGTGCTATACCACTAGATCTAGATCTACCTAATTTCTTTTTCCTCCCCAAGACACTTAGGAGACATGAGGCAAGTCCTGTCCTTTCAGCAACAAGGATCTGTATTTCCAGATGTGCATCTCCATGCACAAAGATTGTTAGTAATTCCTGTCTCCCACTGTCTAATGAATTAAGCTGACCAAGCTCTAGGAGTGTTCAGGGTGGAAAAACAACTTCTGAACTTGCTCGTGGCAGGTGCATTTCTGTGTCTGTATATGGACTATGTGTTTTAAAGTTCTCTAGTTATTGGCAAGGAACTTTCTTAAATGATTATGGAGTAAGAATTCACGGCTTTGAGGTGTTGCACGTTGCAGGTCCACATTCATTTTTAACACATGAAGATTAATGATGAATTCTAAGATTTTGCTCAGCAGCTTCAGAATGTTACCCCTTCACCAAGGACCAAATACCAAATCAATCGCTTAGTTCATGGTGACTTAGTAATTGTGTATTTTGAAAGCTATTTGGTGAATGTCAGGTTGGTTAAGCTTTCAGGTTGAAATCCTGGGGTGCAGAATAATCTCCACATTGCGCACAAAGCATGTGAAGCTGCAGCCCATGTCATACATCTGCCTTTAACCTGACTTTGTAGCACCTCTTATAGACTGTGCAGACCTTGGGTTTTGATGAGTGTATTGAGTGATGTGGTACTTCCTCCTACCTACTGCTAGAGACAAGGTTTCATTTCTTCTCAGACTTCAAACAGAGTCAGACCAGTTAATTTGTATGTACCAATATGAATACACTCCAGGGAGGCTTTTCTTTACAAGTTTAGCTTTGGTCTGATTTTCTAAAGTCTCATTACAAGTTTCTCAGGAGAAATCCCAGCTTTGTTGAAACTTCAGGGAATTTTGCTGTTGCCTTTAAAAAACCCAAACCTTTAGGGTTTGACCTTGTGGTGTTGAGTCTACGTAACAGAAGTTGTCTGTGGGAAGAAACTTTCTTCCTCAAGTGAATCAGCTCCAAGAGTTTCAGAGTCAGTGATGGCTGGTCGCAAGTACATTTAAAACTGTGTGTGTTTATAAATATGAAGTTGCAAGAGTAGAAGCTCACGATGTCTGTTTTCAGAAAGTTGAATGTCAGTCATTCCTTTCTGACCCTTTTGGTGTTGTGTTGTCTTTGTCCATAGAACTCATATGTTTCACTCTTCAAATTTATGTTCATTTTATCCTTCATTTTTTTTTGTTTTTGTTTTTTTAGGACCCAATGTTGTCTTCCAGTGTGAAAGCACCTCAGAGACCCACTATCCGAGTTTGACTGTAGCGTGGAGGCAGGGTGGCCAGCCCTGCTCACATATCTCTGACACAATCCTTTTGCTTCGTTTGAACGTTAGATCCAGTCAAGAAATTAGGTTTTTTTGTGGGTTTTCTTATCATCTACAGTTACAGTTGATTTGTAAAAGCAGAAAGGATAGTGGGTCTTTGTGTGGCTTTCACTGCTGTTCATTCTTGTTTCCTTTAGCATTTTTCTTTGGTATTGATAACCGTAGATCATTAGCATGCATATCAAGTTACCGTTTGCATGGTGGGATTGCAGACACACAAAGACCCACTATTTGCACAGTTTATCTGAGCTGTTTTGAATGGGCAGTTGTGTTCTTTTAATGTTGTAATGTACATACTTTGCAGAATTAAAATGTTCGCTGATTACTGTTCTGATGGACTTGATTCAGTCTCTTACCTGTTGAGCTTTTAAAATTGGTGGCCTACAAGGCTCCTCCAGAAAACAAACCCTACCTGTCTCTGCTGCTCGTAGTCACTGTGATTGCAAACCTGCTACGAGATCTAAAGTTTAGATCTGGTGCGGTCCATTCAGCCTTTAATACCCTTTTCAATGGGGGAAGGAACCATTAAGCACAGAGTGGAGGATGTTTTAACGTTTTTTCCTTCCTTCACGGTAGTGCTATGGCAGGAATTCAGGTTGTTTTGGCTTGGTATGGCCTATCCCTAAACAACCTCCTTCCTTTAAATCCTTTATTCCAATAATTCATGTTTGCTTTCAGTTTTAGCAGGCACATGCTAGTTCCTGCAGTAAGTGCTTGCACAGATTCCCCCTGCCCCTTTCCTTCATTGAATAGTTACTGGTACTGAACGGGGTTTTTATCTGGCTGTGGTGTGCAGTGACTTCACGTACAACCTGAAAGCTGCTGCTGTTCTGTTCCATAAATGAGCAGCCTGAAACAGAGGTAACCTCAGTGAAGAGGTGTTGCCGGAAAGCAAACACTAACAGACACCTGGAGCTGAAGGCAGAGCGTTTGGGTTTGAAAATGGAACTGTACCCCTCCCTGGTTATGAGTTTGGGGCGGGGAGGGACCAGGACTTCAGGACTGTAACTCTGATACCCCTTCAAACAAAAGGATTAACTTAACAGCAGAGTACTTGTCTGACTGAATACTTCTGCCCTCCTGTAACAGCAGGAGAGATCTAGTAGACACAGTATTTAATTTAGTTGCGTTCCTGAACTTGGTTACGAAACAGCAAAGGTCACTTATGCAATCAGAAATGTTTACAAAGCACTGTTTGTTTACTATATGCATATATATATATATATATAAATGAATGTTGTGAAGGTACTATCAGGAAAAGGTTAGTCCAATTGCAGAGCTATAAAAGCCTTTCCCCAGAATTTCTATAGAAAGAGTGGGATGTTATGTATTTAAGAAACTTCATCAAATAATGTATATGTGCCCTGGAGTTCAGAGATGTACCTTTGTGCAATACAGATTACAGCAATGTGCCTGTGTAAAACTATGAATGGATTTTTATTCTGGATGTATTTTGTCTACACTGATATTTTGCTATAGAATGAAATCATGTTATTGTGGGCAGGTAATGTGCTAGACAGTTCCTCAAGTATGCTAGCTGACTTAATTCCCTTATGAATTTAGGTTTTAAGCATTTCTACTAAAATATGCTAATCAACTTGACTTGCCTTCTCTGAATTTCTGACTTTGAAAGCTTGTTTAATACAGGCTGCGGCGTGTTGTGCTACACCAGTGGTATCAAGCAGTCACTTGATGTCTAATAATTAGGTGATATTATAAATTGTCCCATTTCTAAAAGGCACTGTTAACCTTTGAGGTTTGAGCCAAACCGCCTTCCCAGTCTTCAGTGACAGTTTTCCTTGAAAGCCAAATTCAAAGAATCATAGAATCGTAGGGGTTGGAAGGGACCTCAAGAGATCATCGGGTCCAACCCCCCTGCCAAAGCAGGCTCCCTAGGACATATCACTCAGATTGGACCGGGTCTTGAATATCTCCAGAGAAGGAGACTCCACCACCTCCCTGGGCAGCCTATTCCACTGCTCTGTCACCCTCACTGTGAAAAAGTTCTTCCGCATGTTGGTGCGGAACTTCCTGTGCTCCAACTTGCAGCCATTGCCCCTTGTCCTGTCCCCACAGACCACCGAAAAGGGGCTGGCCGATTCCCCCTGCATCCCCTGCTTAAGGTAATTATAGACTTTAATTAGGTCCCCCCTTAGTCTTCTCTTCTCAAGGCTGAAGAGTCCCAACTTACTCAGCCTATCCTCATAGGGGAGATGCTCCAGGCCCCTAATCATCTTCGTAGCCCTTCTTTGGACTCTCTCCAGGAGATCCCTGTCCTTTTTAAAGCAAGGAGCCCAGAACTGGACACAATAATCCAGGTGGGGCCTGACCAGGGCAGAGTAGAGAGGGGGAGGATCACCTCCTTTGACCTGCTGGCTACACTCCGGATGCACCCCAGGATCCCATTGGCTTTCATAGCCACCATGGCACACTGCTGGCTCATGGCCAACCTGTCATCTACCAGGACCCCCAGGACATACTAATTGTCTTTAAAATAAATGAAGAGCAACTTCACATCCCACCTGGGCTGTTGTAGGCGATGGTTACATGGCATTTCCCAAACCCAGCTGGCATTCCTACCCATTTATTTAACTGATACAATTAGAGATGAGGGTGCTAGTAGGCAAAGTTTCACATGAGTAGTGTGCAATATGTAGTTGGGTGATTAGGTACGAGCATCAAGAACTGAAACAGCCGCCCCTCAGAGCCAATGAGTATGATTCCTACAAAGCCTTTTGCCTCTTGCGGTTACCGTTTGATGTTTCAGTGTTATCCAAGCACACTCCAAATTCCCTAACTGTAACAACAACATAATAATACACCTTAATAATGCTGATTACAAAAGGTATAGTCCCTGCATTCAGTATTCCTCTCTACAGCAAAAGCCTGCCTGACAGAGCTGGCACACAATCCCAAGAGTTCTGCTCTCCTATCCGTGTTGGTGCAGAGAGAACTGTGTATATACATCAGGTCACTGGTAGGAAAGACTGTTGTGGGTGTATTTAGGCAGGATTAATTTAATATAATGTTCTGTACCACTGAAGAGGTGTAGCCAATAGAAGCTGGGTTTCAATCAGACTTTTTCTCTCAAAGATGTCACTTTTTCTCTGGCTGTGTGCAATCCACTCCCTTGTTGATAAAAATCCACAGAGTTGAGGTCAGTTGATATCCCAGCCAGCCAAGTAAAACCAATTGAAAAAGGTTGGCTTGGAAACTAAGGACAAGGTGGAAAATACAGTTATTTGTTGAACTGATGGTCCCCAGTGAAGAGCCTGGAGCCTCAGCATTGCTCAGAGGTGACAAGATGAGCAGTTACCACTGAAGCCAAGCAGGAAAGCAAAGTACCATGTTGCCTGCAGCATAGTAGTTGCTTAATACTGTTTCCCAGGGAATAGGGGCCATGGTGTAATTGGGGCTGAGAATGTAACCTTCTGAAAGGGCACAAGATCAAGTACTGAAACACTTCCTAATTTTATAACCATCTAGTTTGCATAATGGCCTAACGACCTACAAAAGCTTAGTTTACAGAGTTCCCCATCCAGCAGCCAGATCCCTACAGGAAAGTCTTGTGCCACCTCTGAGTGGGATGGCTGGAGTGTGCGAGTAGTCAGTGCTTATGAAGGGCTGTGACAGCATCCGATGCACTAGCATAATGTCAGCGATGCTGATGTTACAGGTAGGAGTGGGGAAGGCATAAAGCTCCATCCAAAAAGTTACACACTAATAGCTGAAACATCTCCTTCCAGTCACTGAGTATTTATGCCGTCTTGATGCTTGGTCAGATCGTATCCCTGTGTGGTTTTCTTGAGGTGGGTTGAAAACACCTGTAAATATGTCTGTTTGTAGAAGTTCATCCTGTAGTAGCGTTGGGAGCTGCTACGGGGCCACGCTACTGTCATGTAATGAACTAATAAAACTGCTGCATCATGGTGTGTGCTGCCTTAAAATCTCTTTTGTGGTTCTTCTCAAGCTAGAGTGCTAATGTTTGGGGATGATCATTAAGGCATACAAATGCAGGCTGTGCTTAGCATGAAGCAATTGTTCACCTTTGTTTTTAAACAAAGTTGTAAGATAACTATGCAAATGTATTTTATTAAAGGGACGCATAAAAGGATCTAGTTTGTCTGTTGTGGTGTGGTTTTTTTCCTAGCTGGGGAGGGTCATTTTCCACCTGAATAGCTGGGTATGAGCATCACATTACCTGGCTCTGCGACAGAGGGGCTTCAGTTTGCTTTCTGCCTCTTAAATCATAAATTCCTTCTGTTGTAGGAAAGGGAATACACTGCGTTTTCTGATTAGGGGAGATGGGGTAAATGTTTTTGTTGTATTTCCCAGGGCCTGATGAAAACCAACCTTCCCATGGCACCAAACTTCTTGGATTAGCTTCTTGCCCAGGTTTCAGTAGGCACAGCAGCTAGTGACAGGAGCATGTTGTGAGACAGTTACTCATATGTGTGTGAAATGGTTGCGGGTGACGTCCTGTGGTACCATTAGTCTGTTCTCTGGCTGTACTACAGGGACTGTTTTAATACCAGCCCACGTCCTTAAGGTGAGATGCAGCCTTTTTCTGCTAGCCTGGGAAAATAGAGGTAGGCTAATACCACCCAAAAAACTCTTTATCTGCTTTTTCCAGCTGTATCAGCTGGCTTGAGGTATAAAAAACCCAACCCCAAACCCACCAAAAAAACCCCACGCCCCCCAAAAACCCCCAACCTTAAACAAGCCAAGCTATTGCTTTACCAGTGCAGTGTATGTAGGTGACCTCTACCCCTAAAGTCTTCACTGGTGACTCAAAGCAATGATGCCCCTGGTATAGACAAATCCTTCAGGGCAAGTGCTTGAGCTGATGTTCCGTGCTTAGGATGACTTTCCAGAGCTGCCACTTTTAATGTGCTTTGTTCATTGTTCATCGAGTGGGGAAGTTCACTGGGGACCGGGACAGACCGCTTGGTGTCTGAGCAGAGCTGGGTATCTTTGAAAGCCTTTTATCCATCTCTTTCTTTACATTAGGTCTCTGGAATCGGCTTTTACATTAAGCATTTTAATTAATTTCCCCTTTTTCAACAGAGAAAAAAAATGGGTCTTTTTTTTTTCTTTTTTTTTTTTTTTTATCTGGTGGCATACATCTTTCTTTCCTTAGAGGGTTTCTTTTCATCCAAAAGTGTCATAGTTCCCCTTGTATGTTCTCTAATCCAAAATATATCAGTAACTGGGAATGTTTTTCTGTCCCAGCACACCCTGTGTTTTTCAGGCATTTGAATTTCCTGCAGAGTAGAACATCTTTTGACTGTGGAACTTGGTTATTTTTCATGCAGGATTAGTTATGTTACTAGGAAGAAAATATTTCTTAGAATCATTGAGTCATTGAACACGTTATGTTGGAAGAGACCTTTAAAGGCCATCTAGTCCAACCCCCTGCAGTAAGCAGGGACATCTTCACTAGAACAGGTCGCTCAGAGCCCCATCAAGCCTGACCCTGAATATCTCCAGGGATGGGGCCTCCACCACCTCTCTGGGCAGCCTGTTCCAGTGATCCACCACCCTCATAGTGAAGAACTTGCTCGGGTATATTTGGAGTTGGAAGTATAATTTTAACCTTCACTTCAGAAACTGGGATATCCTGTTTTGAATCTCTCCAGCTTGTTTGTCCCTGCCCCTGCGATGCAGCTGCTTCCTCGTCTTGGAGAGCAGGGTCCATCAGAAAAGGTAACACAGCTGGAGTAGGCGTCACTGTGTTGCTGTGCCCAAAGTTTTGAGGGTGCCAGACACCCACTGCTTGCTCCCTCAGATGTGGTTCTTGGATAGGGGGGAGCCAGGTCATGCCCCAGACTGTCCGAACAGCTCTCTGCGGAAGAGGCGAGCTCTTGCCCTCCAAAGGTAACATAAACCTCTTACCTAGGTAACAGAGAGCACTGAGGTTCCCCTCTGCAGGCACTCCCCAAAATGTCACTGCTTTTCCTTCTCTGTGTGGAGAGTTTGGGATGAGGCTTCACAAGACAGACACCATCACAAGGGCTTTCTGCTGCCAAAATAGGCGGTGTTACCGCTCCCCGGTGCATTCCCAGCCACAAAGCTAGCTGGGAGCTACTGGTTTCTTTTTCCCCTTCAGGATCTATTTGCTGCCAGAGTGGGAGTCAGAGAAGTCCCAGAAGTGATGCAAGGAAAGGAGGGAGTAGGAATGTGGGAGGGGGCTGAGTAGAAATGCAGGACCACCCCTTCCATACTAGCTACGCCTCGGTTCCTATGGCTGCTTTGGGAACATGTTGACATAAGCACTTAGTGAGGTTGTTCCACTCTCTCTCATTGGCCTTTTCCCTTTGGATCCAAATGCCCAAATTCACCCTCTCAAATCAGTTGGCTGGTTTGTGTGTTGTGTTTTTATGTCGGTATCATCAGAACCATCAAAATTAGGGGTGCTTTCACGGATGCCTGTTGAAATATAAACCAGGGCTCATCTGTTCATCCCAAAAACACAAGGGTGGTGCAGGAGCCAGTTAAATTAACTGCATTTTTCTGTCTGATAATGAGCCCATAAATCTGGTTTAGGTGCATAAAAAAGGCCTGTTTTGCTTCCAGTGTTTGCTGCGACTTTAACTAGACAGCATGGGACAGGCACGAGTCTGAGCGTGTGGGTTGTCCCAACAGCTGCGATACGAGCAAACAGCCGCAGGAGCTTCAGTCCGTCCCTGCCCTCATTGCAGGACCGTGCCCTGCGGTAGGAGAACCACATGGGCCAAGCTGAGGCTTCCAAATCCCAACAAGTAAAGTCTGGTTACTGTGCAAGCCCTTGGTTATCCTAATACTGCATGTCTCACCAGGCAGGCCTCAGCTCAGTCCTGTACTGACTGAAGAACAGCACTAGAATCCAGAAGTAACATGCAAGATGGATTGAGATACCAAACTTCAGAGGAACCACTTTGATCTGAAACTTTACTCCTTTTTCTCATCTAATTTTGGCAGAATTGTAACTTTGGGAATAACTGAGGGCCAGAAGCAGCATTCTATGGGATCAAAAGCGCTGCAATCCCAGATCTCGTTATATAAACTGGCATTTTTTTCAATTCTTGTCGGAAAGTTTGCGACCTCTGATCCTCCTTGGGGGTACAAAACAGAACTGAGAACTCCTGGTTTTACATCTGGCTGTTGCCTTCGCTGTTTTACTTCCTTGTGTCATGCAAACGGTTTCCCTGTTAGAATATTTAGAATGGTACAGTGAAACTTCATCTGACAAGTGTTTCTCCGTTGCTGAAGGACTTTGCTCCTTCAGAGCAGCTCGAAGCCTGTCCAGCAGTATGTGTACAAGCCTGCAAGGTTCTCATTAGGTCACTGTCACAACTTCAGCCAAATGTTCAGTGTTTCTTGGGGGTTTTCCTGCAAAAAAAATGTATTACCGACTCATTTTCATTTGATTATTTATGGCAGCCTTCCTATAAACAGATGGATACGTTGGCAGTGACTAGAATGGGGTCACACTCTGGTGTCCTAGGTGTGTTAGGGGACGAGGGAGATGCAGCCTTTAGTGCTGTTGGTCACACCGACTTCCACAACACCTCTCCCAAACTTTAAGAAAGTGGCGTTCCCCTGGAAATGCCAGCTCTCAAGGAGTCCCTGCAGATGTCCTTTCTGCTGTCCTGCAAAATCCACGGCTCACGCTGCATTAAAACCTGATGCCATCACATCAAGTGATGGATGTGTGATTCGTTTCCCCCTCTGCCCCACCACCTTGTGGTACTCCGCTAGCGTGCGATCGGAGGGATCAGCCTGGGTTTCTGTGCTGTCCTTTACCCATGTAAACAGATAACACTGCTTTGGCTTTACCACTCTTCAGTGGAGTTACTACATTTCAGGTGTTGTTGTCCTGGTTACTAACATGTATTCAGTAGAGAAGCATCAGTGTGAAGCTGCAGGGTCTGTGTGTTACTACAGAAACCTGGGGTTTGTGTCACTGAACATCCCTCTGTTCCTGTGCATGACTTTATTCACTCATACTTGTTGAATAAAAATAATTCAATGTATTTCAGGCTCATTTTGTTTCCAAATGAGAGGAAAAGTTGTGTAACTGCACGGTTGCAACTGTGAGGTTACACAACTATAACACAAGGCGGTGTAACTTTACAACTTGGTACCATGTATCATCAGTGAATAACTGAGGCAGAGTACTTGAGAAACGGGATGAAGATTAAAGGTGCAAGGTCGTAAGTGAGCTCCAGACATGTTCTAGATAACTTGTATCTCACAAAAGACATTGCACCAGGTAGGAGAAAATCAGAGTTTTGAAACAGTATGGCAGAAAAGGAGAAGAGAGGAGAAAAAACCATGAGACAAGTGGAGTGACAGAGTCAGGAATTCTCATTCTGCATCATGGTGCAAGAACAAGGGATGTTTGAAGAAATAAAAAAGGTGACAGACTGAAAAATGGTATAAAAGGGGGAGGGGGATCTACCACTACATCACTTGAAACCTGCTGCTGTTGTGGAGAGGGTTTTTAAAGCGATCCACTGTGTATATAGTCCGACCCACAGCTGGGTGTGCGTTGATGCAGTTTTGTTCATTCATCTGATGGCCTGAGTGGGATCTAAACTGCCAACTTGCTTCTCATAGGGTGTGCCGATCTCCAGAGCCTTGACACCATGCAGCCGATGGAAAGGAAGAGGCAGGGCTACATTCACGAGCTCATTCAGACGGAGGAACGGTATATGGACGATCTTCAGCTCGTCTTAGAGGTGAGATGTCTTGGATGTGAAATGTGCTGGGGCACAGAACATCTCTGTCCTGCTGAGGGGCGGCAGTAAAGGGCTTCTTGCGAGCTGTGAGATGCTGGAGGAAGAAAGTGAGGTTGTGTCAGCACCTCCCTTTCTAGCGCATGTTATGTGGTCATCCACGGGGCCAAAACATCAGGTTGTGAGAGCCATCGCCTCACAAGGACCTTCCTGCTCTCCAAATCCTCTGCTTAGGTGTTTGGGCTCAGCGTACAGGTGCTGGGCTTGCGGGGAGTCTGGCAGAGCCGCACAGGCTCATGGCAGAAGCTGTATAGGCACCGTAAATGTTTATTGCCACCATCTCAGATTTTATTTTCAGGGGCAGGGAGGGGATTGTCCCTCTCTACTCTGCCCTTGTGAGGCCCCATCTGGAGTCCTATGTACAAATCTGGGGCCCCCAATACAAGAAAGATGTGGAGCTGTTGGAGAGGGTTCAGAGGAGGCCACGAAGATGATGAGAGGGCTGGAGCACCTCCCCTATGAAGAGAAGCTGAGGGAGCTGTGCTTGTTCAGCCTGGAGAAGAGAAGGCTGCGGGGGGACCTCATTGCAGCCTTCCAGTACCCGAAGGGAGCATATAAACAGGAGGGGATTCAACTTTTTAAAAGGGCAGAGACTGGCAGGACAAGGAGCTAAAGGAAGGAAGGTTTAGATTGGATATTAGGGGGAAGTTTTTTACAGAGAGAGTGGTGAGGTGCTGGAACAGGCTGCCCAGAGAGGTGGTGGATGTCCCCTCCCTGGAAGTGTTCAAGGCCAGGTTGGATGGGGCCCTGGGCAACCTTGTGTAGATCCAGGCCTGGAGGTTGGTGGCCCTGCCTGTGGCAGGGGGGTTGGAGCTCCATGATCCTTGGGGTCCCTTCCAACCCATGCCATTCTATGATTCTATTTCTGGAAGCAAGACCACCTCCTCAGGCAGGGCAGGAGCTGGCCACCGTTAGGTGGTCTTCAGCAGCTGACTTGACCTCTCTGTGTAAAAGGAAGATCTGTGTGTGAAGTGTGATGTGTAATTTGTGTAGCAGGTGACTCCGAAATCATGGGAATGTTCTGCTGAACAGTCACCCTGCAGGTCCCAGTGCTTCTCCCTGCTTCACAGATGCCGGTGTCAGAATGAGATCACACGCCTTGGAAAAGTGGCAGCAGCTGTCACAAGTGCTAGTAAGGGATTGCTTTCAATTGCTCCTGAGAAACTGGACACTGAGCATTCAGGAAAAGCACAACCACTGCTAGGCTGAACAGGAGGTTGAGCTGCTTTTGTCTCTGAAGAACTGCTCCCCTTTCTGGTCTTGTGACTGTAGGTGTTCCAGAAGCCGATGGCTGATTCGGGCTGTCTCATGGAAGGAGAAATGGGGCTGATCTTTGTTAACTGGAAGGAACTCATCATGTCAAATACAAAGTTGCTGAAGTAAGTACTTACCTGTGTTTTTATGTTTTCCTGTTCATCTTTATTCTCCTGTTCCTTTCCCCAGGAAGTTTCCTGATTTTACAGTAAGGGTTTCTGTCCTTGTGGGCTGTTCCCTGTGTGTGCATTCGGAACAGCTGCGTGCATTCAGACTGCCTCACAAAGGAGTTGTTAGGAGAGAGGGGAATAAATAGCAAGAACAGGTGCACATTTGTGATAGTATCTCAGACATAGAGCCTACACAAAAGCACATGCACAGGAGGCTTCTTCCCAGTTTTCTGCAAAGCAACCTCCTGTTCTCTATAACTAAACTCTGGAGAGACAAAGCAGCCAATAATTCCTTGAAATGGGATGCTGGGTGAATGTAGAGATCAATGCCAATTGTCTCAGAAACCTCAAAGGAGAGTCTCAGTCCCACAGATCTCATCAGGCAGATCCCTCAGCTCAATGCCTTGTGCCAGTAACTTCCTGGGGTCCCGGCTGGAGCCTGCACCACCTAGAAGCACCGGCACTGCCAGAGGGAATTCCCCTTGCAGGCCTGCATCCTTTCAGGGATGCACGGTATGAGGATCTTGATTTCAGCCTCACAGACTCAGCAGCAAAGTTGTATGGTGATTTTTCTTTCCCCCCCACCCCTTCAGAGCCTTGCGAGTGCGTAAGAAAACAGGAGGAGAAAAAATGCCAGTGCAGATGATTGGCGACATCTTGGCAGCAGAGCTCTCTCACATGCAGGCCTACATTCGGTTCTGCAGCTGCCAGCTTAACGGAGCTTCACTGCTGCAGCAGAAAACAGATGAAGATGCTGATTTCAAAGACTACTTGAAGGTATCTTCTTCAGTAGCTTTTGTGCCTTCTCCTTTTCTCAATGGCAGGAGCTTGTCTAACCAGCATTGGCTGGGTCACAGTAAAATTTTGCAAAAATAGCTAAGAACCTTCTAAGGAGTATTTATATGTCAGCCATAGCTAACACTGTGTGCTTTTCATTTATATACCTGTCATTCTCTTGAGCTAATTTATTACTCTGGTTCCCTTCCATTCCTTGTTACTTCAGTGCAATCCTAACCCTGCAAAGTTATGGTGCCGGTGTCTGCACCTTCCAAAAAATTCCCGCTGTCAGAAGGGGGAGGAGTCTGTGGAGTTGAAGTAAAAAAGCTGTTCTGAACACGCTCTAAATCTGTGGGCCATGCAGTGGGGCTGACCAGTGGGCCAGAGATTTGCTGTGAGCTGCAGCCGATGGGGTGGCTTTGAGGCCACGAAAGGAGAAACACTGGAACTGTTACATCAGGCATTTGTTTTTTCCAGTGCTTTGTTTGTTGTTTTTTTTTTAACCTGAGTGGAGCCTGAAATGTCAGAATAAAAGCTGGGATGGTTTTGAATGTAGGGATTCTGCATGGACAGTGATCCCACGGGTAACGCTGGCAAAGCATGTGAGCACGACAGCGCCAGCGTCGCTGTTTGTTCTAGATACAAGTATTGTTTGCTTACCCAAAAATCCCAGAGTTCTTGGAATGCCTGGAAAAATGAATCTGATCAGTTTTCAGAGCGGTGAGGCAACTGTTTCTGGATGAGTAATGCGATGTCTCTGTTAAATCTTTGTGTTGCACCATAGAAACTTGCTCTGGACCCTCGCTGCAAAGGAATGCCCCTCTCCAGCTTCCTCCTGAAACCTATGCAACGAATAACCCGCTACCCTCTGCTCATAAAGAGTGTGAGTACCCTAAATTTTGGCAGCGAATGCTTTTGAGTTCCATTTCAATAGCAAAAGCAAGCCCCCCCCCCCCTTGTCCTTTTATGAGGATTTCTCTGAGAGCATGAAGGATCAGTACCAGTGCTTACCTCTCTTTTTATCTTGTCTTCTCACCTTTTTGCTCCATACCAGATTCTAGAGAACACTCCAGAAAATCACCCCGATCACAGTAACCTCAAGCTCGCCTTGGAGCGTGCGGAGGAGCTGTGCTCTCAAGTCAACGAAGGGGTGCGAGAGAAGGAGAACTCAGACAGGCTGGAATGGATACAGTCCCACGTCCAGTGCGAAGGCCTTGCTGAGGTAGCCGCGTATGGCAGAGACTTTTCCAAGTCACTTCACAAAGGCTGGGGGAGGAGCAGGGGGTCCTTGCTCACATCTGTTATTGGAACATGATCCAACTGCTGAGCTCTGGCAGAGAAGCTCATACTGAATTCTGCTCACAGCCGTAGTGTGATGAGCTCTCATTTCACATGATTTGGGCAGGGGAGGAATCTCAGTTGTCACCTTAAAGCCGGTACCTTTTGAGTGGTTCAATGAACAGAAATACTGTCACCTCTGAAGTTCTGCTCATGCTGCCGCTGGGTGTGTCAGTTGTTATTACTTAGAGTGTGTTTCCCAGGGTTTTCCTTCAGGCAGAAAGGGCACAGAAGCCCTCACTGCCAGATCTTCAAAAGTATGTGGGACTCAGGCTCCTATAGGTTTCAGGTCAGCCTTCAAAGTCAGGCATTATGACAGTTCTTCACTAGGAACCACGGCTTGACGGGCCCAGAAGGTCTGTCCTAGCTCTATCACCTAATTGAGTACCTGTAAAGGGTGACCTGACTGCAGACTCTGCAGGTTCTTCCTGAACACTGAGAAGCATCTATGAGATAAATGCCTCTGTCCAGTCAGACCCATGTGTATGTTGTTGGTAAGGCTTAAATCTACTTTAAGTTGGGAGCAGTGCTGATACCATGGCAGATCAGAAACCACTTCCCTTCTCTTCATTTGTAACCAAACTCATTACACAAAACAGAAGGGCGTTTTGAGCAGCTTGAGCAATCTCCACAGTGAAAAGGAGCTGGAAGTGATGCCTGCATTAACTTGCTGTCACTAATGGGTTTTGTCTCTCCTAGCAACCAGTGTTCAACTCCCTCACGAACTGCTTGGGGCCCCGGAAGCTCCTGCACAGTGGCAAGCTGTACAAGGCCAAGAGCAGTAAGGAGCTGTACGGCTTCCTTTTCAATGACTTCCTCCTGCTGACCTACATGGTTAAACAGTTCGTCTCTTCTGGCTCTGATAAACTGTTCAGCCCCAAATCCAACTCCCAGTTCAAAATGTACAAAATGGTGAGTGAACCAAGGTGCCCAGTGGGGATGTTGATGCAGCCAGACCTGGCTTCTGATGAGGAATGCTGTTCTGCCTGCTGGGATTAGCCGCCTGGCTGATCTGATCCTTTGCCATCCTACGGGCACATACTGGCAGCCAACATGCATGAATGCCGTTGGCTTAATCCCTGGAAAAGGGAAGGCTTCTGTGTCTTGTTTTACTAGACACTTCTGTCCACTTTGGGGTAGAAGGTCAAGAAATAACATCGTCCGTGAGCGGCTGAGTGGGATGTTCAGAAGCAGAAGCCTTGGTTAAGCTTGCATCTCTTCCTACATCCCCAGGAAATACCTGTCCTTTAGAAAACAGTAAAAGGTGCAAAACTTTTGTCTGAGTCCACATGGTGCATGTTTTCAAAATAATGGAGCTGGGGAGATAACTTTAAGTATCCAGGCTGCCTTCTGACAGGGAACCTGATAGATTCCCAGGATTTCCAGGCTCCACACTGCAGCTCCACTTACACAGTCCTGCCCTGTTCAAAAGCATCTTCATCAGACTGGGGGTTGTTGCCAGCGAAGTTTTTCTCTCCATCCTTTCTTACATGGGTGAACTGATTGTTTGTCCTTTGTCCTACGACTTTCATTTTCCCCACAGTAGAACTATGAATTTAAATATCTCTGTAAATATCTCCAGTTTCCACTTCGCATCAGGGTGACACCGCCACAGTGACGTTTGCTTTCCTTTCAGCCTGTTTTCCTTAATGAAGTCCTGGTGAAACTACCCACCGACCCTTCAAGCGATGAGCCAGTTTTCCACATATCACACATTGACAGAGTTTACACACTTAAAACTGACAACATTAACGAGCGGTGAGTAGTGAAAATGCAGGTCTGAGCTTAACCTGATTGGGGCTGTAGACTGTTTCCAGTGAGCAGATAAGGGGGTCTCAGAGTTCAAGAACAGGGTTTGGTCTCTTGGTTGGGAAATAAATTAATTTGACTCTGATTTGAATTGCAGTTTTTGTCTGATTTTGTTCTGGTTGCGCGGGAGCTCTTATAGTTGAATCCAATCACAGCTGCTCCTCAATGTTACAGTTGTACAGAAGAACAGTTTAGGGCTGCAAAGTCCAGCATCCCACAGGTCCTTGCCTTTATAGGCTGCCGGGGGGTGGGGCTGTGAAGTCTCTTTCTCTGGAGATACTCAAGACCCATCTGGATGCCGACCTGTGGACTCAATTTTTGGAGGTCCCTTCCAACCCCTACAATTCTGTGATTCCCCAGCCCCTAATGTGACCCAGCAGCCTTTAATAAAACAGCAGCGCCAGTGTAATTTATTTAGGCTGATGTGGAAACATGGCATAAGATTAAATCTGAGAACTCCATCACTTCAATTCTTAAACTAACTGGATTTGTGATGCCTCTGAAACCCAGTGGGTAAAGAAATGGCAAAAGAGATTGGGGCAGAGTTGCTGATATTGAGGAATTTCCTGCCTGTGATATGACCCTGACCATAGGGATTGCTCTTTGCAGCACTGCCTGGGTCCAGAAAATCAAAGCAGCGTCAGAGCAGTACATTGAAACGGAGAAGAAGAAACGTGAAAAGGCTTATCAAGGTACCTGCTGAGTTCTGTATTTCCCTCTCATCCACCTGGACACACAGGCAGGGCCTTTTCTGGCGGAAGCCACGGTGTCTGCGTAGGATCTCCCCCTTCAGACCTACTGCCAGTTCTTAGGGTTGCAACCCACCCGTTAATTTCTGGCTTCTCTGTTCCCAGCTCGCTCACAGAAGACCTCGGGAATAGGGCGCTTGATGGTGCATGTGATCGAAGCAACAGAGCTCAAGGCCTGTAAGCCCAATGGTAAGTGAAGGAAATGGTGTCAAATCGCTTTTATTCCTTTTATATCACTTTTTTTTACACATTTGGAAAAGCTTGTGGAGTGTGGTGGTTTGTAGCATTGTGCATTCAGCTACAGCTCCTGAACAAATCAGCTGTTAGTCTCAGAGGGCTGAGGGAAGAACCAGCTGTACTGCTCTAGGGTATAGGGCTTGCCTGACCCACATCTTCTGTACTGCAGCACGGATGGGTGTCCGAGCAGCCCCCAGATGGGGAGGGAGGTTTCTGTGCTGTGGAGGTGTTTCACTGCTTGTTCTGTGCTTAGGGAAGAGCAACCCATATTGTGAAATCAGCATGGGCTCCCAGAGCTACACTACGAGGACCCTGCAGGACACCCTGAACCCCAAGTGGAACTTCAACTGCCAGTTCTTCGTTAAGGACCTCTATCAGGATGTCC
The DNA here is from genome assembly GCA_013400835.1 of Zapornia atra. NCBI lineage: Eukaryota > Metazoa > Chordata > Aves > Gruiformes > Rallidae > Zapornia > Zapornia atra. The sequence goes on from VZTU01006725.1 coordinate 405,570, forward strand.
TGTGCATCACCATGTTTGACAGAGATCAGTTCTCACCCGATGGTAAGTGTGAACGTGTGTTTTAAGAAAACAGTGCTTTTTTGGGACTCGGTGTACAGAGCTCCCCACCAGCAGTTCCAAGAGCCTGTAGGTGCGATTGCTTCCCAAAAAATGTAACAACAAAGCACTCAGTAGCCCTTTGGAGCCAGTAGCTCAGGCAGTCAGATTTGATCCTGCTCTGGCTTTTGTAGCAGCCAAAATTATTATTCTGAGACAGGGACAGTGGAAGCAGAAGTTTCTCTCTCACTGTAGGTGATGCCCCAAATTAAGATGCTGGGTCGTATTTGCACAGCAACAGCTTGATAAGCTTTTCACCTGGAAACCAAGCACATTTTGGCAGTCGGTAGCTTCTGGTACCCTTTAAAAGGTGAAGTGCTTTTTCAGGGCTCTGACATACAGTTGATGATTCCAGATTTACAAGGTACTGCAACTATAGCTCAGTCTTTTCTCCTGTGAGGCAATGTGACTTTGTATCTCCCCATTGGACAGCCGAGCCTGGTTGTTTTCAGTTCATGGTCAGTTTTTAAAGCACCCACAGACACAAAGATACTTGTTTATGAAATGGCTACAGAAGGTGTGTAATTTCTGAACATAACTGTAACCCTCAGAGTGGCAGTTGTTGTTCAAGGGCACTGTTCTGAGAAGAATGACATATAAGCCTAATTAAAAGTTGGCTGAGAGAAAATAGTTGATTTTTTTTCTTGTCGTTGTACCACAGTCTTGTCGAGTACCACAGCCGACTTGTAAACAGGTTCCATCACTTAACACTGACCTTCCAGCTCTAAGGCAGGGGAACATTTGAAATTGGAGGGCAAATCATATGAGGAGCATATACTGAGCTGAGGGAGCTGAGGATGTTTAGCCTGGAGAAGAGGAGGCTGAGGGGAGACCTTGTCACCACCTACAACTACCTGAAAGGAGGTTGTAGAGAGGTGGGTGATGGTCTCTTCAGCCAGGTGATAGGAGATAGGACAAGGGGAAATGGCACAAAGCTGTGCCAGGGCAGGGTCAAATTAGACATTACAAAAAAATTCTTCACTGAAAGAGTTGTCAGGGCCTGGAACAGGCTGCCCAGGGAGGGGGTTGAGTCACTGACCCTGGATGTGTTTTAAAAAAGGGTTGATGAGGTACTTAGGGATATGGTTTAGCATATGACAGGTACAGTTGGACTTGATGATCTTAAAGGTCTTTTCCAACCTTGTAATTCTGTGATTCTGTGAAATTGTGTTTCTGAAAGGAAACTGCATTTTTAAAGCCCTCAGATCGAACTATGTCATAAAAGCATGCTTTCCATCCTAATTCTGTGGGGTTTTTTGTCTTCTAAAAAGACCCTTTTCTGTCACTGCTGGCTGATGTACACAGGGCTGAGAGCTGCTCAAACAGGAAGCTTGGGAGCAGTGCTCTGGAACTGAATACATACTGTGCAGCACTGCTGCTTCATCTGACACTTTCAGATTTTTCTAAGCTTAATCTCTTTGTTTAATGAACTTTCTTCCTCACTTGCCCAACAGATTTTTTGGGTCGCACTGAAATTCCAGTAGCAAAAATCAGAACTGAACAAGAAAGCAAAGGCCCCACGACGAAACACTTGCTGCTGCATGAAGTTCCAACAGGCGAAGTCTGGGTCCGTTTTGACCTGCAGCTCTTTGACCAGAAAACACTCCTCTAAGACAACTTTATTCTTTATTTATGAAGGAAAACTGAAGCCAACAGCCTGAACATTTTTTTTTTTGTGAAAGACTCCTTGTGCCCACGCTGGTTATTAAGCAAGAGTTCCTGCTGCTTACATATTTCCTCTCAGTTACTGGTTGCATTCACTTCCTTGCGGCGTTCAAAGTTGTTGTTGATCTATGCAAAGACAAATGTTACTGTATATTGAATACTGTAGCTCAGTGCCTTTTTATTATGTTGGAACACGTTGGGTTTAGATGCCAATGTTTCCATTTTCAGGGCCATGAAGAGTGTTAAGTAGAAATGTGGCATCAAGGCATCCGCGTATTTTACCACTTAGTCTAATGTATAGACTGAGGAATGGTTTAGCTCAGCACTAGAATCATTCCATTTGAAACCTGAAAAGTGATATCCACTGGAATCTTCCCCTCTCAGGATGATAGTTTTAAAGATGAAATGCTGAAGAAGCCTTAGCACTGGAGAGCCAGTCTCCGACATATTGTATATACCTTAAGAATGAAGCATAGTTCTTTACTTGACTTAGTTCTGCACTGAAATCAGTAGCTCCTACTTGATTTTTCTTTCTGCTTCAGTTTGATTCATCATTCTCTGCTGAGACAATGTGGTGGTGAAGAATAACTAGAAAAAAAAATATTTTAAATACTGTGACCCACACTAATGTGGAAAAATACTCTTCAGCTTCTTTTTTTTTTCTAAATATAAGTTATTTGTGTACATTTCCTTGGTCTTACAGACCTCCATGTGAATCTTGAAGCTTTGACATTGCCAACGTGTATATACTGAGTAAAATATAAATTTATTAATGTAATTTGTCTACAGATGTTTATTGATGCACAGTGATTTTTTAAAAGTCTATTTTATTGTACAGGGAATGTGGAATAATGAAAAAAGCCTCTAGAGTTAAAGTCAAGAAGAGTTTATTACAAGTGTAGAAGGTTTGCCTGGGGGGACTGACACCCCAATGCCAATCTGTAACATGACAGTGGTTGGAAGCAAACACTTTCTCCTTGCACCAAAACCAGGGATGGTTATATTTAAAAAAAACAAAAAGAAAAAA
>VZTU01006726.1:6013-58592 GCA_013400835.1 Zapornia atra
AGGGAAAAAGTCAACTTTCTAACTGCTTGCTGCATTTCTTTCCTTTTTATCTGGCTAGCCTATCTCTTTATGTGCTTTACTTCAGCTTCTGGGTTTTGTTCTTCTTCATTATCTTAAGGGGATACAAGGCATATGACATACTCAAATTAGTATCTTTTTGATGGTGCTGAAAACACATGTAACTGAAATTTGGAAGCAAGTTTGCTTTCAGTTATTCACTTCATATTTTATTTATATTTCATTGAAATGAAAAAAAAACCCCACAAACCACAACAAAAATATAAACTTTGCATACTGTCCTTTTTTTGGTCGCTTGACAGAAAATTGGTGACAAAAAGGAGAACAATGTGTCATCTCCTTTTGGGTGGAATTCACCAATTTGCTCTTCTGTTTTTCAGGACATGTAAAACAGTTTGGACCTGACTTTGTTTCCTTTTGTTCTTCATGTGCTGGTTGCTCCTTAATCAGTTCTGCAGAGAGTCTTTATGTGTAGCATGTTTTATAACTTCCAGCTACAGCTGATAGTTGTGCAGTGTTGAACAGCTTTTCTGAGGGATGATCGGGCATATGAAGGATCAAGAGAACAATTCTCCAGCTCTTAGCTGTGGAAAATTATTAACAGGACTTCCAATGTTACCACTTTGAGCTAGCGTAAGAGATACCTTGGGTTGAGTGGGAATCTGTTAATTGGTGTCATCAACTAAAGTATGTTATGTTGGTTTTTTTTTATTTAATTGGGTGATCTTGATTTTGGGTGAGTATGCTATGATGGCTCATCTGACCCTTCATCAGTACCAAATAGTGACACAGAAAGAGCTGAAGAACAGTTGTGCTGCTTCAGTTAGGTTTGGATTTACTTAGAATAAAAAAAAAAAAAGTCTGTCAAAAAGTGGCCAATGTGTATTAATTACTCTTGCTCATTCTTTTCCACATGTTAACAGACAGTTGCATCATACTGTTATTTCTAGGGAGCTATACCTGGTTTGGTTACAGTATTACTGGCAGATCCTTCAAAATAGAGTCCAAGATACATGTTTGCCTAGGGCTTCCTGCTGCCCATTAAAGAGTGATGCATGTTGCTGTGAGAGTGTGCACAGAGATCTTGGGGATGAGTCTGTGAAGCCCTTGGAACTCATTACTGTAGTGCAGAAAGAAAGGGCTTAAATTACTGATTAGAAAATCAGGGAATTGAATTAATGCCATTTATTCATTATGAGGAATAATATTATACATGCTTGATGGAAGAACACTTTTCCCCAAAAGGGTTTTGGAAAATCTTAAGTCTGAAGATTTCATGTGAAGCATTTCTTCGAACCACTTTTTCTTGCACATTGTTTTCTTCTCTATCCCATGAATATATCTTTTGCATTCCTTCTGTACTGTATACACAGAAAATGTCAATTGCCTACGAAGCTGGACACTTCAGCTTGAACTATAATTAGTTAAGTTTTTATCCTTGGAAGTGTTTTGTTTTCTCCGTGGCATTGGCTGGTATCTGCAGTGACTGGCACACATACAGGTGCTCCATATGGATAGGTTTGAAGGTTGATAGCTGTGCTTCATGCTGACAAAGGAGAGGAGGAAAAATGTTCAGCACTGCAGGTGTAATGTGAGTACAGAGCCTAGTCAAGCTCATCCTGTCTGCACCAATTGTCTAGAAAGTCACTAATAATGCATGATACTAACTAGTATCATGGAGGCTCACTCTCCTTGGAAGAGAGGAAGACACCGAGGCTGGGATATTAGTCAGTCCCAACACCTGATAAAGTTTGTGGGAGGTATGTGTAGGGCCATGGGTCTTCAGCTGACTTTATTATTATTTGGGTTCATAAATGGAGTAGACAAGAATCTCACCTCTTAAAGCAGAATTATGATCAGGAGAAAGTTTTTATAATTACTGCCCTGGGAGAATGTAATATACTTAAACATAATTGGAGCAGAACTTGGAACCAGAGTTCTCCTGGCTTGCAAATGAATGATCAGATTATTACATATTTTTTCTCTTTTGTCCACCGAATTTTTAATTTATACACAAAAATTGAGGCAGTTTTAAATTTGGGAAAAATCAAGACTATTCCTATTCCTTGACCAGACAGAAGCTTCTGAGAAATGGAGCCACTGAGTCCAGATTTCTCCAGATGCTGTGGTTAATTACAGTGTGTTTGGGTCTGAGTTGGCAGTATGTACCCAGAAGATTATAAAAGGAGGATGCCGTCTCTGGCCATTGTTGGTGCAAAGCTTGGTCAAGCAGTTGTGATCCAAGACCAACTTTTTGGACAATGTCCTACTGCCAGATAGGTGAAAGTGACTCTCAGGAGTTTGAGTTTGCTACTTCTCACACCTAAGCCACTGCCAGACCCTTGCACATGCTTTGTGCATGTTGCTCTTGGCTCTTAGATACCGGTAGGTGCAGGCTGCCTTGGGATGAACATTTTGGAGGTCCCCATTTTGGCTGTAGGCCTCAGAAGTATTTATGAGGAATGAAAAATTATTTGATTTCTTTTGTAAATACAGCTTCTGTGCATCACGTCCTGTCCCAGAGGTACTGTTGTAATAGTAGTCTTGCCTTTTAGTGATATGATGGGGTTAAACACGTCAAAGTTCATAGTTTGCTCAGTAATCAGTATCACATAGGTACTTAAAATATATAGATTATGCCATCACTGATAAACCTGAAAGATTTTTTTTTTTTAAAACTCAACAGTTTTGATGAAACTGAAATCCATGATGTCTAGAGGTTTTTTCTGGTGCTTGAAGTGAAAGTGTGATTTTTATTGACTATTTTGCAGATGAAATATATGAAGGGAATGAAGGACTTTTAAATTTATCTCCTATTCCATGCTTTTAAGTTTTTGGATAATGGATTTTTGTCCATGTGAAATCCTAAGTGTTGCAACACTCCAGATTTTACTTGGATGGCATAAAGTGTATGGTAGCTTTGCAATAGAAGAGTTTCTGCCATAAATAAGACATGAAGGAGAACCCAAGGGTGCCAGGATGCAGCATCTAAATATTTTCCAGACATGACTAAATTCTTGCTTTTGTGTTCACTTGTACATAATTCATCTTACAGAATCAACAAGTTTATTCATGTAAATGGCATTTAATTAAAACTGTATTTTCCCAGTAAATGGGAAATTCCCTCAAATGAAAATGTGGGTACTTTTAAATTTATCTAATCAATATTAGAATAGGAAAACATTATTATTATCAATGCCTTATCTAAATATTATTAAGCAAATAATTATAACAATAATAAAATGCTATCAAATAAATATTAATAAAATAATACATAATTAATTTACTATATATGGGCTGTCTTACATATTGTTGGATATTCTTTGTTCCTGTTATCCTGGAACTTAGTTTTGTCCGGTTCCCAGGTCTGCAGTGCTTTAACTGATCAGTGTATTCTTCATTAGCTCTGAGATACCCAGTGTCACCCTCTGCTCCCCTAAATTGCATCCAGTGTTTCCTGCTTGGTCACCTCTGCTTTCAAACCATTTTCTCATTGCCATGACTGTGCTCTTCAGCATTGCTGGGGTAGTAAATACGTCATTCTGTGCAGAGTATCTGTTTGTTGTTACCATCTATAAAAATAACATGGTTCTAAAAAGATAAGCAAAAGTTAAACAAATCAAGCAATAGCTGGCTGGTCATTAAACAATCCAAACAAAGCTCCAGGAAGAACAAGACAAGTTGAGACAATACTTGACATGCCCTGAGGCTATTTAATAGCAATGGCAGTGCTGTATTTGTTGGGATACAGGGCTAAAATAAAACCCATTTAGAATTAATCAGCAAGAATGGCACTGGTTATCTTCACTGTAGTTTGTCTTTTTTTTCCTTTTCATTGAATGTGTCCAGGAGTTGCCATGAAACCTGTTACAAAAATTTGCCATTCTAAAGCCTGCATCCTTTTTCTTGTTAGACAAAAGAAAAAATAGTATCACCTTGTTGATTTATATTTGACAAATGGCATCACACTAGACACGCAGGGATAAAAACAGAAATTGCTTTAGGAGCAGTTGGCTGGTGTTTGACTATGACTGACATGACTTCTATAGGAATAGATGCTTTTTAATTCATCTTTTGTAAATTTGGAGTAGGTTTTTTTTTTCCTTTTACCAAACTTTTAAAATATATTATATCTGTTTGAACATGAAGTTGACAGTCACTTAATATGACAGCCACTGTCAGGGAATCTCTTCCTAAGAGAATGCATTAAATTATGAAGTACTGGAAAATAATATTTATTGTATTATGAGCTGTGGAAGAATAAGCGGCTCCAAAGGATTTGAGTATATATAGTAAAGGTTATCAAAAAACATGAGAAAAATAGAATCTTAACAACAGAATTTGTAATTTATGTAGATGGAATGAGGGGAGAACTGCAGAACCTAGCACGTAGGATGTTTTGGTGATCTACTGAAACACTGTCCAGCAATTATTAAATCTCAGAGGTTGGTAACTGAGGTTTTTAAGATCCTGAGTATCTTAGAATAATGTTTTGGCATAGCATCAAAGGACTTTCTACATTTCTAAAGTCTGTTTTCTATTGCACATACACTTTGACCACAAAGTTTCACTTCAAACAGTTGGGTATAGAAGATCTTGGAGAATTATTTTGCATTAAAATCAGTGTGGATCTTTTCAATGATCTGGTTCCTATTTTGCTGGCTAAGAGAGTTCTCAGTTAAAAAATACAAGTTATTTTCCTAGCCTCATAGTGTTGTGAATTGCATAGATCTATTAAATGGAACTTTGTTACATGCCTGATACCAACCAACGATTTTCTTGTCCATTCAGTGGTTCCTCACAGCTCAGTTATCATTACAAATTCTGAGCTTATGTTTCATGACTAATTACCATCTTCGTACATTTTAAGGGTGAATAGTGCTAATTAAGGGTGATCTTTGTATATTAAAGAAAATCACTGTGATATACGAAGATAAGGCTATGCAGATCCTTACACAAGGAGAAAATTAGATTCCAGATCAGCTGAAATGCTGAAAATTTAGAAGGCATTTTTGTTTGTTATATAGATTAATTAAAAATGCATAAGTGAATGAAACAATGGAAGCTAGATATAGGGTGCACTGGGGATTTATTGAGAAAAAAATATACTGGAGATGCTAAATCTCTTCTATTGAAAGACCCTATTGCGATATGACATCAAGATGATGTCTGGTACTGTGATACAGTCGGGAATCCTGCCATCTCAGGACAGGGATCCCTTTGGCATGCAGGCAAAAAGACCCCCGGTATTCTCCTTTGTTCCTTTGGCAGACACACATTGCTCATGGTAGTAGTGATGTGCTGGCAAAGACACAAAGTGCTGTGTTGATCAGAGAATACATTATGTGCATGCTAACTTGAAGGATGATCACACACTGTTCCTCTCATAAGACAGACCCTCAGGCCACAAAGTCCATTTCAGCATATTTGGTATTTGTAACTTGTAGCTCTCTGTCAGAATTGTCACATTGCCCTGATGGAGCTCACAGCTAAATACTGAGCAGTCTTCTTGATTCATAGCTCATAACACATGGTTTATACATACTTAAGCTTCCCTTGAAATTATACTGGCTCTAAGCATGTTTTTTGCACCTCCCTCTTTCCTCTCCTCCCCCCCGCCCTTGGTGTCCCTGTGCTTTGCTTGTCTCTAGGTTGTTAGCTCTTTACATTACTCCTTCAGCTAAACCCTTACATTTCCCAGAAGCCTGCACTTTCATGGAACTCCAGCCTTATTAATACTCTAAGCTTACGGTTTATCCCCTCTGGGGCATAAAACAGGTGAAGTAAACAGACACAGAAGCTTTGTAGGAATTAAAATGAAAAGAAAAAAACACCCACCCAACAAAACAAAAGACGAAAAAGAGTTTATTTCAGCTAGCCCAAGAAATGCACAGGCTTGGACAAAGAAATGGGATCCAAGTATTTAATTCTCTGATTCTGTTTCCTCATCGCTCAAGTCACACAAGCAGTTCAAGCTGAAGGCCTGTGAAGAGTCCAGTATTCCCAGCTTTACACTCTACTTCTTATGATTCCTCTGTGTTATGAATTCTCTTCAGACCTGTTTCTTTCCTTCCATCACTCTATGCCATCAGCTTCCACTGATTTTCTCCATTGGTTTTGTACACAAAAAAAGTCTCAGTCATAAAAGCCAGGATGGACCTTCCAGCCCATGACCTCTTCATTTATTCAAGGCCCATTACTGCTGTGGTAGAAGAGTGTAGTCAGGCAACCAAACTGCAGTGGGTTAACCTAGAGTGTGAATTAAATATGTACATTACCATGAACTTGGTATCTTGTTCTCTTTAGGAGATACCTAAGTGGCATATTTGTATGTAAAAGGCATATTCCATAGCTGGTATTTTTGAATTAGAGTAAGCAAAGATCTGAGTTCAGCTCACTACTGTCTCAGATATATTATGTTGCCCCAGAACACACAGAGGTTTCGTCATCAGCAGGTTAGATGCCTTTTTCTGACACACAGCAGACTAATGTGGTCACCTAGGCTTGAAGAAGGGACAAAATACAATGTGGAGCCCTGGAAGACTTTATTTAGGCACATTTGGAACAGGGATGTCCCTAAATAGGCACTTCAGGAGCTAATTCCAGGCCATCTGCACCACTTGCTTGAAATAAAGTTTCCAGTTCTGCACAGTCCCCTTTTAGACACCAAAGCAGGTATTCAGGTCATATACAAATATTGTTGAATTAATCCGCTTACAATAACCTTGAAGATTTTCCTGATGTTACTTGTCAAACTTGGCTTACATTAGTATTTAATTTCCACTGATGTCAATATGATTGAAGGAGAGAAGGTGAGCCATGGAGTCCTTCATGTTCTCTGGTTTTGAGTTCTTGTTTGTTCGAGCACAAGAACTGCTAGAAAGAATGACACGCACACTCTTAAAAATGAAATTTTCAGGGAAATTTTTTATTTATAACAAATGTTCTTTTTTTCGGTTTATATAAAAGCACAGTTAGAAGTTTGTTACTCATTGGTGTAAGAAAGACAAAAGTGCAGGTGTTATATAATCAATATTTTATTTTTCTTAGTGCAGTGGTTTCATTGTCACAAATGATTTCTATATTTTAATAGATCTGCCATGTATAAATTCACTGAAGTCTACTAAAATGTGACAATGCCTCATTCTAAACTACACAAGAAGTCTTTGAAATATGCATTATAAACAACATTTAAATACTTACATTCATGAGTACAAATGTGCAACAAATGAAACCATTAAAATAAATAGTTCAATGTATGTTGTACATGTTCTTATTTAAATTGTTTATAATAAAGCACAATGTAAGCTCAGAGAAATGGAAATAATTGTCTACATAGAAACAATTGAGTCTAATGATAACATAAATCATTTGCACTTTCATTTGGAGGATCTAGCTTATCAGAAACTGTTGAAATCTGTACTTTTTACCATAAGATAACGACTGTGTTCTTTCTAGCTCATTGTGTTTGCAATAGCATAGAAATGCTTTACATTGTCCCTTGGATTTTTATGCGATTGTCTCTGTTTGATTTGAAGATTATGGAATGTTAAATACTGTTAGGAGAGAGTAATCCATGTAGGCTGGTTGTCACCTCTGCCAAAGAAACAGATGGACTGATGACCTTTTCAGGGCAATGTTAGATCTATGTACTTTTGAATGGCAATAGTGCTAGAAGCAGTCTTGCTCTCTGAGCTGTCTTTATTTAGTTAATCTTCATTTGTGTCACTGAATAGCTTTAATGACCAATCACAGCATTATTTTACTGGTTTGTGGGGTTTTCTGGTTTTGCTTTTTTGTTCCATTTTGTATTCAAGAAAATGTTATAAATTGCCCTCTGCCGTTTTATAGTCACCCTGACTCCAGCAGATTTGCTGCAGCTGAATTTGTTCTACTTCTCCCAGGTAAACAGTTAGTTGCACGAATTTTGAACTATGGCCAGATACCATACATAAATGTCCACACAAGTGTCCCCTATGGCCCTTGAGTGCACATTTGTGTTTTCCAAGAAGTCAAATTTTTGTATCCACCATTCATCAGTCACATGATAAGCACAGCCACAAAACCCCTCAGATTTACGTGTTCTGTGCATTTACAAATCCATGGTAACCTGGAAGAAATCAATGCCATCTCACTGAGAAATATGCAGTTTTAATATTTAAACATATTTTTTAATGATGCTAAACACTATCACCTAATTTTTATTTTAAACTAAATTTGCATAATGATGACTTTCTTATTATTTTATATGTGCATTAGAGTATTTCCTATATTTTTGCAGAAACTTTTGATATATAGCTATCAAAAGGCAATTTATGCCTCCATCTGTAAGTCTGGAAAGTTTATGAGAATAACCAGGATCCTGGTTTCTGAGGCTACCCTCAACAACTTCAGCACTAATAAATTAGGGAAGTGCTGGTGTAATTTGTAACAATCCTTATATATTTCCCATTTAGACAAAATGTTTATAAACATAGAAAGTTTGAATTTATTCTTTTTAGATTCTGATCAGAATAGACAGAAAAGAGTAGCAAAGTTAGAATTGGGAAGGGAAGTCACTGGATAACATTGGAAAGTAAGGTTGGAAGCTTGAATTGCTTACAAAAACAACTGATTGAGAACAGTTAGCTGGACAAATTTTTTGTTGCGAGTTAGCTTCCAGAACTAACATAAACTTCCAGAACTAACGTAAGCTTCCAGAACTAATTTAAGTTAGGAGGTCATGCTCATGATTTGGTTATATTTTAGCATACCCCTGGTGTGATGTGGTGTGCAGGATTCAGATGTTGAGCAGTCCCTAAAGACCAGACCTCAAGCTTTCCACTTAAACTTATGATTCAAATAGAATTTTTTTAATTTTTATTTCATTTTATTTTTAATGTAAAAATGTATATTAATATTTTGGGGTTATTTTATATTTGAGAGTAGTTCACTGTGTTCATGTAACCAGATATAATAAGAGATTGTAAGGGTGATGCATCAAGGCTAACATTTTACTTTCAGACAGTTGTTTTGTGAATAGATTCCAAAATACTTCTGAAATTAAGTAAAATTGGCTTATAGATGCATTTGGTTGGCTTGTAGTTACATTTAGGTGTGATGGGACTTCTGAAGGTTGTATAGTCCAATCACTTGCTCAGGGTAAAACTAATTGAGTTGCATATTTTATTTCAGTCTTGATTTTGGACCGTAGCGGTGGTTTCTTGCTCCCTAATAGTTTGTGGACATGTCAGTATTCACCAAATACTTCGACCCATAATCGAAGTTGGTGTGTATGTTGTCAGTGAGTTTCCTTATTAATGTCATTCACTGTAATGGTCGATGCTTTTTTAGTTATTCTTTAACATGCTTCAGGTAATAATATTCTAAGCAGGAGTCAAATGATCTGAAACACACTGATAGTGTGCAGAATGGCCATAATAGTTAATCTGAAGAATGGCTAATAAATACTTCTAGGTAAAGCTTTCAAAAAATAATTATGGCTATTTCAGCCTTAATCTATCGATTTTTGATGCAGTTTGTTGTTTAGTCAAGTTCATTGTTACCAAGAGGCTGTATAAAAAGAAAAAAAGATAAAAGTTTCTTGCTGTATTTTACATCACTTACCTACATGAAGTGAGAGCATGTTTGCATGCCTTCCCTTTTGCTTGTGATATGTCACAGCTGTACCATGCTGTTGGTAGCTTCTGGCACTGAAAGACAAGATAAGGAATCACTATTGAACAGTGTTCTGGAAAAGGGAAAGAGAAGAGGCAGCCAGACAAGAATATTCGATGTTAAAGCTTGTAGGGGAAAGATAAGGCAGAATAAAAAGAGAAATAGATTAATGCTAGCCAAAGGGGTTAAGATAATAAGGATTTTCTTACAACATCATAGGGAAAAAAACAAATACCGGAAAGACTGAAGGGGATGATATTAATCTTATTGAAAATAGCTGAGTTAAAAAGCTTCTTTTTAGGAATAAGAAATTAAGGGAGATTCTAGAACAATTAAAAAGAAGAAGAACTTGACAAACAAGAAATAAGGTCATGTGTGGGAAATCCGCAGGAACCAAATACCACAGGGAATATGCATTTTAAACTATTAAACTAAGTAAATGTCACAGGATTATATATATATATATGTACAATTTTTAATTTAGTAAGAAATTAGTTAATTTTAGTGTTCTGAGTCTGATTTCTAAACTAGGAAAGGTATGAAAGAAGTTGAAAGGATATTACTATGGAAATAAAAACATGTTAATAATTATAATAACTTTCTGTATTATTAAATTTATTCTATTGCTATAAATGTTACTTAGCTTTTTTAAGAAGTGTAAAGTGGGTGAATGAAAGGAAAGTATGAAATAAGAGTGTATGTGCATAGTTATCTGGATTTATTCAGATTTATTATGCTTCTTCAAAACAACTCAGATTCTTTTAGTTTTTCATGCAGTTTCTAGAAGTGGACTGTGGTCTATACAAAATATTATAAATTAATAACAGTGGGGTACTAACATCTGCATTAATTCATATTTGGAGTTACAACTTCAGCAGTGATTTAGCAAAGGAAATAATCTCCCTTGATGAAACTTGCAGTTCAGCAATAAATTAGGATGAAATGCAAAAACTAGTGGGGACTGAGAGAAAATATAAAAAAGCTTGTATTAATTAGAAACATGGGCAGGACATATGATAACAGACTTCAGAATGCTGTAAACTAATGCTTTGCCCTGGGAATAAATTGAAACGAAATGGGAAGGTGAGATCCTGAAAGCACTAATGGTGAATGATTGTTGGAGGTGACTGCAGAGAGGAAGAGATGGCTGATAGTGATTTCAAACTCAAAACAAAAGGTTCCTACATAAGCAAAGACTGAAAATGTGGCTTCCAGAGTAAATTTGTTGTTTTTCGTGAACTGGACATGCAGATACAAATCTTGAATTTTTATTCCAAAAGGATCATTGTACATCACAGGCTTCAGAGAAGAGTAGCCACAATGAAGACATGGAAGTGAATTGTTTAGGACTGAAGATAAAAAGCAATTAAAAACATCTAGCTGAAAGACAACTAGGCACAGTTAGCAAAATATCCTCAGGTATTCAAAGAGAAGACTTACTTATGAAAGCTCCAAAACACAGACTTTAAAGTTATTAATTGGATGAAACAGGTAGAAAATACAGGCTGAAAACTAGAACTAACTGCAGCATTTGTTGAGATGCAGCATAATTTTTAAAGCCATGAGCATGAGCATCATCACTAGATATAAATAAATGAATTACAAATAAAATTAATTATTCCTAGTATGTGGGCGGGGATCTGAAGCACTTGGGAGTTTTAGAAGAGAAAGACCACATTTTCTGAAGTTTATTGTCTGATTGAAGAGACAGTAGTAAACATGAACAAAAGAGAATCATATTAAATTAGAATCATTACATCATAGAATCATAGAATTATGTAATACATAGTAAAGTTTCATACAGCACTTCAAACATTACAAGAGGCATTATTGTTACACCTTCTTCTTTACTCAGCATATATATTACGATGAATTCCATTGTATATAGTACAGAGTATAATATATATCATATATTCTGTCCTCTTGAACCTGAAATAATGGAGACATGGTAGACAAAGTAAGCTAATTTAATTCCTAAATTACTTTGGTATTTTTAATGACAGATAAGGATGATCCATGAATGATAGAAGGACCTGTGAGCATGAATGACACAAACCTAAGTGTGGGTAGGAAGGTTTACTAGCTCATGGGATAGCAAATTTGACCAACCAAGACCATTGCCCCAGGGTGAGCCTTTCTGATCATTGGGTTTTCTGAGTATTAACCTGCCATTTATTTCAGAATAGAAAAACGGCTCAAGAATTATATATTTCAGTGCTTACAGCAATACTGAAATGGAGCCTACCCGGTGCATGCCATTTTTCCTGGCTCACTGTTTTAAGGTATGTTCTATCCTAAATATCCCCAGAAAACGTTTTGGACCTGGAAAACAAACCTAGCTTTTCCAGGGATCAGTGTCTTCTCATTTGAGAAGCAGGCTTACTTCGCCCTGGAGGGGCTCTTAAGGGGTCACAGGATATACAGAAATCCATTTTCCTTTTGCAGGAGTTTCTTCTCTGCTATTAAGGTAAAGGCAGTCTTCCAGTCAGCCTCCAGCACTTTTTCTTGTTTGTCTTCTCAATTTCTCATTGCAGGATTGATTCCTTCAAGACTAGAGAAGAATATACTCTGGGGAAAGCCTGCAATGATTTCCTGTGTCACCCCTAGATTGTCTTAGGGCTAAATACACCAAGCATGTCACACCAAAGCAAAGAATTAATTCACTGAGACTAAGATCTTGGTAAAAAGGATTAGACAGCTATAGGAATAAAAGAGAACATCCCCAGTTATACAAGAGAGGAGTTTAATTCTTCTCTTACAGCACAAAATAATTACTTTTAGATGTTTGGAATAAGTTTGTCTGCTTTGGATTTCTGCTACCGTCATAAGGCTTATCTTAGATTTAGGAGGTATATTCTTATACGTTCCAAAATTCAATGCTAAAGTAAACTTTACATTCTGACGTGTCTGTTGTGTTGCATTGAACTCTAGAAGGCTTAGTTTCTTAGTTTATAGAAAGTTCAAAAATTGTAATGCATGCTTTCTTAGTTTGGAGACACACTTAATGTATTTTAAATCCTAGTCAAAGCACTTCTAGTAAGAAGATACTAAATTAGATATAACTTTGTTAGATCCAGTACAGTATTTCCTGTGCTTCTATGAACAGACATATGGTTGAGGCTGTATTTGAAGAAAGAAGAAATCTTTATTAGAAAACACATTACAATAGATTAAGGTCATGTATTTGTTCACAAAAATGTGACTTTAAAAAAGTATGTGGGTTTTTTTCCCCCCAAGGGAATGTGAAATGCCATTTATAAGGACACAATGGTCTCTGAAATGAAAGGGGTATAAAAGATAGAAGAATGAGTCCTGGAAATAATCTACATTGGTATTGTAAGCACATGGAGAGCTGCTTTCTATAGAAAATTTTAACTTTTATTTTTGCAGTACAGCATTCAAAGAACCTGCATATTTTTCAGCTCTTCTCATACATGAGAAATAAACAAACAGTACTTGTTTTCTTTCAAAAAAAGCTGGAGTGTTTTGCACAGTAGTTTACTGGGGAGACATAAAAATAAACTTTGTGCCCTGAGGAATGCGTTAGAGTTTGCAAAATGTCAAGGAAATTTCTTTAATTTTTTTTTTTCAGAATGTTCTGTACAGAAGAACCATATAGAAATTTCTTCATTTAAGAGAAAATAGATCTTTCTGAAGTATTTCCTACAGAAAAATGCTAGATCTCATCTTTTTAGCAGATGTCATTGCAAAACTCTTTCCAAAGAGAATTTATGTTGTGTACCTCATTTACATACATAGCTAATTAAACCAGCAGAGACATTGAAACAGCATTTTTTATATATTCTTGGTTTGCAGGACAAGTTACCTTGCATTTTTTGTTCCTTCTTTGTTCTTGTACAGCTCAAGAAAACAGGGAAAAAAGGGAGAAAAAAAATTCCATGAATGTTAATACAGAACATAGGTGTATGGAAAGAAATAGAAATCTGACATAGAATCACAGACTGGTTTGGCTTGGAAGCGACCCCAAAGGCCATCTAGCTCCAGCCCCCCTGCCGAGGGCAGAGACACACCCCCCCCAATAGACCAGGTTGCTCAAAGCCCCATCCAAACTGGCCTTGAACACTGCCACTGTCTTTGACTATTAAAAGATCTTGAAGGGACCTCCGGAAGTCATTGTATCTTTCCTCCTTCTCCCCCAAAAATTCTGAACTACATCGAAATCATCCCTGAGAGACGTACATATAACCTATTCTTAGACACTGTTGGTAACTTAGATTTGTCAGCCACCAATACAAGCTGTTTTATTAGCTGTCCTTAATAAAAGTGTTTTGGGTTTTTTTGTTTTATTTTTTATTTCTAACTATTTTTCTTCTTAAGCAGTTCTTTTATTTATCATTGTGGGTATGAAGAAAATATATTCCCTTCCTCCTGATAGCTATTTTTATGTAATCGAAGACTGTGAGATCACCCTGGACAGAACCTTGCAAAAAACTGTTTAATAAATACTTCCATCCATAATTCTTCCTTTTTCTAGGCTAATTATCTCCAATTTCTTTGGCATTCCCATGTAGATGACTTGTTATAGCTTTATAATCCCTGTTTTTCTCTTCTGGATTGCCTCCAAGTGAACCACCTTCTGCAAGAGCAATTCTCAAAGCAAGATGCAGAACTTAAACCAGCTGTTAGTTCAAACAGATTACTCCTCATGTCTCACAGATGACACAGATGACAGGTATAACATTTAGCTTTCTGAGAACTACTGGCACTCATTTAGTTAGGATTCCAGTCTGACCTCCAGATTTCCTCATGAAGAATTGCTACCTAGTAAGTTGTTCCCCCAATGTCTGTGTAACTGGTGCTTAAATGAAGAACACTGTTCATGCCCTTACTGACCTCAAGAAAATTTTGAATGATCGTTGTTTTCTACCAGCTTAGAATTATTGCATGTAATCCTGAGAGTATTGTTATGCAGTGTCATTAAAAATATGAATAGAACTTTAGTCCAGACAGGACCCTGAAGAATTTTGCTTAATAAATCCTTCTATTCTAAACGTGATCCTCTAATCCTCTGGTATTTTTTCCATTAAATTTTGCATCTATTTCATCATATGTTAATTTTATCTAGACCTTTTTCTTTTTCCAACTAATTTATAAAATCATTGAGTAATTTTGGTTGGTAGGAAACTTTAAAAATCTAGTGCATCCCCCCTGCATCCCTGCATAGGGACATCTTTCACTAGATCAGTGTGACAAAAGCCCCATCCAACCTGACCTTGAACACATCCAGTGATGCGCACCCACAACTTCTCTGGGCAGCGTGGCCTGGTGTCTCATCACCCTCATCATAAAAAATTTCTTCTTATGTCCAGGCTGAATCTACCCTCTTAGTTTAAAACCATTGCCTCTTGTCCTGTCGCTACAGACCTTGGTAAAAAGTGTCTCTCAGTCTTTTTTTTAGCCCCCATTAAGTATTGAAAGACCTTCTCCAGACTGAACAACCCCAACTATCTCAGCCTTCCTTCACAGGAGAGGTGTCCCAGCCCTCTCATCATTTTTGTGTCCCTTCTTTTGGACCTGCTTGGAGAAGTCCTTGGCTGTCTTGTACTCGGAATTCCAAAGCTGGATGCAGTACTCTGCATGGAGTCTTCTGAGCAGAGTAGAAGAGCAGAATTATCTCTCTCAACCTGCTGGCCATGAATGATTTTATGTAACCCAGGGTGCAGTTAGTTTTCTGAGTGCCCACTTCCAGCTCAAATCTAATTTTTCATGCACCAATATCATCAATCACCTGTCAGTCTGTATTAGCATTGGGGATTGATTTGACTCAGGTGCAGGAACTTGTTGAACATGTTAGAACCCAGAGGAACGTCATGAATCTGTGACAGGTGAGGTTTAGGCTGGGTATTAGGAAGAGATTCTTTACTGAGAGGGTGGTCAGTCACTAGAACAGGCTCCTCAGGGAAGTGGTCACAGTACCAAGCTTGACTGAGTTCAAGAAGGACAGTGTGTAATTTTCTATTGAGTGTTACAACTTCTCTACTGGAATCACTCAGACAACTTCTGTCTTTCTCCTTCTTTCAGCTTAGGGTACTTAACCAGCACGCAGAGTTGGCTAAGATTTGGCATTCCAAAGTGTTGACAAATGCTTTGGAAGGTGCCCAATTTCCTCATTCTTACAGTTAGTGTGGTAAAATAGAGAACATACAGAACTGCATACAAATTTTAAAAAATAGTATGCAATTTAATAATATAGTTTGAAACTTAAGAAAGGAGTAATACCCTCATCTGCTGTATAATTCTGTTTCCATAAATCATCAAATGCTTTGGGTTGGAAGGGACCTCAAAGATCATCTAGATCCAACTCCTGCCATGGACAGGGACCCCCTCCACTAGACCAGGTTATCCAAAGCCCAATCCAGCACTTCCAGGGATGGGGCACCCACAAATTCTCTGCACAGCCTGTTCATGTGGCTTACCATGCTCACAGTAAAGAATATGTAATCCAAAGCCACCCTCATTTAGTTTAAACCCATCACCCCGTGTCCTGTCACTACTTGCCCCTGTAAATACAATGACAGTCAGGCCTCCCTGGAGCCTTCTCTTCTCCAGGCTGAACAAGCCCAACTGTCTCTGCCTGTCTTCGTAGGGGAGGTTGCCAGCCCTCCTCTGGATTCACTCCGACAGGCCCATGTCTTTCTTGTACTGGGGTCCCCAGAGCTGGATGCAGTGCTTTAGGTGGGGTCTCAGCTGATCATAACGTACTGACCTTCTGCACTAGAGTTTTATTGTACCCTGTGAAAAACATTGCATTTGTACTGTCAAAGAGCAGAAGCGATGCCATATGGTTGCAGGCACATGTGCATGAGTAGGTATGGGGAGACCTGAGCTCCTCTGCTTACACTCTGTGCTGTCTGTGTATGAGCCAGCTCATATCCAAAAAATGATGTAACCTCATTAGTGAATTTCTGTGCCTTTTCTGGAATGTGGCACTTTTCTAACATGACTAAATTACTTCTGGACCAAAATGGGGTCATACCTGACTATGTGAAGTGTGCATTCTGTCTGCATCCATCCACAGACAGGACCTTAGGTAACCAAGCACATATGTCAAGTAGCAAATTTGGAAGATAGCAGATCACTTCCAGAACCTATTAATCTGAATGTAATGAGCATAAAACAGTTAATTGATTCCTATAAACAAAAGCAAAGCTTGAAAACGAAGTTCAGTGGCCTTCCATCCCCACTCACAAAGTAAGTTTTTCTTTATATTTGTGACAAAAGCATCTCTTATCAGATTGCATAGGTATACACGATATAACCAAACATGATTTTTTGCTCCACTGATATTCCTAGGCATGGATATGATGAGGCTTTGACTGTGATTGTTTATTCAAGTAAGCCATTTGGGTTTGATTTCTTTATATATAGGAAGAGCTGAGCTAGAGGAGTGTAAGATGGCAAAAATTCTGATATTTTTAAATTCTCCTGCTTGTGGTACCAAATACAATGCAATTTAATCTAATTTGCAGTCTTGTTCACCACTGTACCTCTTTTTAGTAGGGGTTGTTAACAATGCTGAGAACTGAAATACCTAAATAGAGCTTCAGAATTAGTAACTTACAGAAATACATAAGGCCATTTGAAGGTAGTTTTGGATTTGTTTCCCCTACATTGTCTGGAGACAGAGTTAGACATGCTGTATTTGGTATGTTTGATTTAGTTTCTCCATTATTTCTTTGCAATCACAGCATTTAAAATCTCAGGGCTTAGTTCAAGGCTCATTCACGTTACAACTGATGGAAGTTGTCTAATATGTAGCTAGCCAATGGTAATAGCAGTCAGTGCACAATTGTCTCCGCAGAAACACAATGAATGATCAGTCGTGTGTTTCCTGGTTAAGGTGTCAAGATTGTACTGTCCTGCTAGTGGGCAGTGACAAAACAGATGGGAGTAGTAAACTCTTCAACAGCTTTGACTAGATCCAGAAGAAGATGTCATGTCTTTCTGTTGTTTAAATGGATGTTTTGATGCAGGTGGGGCAGGAGGAAGCTATTGCGGGGAAATGCTGGTGTGTTTTACCAGCATATATCTATCCAATACAGCAGGAGCAAAACCACTAATACCATGTTGCTGAATACATGTGTACTTATATATTAGAAGTCAGTGCAATGGGAACATTAAGCATTCCGAATACTGACAGCTTTCAGCTGTAAAATTGAACCTTACTAAATGGTCAGTTCTTACACAATATTAAACCATCTCATCACTGTATATACTGAATCTTTAACACCTGTATCCTGATTTATCTGTGAATATACAGTACCATGGAGCTGAAGCTGTTTAATTAGAGTTGATGTCTAAGGTTCCTGGTGGTTCTTAGTCACACAGGTCCAGAAGATCGGTCTTGAGAGCTCATTGATAAGAAGAGTCAGAATGTGAGCTTGTTGCCTTCTTTTTCCTCCGATGTTCCTTCCTTAAACCTGTTTTGTGCTATTGCCTTCCTCCCAAAAGGGTGATCTCCTCTTCTCCTGATACTGCGTACCTGGAGGTTTATTTTAGTCTTGCCAGTCATGCTCCTTGTAGGTATGGGAGCACATCCCACCTATTTGCAGTCTCTTGTGCTTATTTTGCCCTCTCTCTGGAAGTGTTTGTTACTTGGATGCCTCCTACCTGCAGCTACACCCATTTCCTCTTCTCTGATAATAACACTGCTCATGTATTGTCAAGCTATGCTATCAGAAAATACTTATGTACCACTGTTACTTGCACTATTTTAGTATACTCATATTCAGAATGAAGGCAAGAAAATATTAATTGTATCCTGATTAGTAGATTTATAATTTACTGGTGTCACAGGCCTGTGTGGGCAGTAGTGGAGAAAAAGAACCCCAGGCAGTTGTGTCATCAGTCTGATCAGCAGTCAATGTCAGTGGTGTGGACTGGATGGGGTGGATGATGCAATGTAGCGATATCGAGGATTTGTCTCTGAGATCATCAGAGATTAGCCTTTTTTCCTCCAACTGATGTCTGCTAGGCCAGCAATGACTCTTGAGATGTTTTATGGGGTGTGGTGAGCATATTAATGCTTAGTTTAATAACTTATCAAATCTGATCTATCTTTTCTGTCTGTTAGGCAATAAATAATTGCTTTATTCTTTCAAGCTGTATGTATCCCGCTTGCCAGTTTATATGCACATGGTTAAAGATGTCTGGCCAAGCTGATCCAAACAGGGATCATAACACTTTTCAGGGAAGAAAAGGCTCTGACATATTTAACCAACAAAAAGATGTTCATAAAATGGCTTTCATGTATAAACAAGTGAATAGATACATTTTTCTAAAGCTCACCTGTGAATTTTAGATAACATAACCAATTCTTAAAGTTGCTGTCATTTTCCCTTTTCTTTATGAAAGTCTAATTACGACAAATTCATTTTTTCAGCATTTGTAGTGATGTTTGTTGATCATTCTATTGAATTTATAAAAAAGGAGAACTGAAGACATCTTTCAGTAACTGAAATCTTTTCAACTAACTTGATGAAAATACTATATGCTAGTTGTTATTATTTAATAATGTGCAAAGGGTTTTTAAGGTTTTATGGCAAGTGAATTGTTAATTTATTTAAATAAAGACATTTCAGAAATAAAAGCTTCAGTTTTGCAAAGTTTAATGAATTCAATTTACTTTCCCATGTTAATTAAAAATAAAATTTCCAACAAAAAAACCAAACCAAAAAACCCACAACCAAACCAGCCTGTCAGACTTCCAAGAACTCAATAAAAAGTGATTGTAAAAAAAAGAAGAAAACAAGTGGAGTAGGTCAAAACCAGTTTTGGTGATTTGCGCTCTGTGCAGGGCTGTCTGTCTCTTCCTGAGATGGGCTCACCAATGTGTCAGCAGCTCAGCAAAACTGTAAAAACTGTCCATGGCAGAGCTGGGTGGGGACAAGATCATGAGACAGGACAGATGACTGATTGTTAAAATGCTGTTGAATGGTACTGCTTTATAATAACAAGTTTTAAAAAACCAGAAAAACATTGAAACCCTAAAATACTATTTCAGTGCCATTTATCATATGTGAATGTCTGTTCAACATCCAGGGAAAGTGTGGTAACACATTAAGAAATTCCACTTTTTTGAACCTGAATAGCAAAATAGCAGAAGGAAGGCTACTTGAGTTTATTGCTCATTCCATTCTTTTTCATTTGTTTTTTTGTCTGTGTACTGGCTAATAACCAATCTACAGCTCTTCCTAATATCGAAATCCACATTCTTTTCCTTGTTTATATATAAAGAAAAGAGAATTTCTGTCAGGTCTCCAATTACTAGAACTAGCAAAAGCCCTGTCATGAAATGTACTCAACTCTGCATGTGTAAGTGAAGCCTTTTAATGTACACAGCAGAGCTACTCTTCAATAACTTGGTGAGAGGAGCTGTGTCTTACTGGAACTTCTGCTGCTCTCACTTCTGTCATGTTGTGGCCCCCTGATTCTCCGGCAGATTATACCTGTTCCCCACTCCTGAATTTAATTTCTGGAAAACCAGCAGCACTTTAGATGAGGGGCTGCTTAAAAGCTCTTTTATGTTTTCCTTGGATAAATATTAAAATTGGCAGGTATATGCTGGCTATATCGCGCAGGATGATCCAGACAACTGAGTGGTTGCTTAAGGAGCTGAATGACAACTGGGGACAGCTTAATGGATGTTGACGTTACCGCTTCCAGCGCTTTTCACCACCTGCACCACACAGATACTGGACTGCCTGTCAGTCAGCTGATGAACTGTCACAGCTTCCATCATGGTATTTTACACTGATCCACTGCTGTAAACCACTGAGGTTCAGGATGTGACTGCTGAACACCTCGGAGACCCTGAGAAAATGCAGGCTGAAACCTTACCAGTCACTGCAAGTTAAGCTGTCCCTAATTGTCACTCAGTCCTCAGTCCTGGTCATCTAAGAAAACGATTACTTTAGAGAAAGATGTTTTGGAGGATGAATGGCATTTCTGCATTCCTTGTTCATCAGAATAATTAGAAACAAAATGGGTGATTTTCATAGGAACCATTTTACCTCTTAAGAAGCCTTTAACTCACCCAAAAGGGAAATCAGGAATTAAACTAATGCCAGACTTTAATAGGTATTTAGAAACCTCACTGACAAATCTATAAATGATGAGAAAGTAACAAAATGTATGAAGATTTTAGAGCACTGTGAACTATTTTATCTGCTATAGTTAATAATTTTTATAAATTGCAAGGTACTCAGAGTATACATCTGCAACAGGGAGGCTTCCGTGCAGTTTAATTTTCTCTAAAAGCACAGGAGTCAATAGCAAAATTGCTCTGTCAGTAAATTTTACTTGAAAACCCTTTCAAGAGATAAAAGGGCTGTAGAGAAACTAATGGAAGTTTTGGGGAGGGGCAAGAATGTTAGTTATGTGACCTAATTTGGTGAGGTACAGTCATACAAAGACAATGTTCAATAATGTAATTCATTGTTTTGACTATTCAGTCTGTTCTAAGATTAACTTAGGTGGTGTCAGTAATTTCCATTCATCGAAGAAAACAGGCCAGTCTCACATAGACTGAGCTCTAAACAAAGCACAACTCTTTAGCTTCTCTATAAAACTGGGCACTTTTTTCTCTTTGATTTAAAGAAAAGATAGCAGTAATAGGTGCTGGATGGGAGGCAAATTTTGGTAGATATGGACTTTTTAATAGTAGCCTCTTTACAGAATAAAATCTGGTTATGTGAAAGATTTTAACCTCTTTTTGTACTGTTGTTTTCTTCCTTTTATCAGCTTTAGACTACCCGTGGGCTATTCCAGGATAATTTTTAATCCTCTATTTTTCTCTTGTGGAACAGCAGTTAATAATACCATGGCCTTAATTAGAAAGCAATGTTTAATTGGGTGACTTTTTATCCCTATTAGCAGTGGTAGTGTGGCAGAAGGGGGCATTTTAATATTAGTATTTCTCTAAAGGTAACCGCTGAGTTGCAGACAGTCTTCTGAATTTTTATGGAAGTGCAAATGGATGTATGAAAAAAGACTTGAACCCATGCCAAAACTCGAGTGCTTTTTGTGATATTCCTGTCAATATGTCCTAGTGTGTGGCTGCTAGCTTTGAAAGAGAAAAGAGGAACAGGCCACACTTAGGTGATTTATATACTTTTAGATTTTATCACAACAATGGAAGCTTCTATCAAATAAATAAATAGTCAGGAAGAGTGTGAGAGGAAAGAAAACAACCCAGAAACAGTAACTTAGCACCACAAGCTTACTGACAGTATCTCCATTAACTGAGCTTACCATTTCTTTATAAGAGACAGTGTTTATAATCAGATTTACATCTTTTCACTGAGAGAAATCCCAGCTAAAAGGCTTCCATAACTAAGACTCAAAATCCTAAGGGGAGTAAAATGCTCTCATTACCTTTGATGGCAGTTGCACATTCTCCCGTCTCTCCCGAAGTATTGGCTAATTCATCATTTACTTGCTTTCCTTCTGAGTTCTGCTTTCCAAGTAGGTACAGTGTTTTATTTGGGAATGAGATTGAGCATACTCTTAGAAAAGTGAGAAAATCAATTTGTGCTAGGAGTGATCTACAAGGTAATTACTGTGCCTAGAGCAAATCAGGATGTACAGTAAATTTTATTTTAAAATACATTGTGCACCTATACTTTTTTTGAGAGGCGTAAAAACCCTCAGTTCTTAGTATTATGAAATTAGCAATAACTAGTGAAGCCTCTGTTCTTGAGTACCTGTTATCTTTAGCATAAGTTAACTGTCAACATAGATGAATTTCTAGGGCTTTTCCTGAAGAGCTGAGAAGAAAGGTATCTCTCTATATGTCAGAGTAAACAAAAGATGGTTCCATTAAGGTATCCGGTGGGTCCATTTAAACGTGATTTCCATCATGGCATTGCTGAGATTAGCTATGTCGATGTGACTGCAAATTACGCTGCCCAGACTGTAGAATAAAATCAGAGAAACAAGTAAATTTTCTCCTTTGCCTGATTTGGGATTTTCTTTTCTTGTCTTTATGTGCTACCTAAGAACTGTAGGATTTCAAATTCCCTGATGTGAGGTGAGAGGCAAAGACCAATCTATTGAAAAGTAGGTGAACAGGAGAAGGAAGGGTAAAGAAGAGAAAGTAAGCAGTCAGCTTTATAATGCTTTGAGATCGACCTATTTGTCAGAGATTGGGAAAAAGAGTGGACAAATCTGTAGTGTGATCACCTGTACTCCCCAAAGCTTTGGATTCCCAAAGGAGCATGGGAAGATTAAACACAAAGTAAAATATAGTCAGAAGGCATATTATCAAAAATGAGACTTTTTCTTGTTCCTCTCTACATCTACGTTGTAAATCTCATTGGCTATTGAACCACTGAATGAAGAATACAGACGAGAGTAATTTATTACGGAACTAGTCAGTACAGAAACAATGAGAATGAATTAAGCACTCCCTCCAGGCAGTGGAGAGACAGACCACCTATACCAGTTATTGTCATCTAGTGACAAGGACTCTGTGTGTCTGGTATGAGAAAATCAGTTTATATGAATAGGCACTAGTTAGGATATTTGATCTGCTAGAACTCTGTTGTTAGAAATTTGCTTTGACCACATTCATGGCCACAGCAAGTAATTATTTGTGAGCTATGAACCCTTGCATTTCTGCCAGACCTCAGGGGAAGATACTGTTATACTGGGAGGTGGAGGTACAAAAAAGACTAGTAAAAGGTCAGTGGAAAAGTCTGGAAGTAATAGCTATTAAGAGAGGAAAGACATCATGTAGATGTCAGGGTGATGATGAGTCTGTGCTATAGATTTCTTTTTTTTTTTCCAAGAAGAAACATGGGAATTAATGGCTTTTCTAAGCGAAGAAGCAACAATTGCTTGGAGGTTGGACCCGATGATCTCGAGTTCCCTTCCAACCCCTACGATTCTGTGATTCTGTGAATTACTTGGAACCCTCTAAGAGTGCCTTCTGGTTCAAAATGTAAACATTTTTCCACGCACAGGTGATGCAATAGCTTGGCTCAGTCAGGAAGAGAGAATAGCGAGAAAGTTCAGTGGGAAGCAAAACTCATTGACTAAGTATTTTGACAGTTAATGGAGCTGTTTATAGAGACATGGTAATGCAGGTTGGGAGGAGCAACTTGAAATGCTGTTTTAGTTTATTGCATTCTAAATGAACTGTATCTGCTCAAAATAGGGAAAAAAAAATCAAACAAAACTCAAACTGTAACTCACAGTACGGGCTATTTCTGTAAGAAATTAGGGGCTTCAGAGAAAAGAAAATGAGATGTAAGCCTTTATGCTTTAGTGCTCAGCTAACTGCTGGCTGAAGGGGACCAGGAAGATGGGAGTACTGGGAGCCTCTGACATTTTCTTTCTGAAGTACGAAGTCAGAAAACTGGACTGAAGGTATGCTTCTCGGTGTCCCAGAGAGTTTACCCTGCTCTCCAGTACTTTATTCCAAGGAAATACCAAGCTGTAAGGCATGCTGTGACCTGTTACTGGCAGATCATCTTGTACCACTTTCAAAGTCGTGGTCATGCTTTTTCTGCTTCTTCCATGATCCCTTCAGTCTCTGAGAACCGTTCTACGAAGGCAGTGCATGTCACTGTCCATTCACAAAAGCAAGCAGACAGAAAGGTATTACCTACTGCATTATCATCATCCTCTGTTTGTCAGTGCTCCAGAGATGAGCAACATGAAGTGTTTTAAGCAACTGAATGTGCCAAATGCATGCAAGGCCCCAACTCGTACAGCCGCACGTTCCTCTTTCGGGTCCTTTGCAGAGTCTCGCCCCTTTCTCTGCTATGACTTCACACTCCTGGTGTGACAGACCGTGATGGTGTGAGGCTGCAGAGAGAGTGTTTGTACCTTCTTCTGTATTTGTTCCTCTCAAATGCTTCAAGTAGCTGGGGGTTAAGTGGAATATCAAACATTAGATGTTGTAGTGCCACGATAGTCTCCAGACAGTAGGGGAATTGCAGGAGTACAAGGCACCATGTTTGTAATTCACGATAGGAGGCTACATCTTCTGTTTTGATTGCCATCTTCTGGAAAAAAAAATTAAGATAAGGGCTCTCTGTTGACAGCTGCTGCTCAGTGACAGACAGGGACAGAAACCTGCTCCTTCTGGAATAAGAAAAATCTTTTGTAGACTCACAACGTTTGCATTCACTGAGGAACTCTAAAATTCACAACATGTTTCCATTACCTGTGCTCTTGTCCTTATATTTAGTGTTTCAATAACAAACAAGTTACACTAAAATTTATTTAATGCTATAAAACTAGATACATTTCTTAACTGATTAGCTTCTAGATGAGGGTATGATTAAGTGGTACTTCAAATGCATTTCAGTTTCCATGTTGCATCTAATATTTAAACATCACATTTGTATTGTAGACTGATTTTAATTTTTTTTCCCTTTCCATTTAAAAGCTTCTATTATCTTCAATAGTTTAGGAATTTACAAAGCCTTTTCTCCTAAGGGGAATATTGTGTTTCAATGCTTACAACAGGTTGGGTTTCTTTGAAAGGATAATTTTGTGCATTTGCCAACCAATGTAAGGGACCTCCTCAACTAATAATTAAAATTATTATTTTGTTATGCAGTCATTAAGAATGTGTGCTCTCCAGGGGTATTCTAATTTTGTATGTGACAGATTTTCATGATTCTGTTTAAATTTCTTTGGATGGCATTTGCTTGTTCTTAGCATTTTGCGTCTGTTTACTTTTCTGGTTTCTAATTATCTCTATTTTTTTCAGTGTGGCCTACATATGTTTCTTTTTCTTACTTTAATCTTTCTACTGTTTGATGAGTTGCAACATCTAACATTACATAAAAGTTATATTATTAACAGATGATAAAAGCTTATGTGATGAAAGAATATCAAAGATTAATCCTTGATCTTCCTGATTAAAAATAGCTTCTGTTATATGGATGATGAGATCTTATACACTTGCAAATTATATACTGAGGTAAAATAATATCCTGTCAAACCTTTTTTCTATTATTCATCTTAATCAGAGTTTTCTGACCTCCAAATTATAATACTGTATGCCTCACAAGTAAAGTAGCTAAGCATATTAAACCTACAGCAGTAAATATACATTTTTATATAGTGGACTGCTGTCTGAAGACAAAACATACATTTTGAGAATATAAAAACCAAGAAGTTTTACAGTTTTACAGAAGTTCATATAAATATATTGTATTCATAACAAGTTCCTTAATGAAGAACACTGGACCTAACCTCTTGATAACAGGTTAAATTATCCAAAAAAATGAAGTAACTGGCTGAGCTTATACTCACACGGTACCTTTGTTGATCCTCGCAAAGAGTACTAACATCAGATTTACCATTGCCTCATTCTTATTCAAACTAGTGATGGCTCTGTTTTAGTTAATACATTTGAATGTTTCTGTAATCCATATGCATTTCAAATATAAGGATAAGAATTAGAGCATTTTTTTTTTCAGTTAACAAAGCAGCACTTAAGTTATCTGTATGCTTTTAGCTAATTTAAGAGCCTTCTTAATGCCAATTTTTAATTGAATGAATTAAAAATAGGTGGAGATAGATCAAAGGTGCTCATACTAGATACATTTCTAATTGGCTGGGTCAACGTGTCCTTCAGTAGGACTGTGGCACCTCAGTGACTAATACACTTTTGAGTTTTGCTCTTAGAAGCTTTTGAAAGTTCTTCCCAACATAAACCCATTATTTTCTTTTGGAAGGACTCACATAAATCATTATAAGCTAAATTTATAGTGCTGTTCCTGTTGCGACACTAGAAGACATTTTGCCTGGTAACAGTCTGACATCACTTGAAAGGGGAGGTATGTAGCAGTGATCTTTAGCACAGCAGACCAGTGGCTATCAGCACAAGGGCACGGGAGGGCCATTGTTCCACATTTCTTTATCGTTCCTGGTTTGTATATTGCTCTTGAGTAGAGAACTTGGCAGCAATCCATACACTCCCTTGAGTGCTGGCTAGGACTCCTGCAATTCTGCATTGCATTTGGAGAGGCCTTGGAAAAAGAGAAAACTCCTATTCCCCTCCTATTTGCCATTGTTTGAGGATTGGCTGGATTCCAGAACACAAAATTAGTAGTGGTTACTGTGTAACTAATGAAGTTTCACCAGATACTATGTAACACTTCGTATGTGTTTGTGGTTTGGTGTAATGTTGGAAATCACCTTGACTGCAACACAGCAAAAAGTAGTTTTCCTCAGATTCAGAATAAATATTTTTTTTCAGCCAAGTGATCATTAAAGGCCAGGGCTGAGATGAACTGAAACTATTAGGTCTGAAGAAATAATACCTGATTCCAAATCAAAAGTGCTAGAATAGAAAATGGGTAGGGTAGGACCCCTTGAACACTGCACCATTGATAAGCCTTTTTATGATCTAGAACTTGCTGCAGAGCTTTTAGAACTGCATCCCATATGTTTCAGTTCATAAGGACATAAAAAATATTAATGCAGCAAATCTGAATAGATGAGAGAATTTCTTTGTCCAGAAAGGAGCTTGTGTTGTGGCTCTCATGCCCAAATCCATGTGTCCTCCAATACCTTTATGTCTTATGGTGCATAGGTCCTTTTGGGGTGTTTAAAAACAATTAAATGCAGTGATCTATACTTATGAGGGAGTCTATTAACTCTCCAAATACAGATATATCTGCTGAACGTAGAACAAAACTATTTTTTTCTTAGCGTGTCTGATTAGTTCCATCTCTGATTTGCTCTGCTTTTGACTTTTGCTTTATGCTCCATGAAGGAGACAATCTGGCTCCTTTAATAACTTTTACTTTCTTTTAAAATTATTTAGTTTTGAGTGTAGCAGAGTTATTGATGAGAGTATCAAAAGATTTTAATTGACTCCATTTCAGCATTGTCTAAAAATATTGTTCAGGGATCGAAAATAAAAGAGGAATGCTTTTTCTGACCATTTGAGAAGTTAAAATTAACATTGTTGACCCTAGAAAAATGTGATAGTATTATAGCATATTAGCTTTTGCTCTAGACAGATCTACTGCATTTCAAGTTCAGTGCTACGTCTTAGATATATGCGTGCATTTCATCATTGACCAGGTTTGATGGATGCATATAATGTAATGGAAGTGGCTACAGAGATAATGACTGAGCAAGCCATATGCAACTCTTACAGACTTCTGCAAACACTGATACTTCTCTCACTCTGCATATTCTATGTATGATACTTGTGCAATGAGGTTTGTTTAAAACAAACAAACAAACAACGCCCCCCCCCCCAAAGAAACCCCAAAATATTGTTTTCCATTATTAATCTTTAATGCTTTGGATGCCTTAGTTTCCAAACATACGACTGCAGACATCATAGAGGGACACGTAAAAATCACTGTGGTATCGTGTAACATGTTTATAATGCTGTATTTCACAGACTGAAGGCTGAATTTATGACCATTTTGAATACTGGAAGTAGGTATTATATAACTTGTGCTGAAGCTGGGATACTCCACTTAAGGATAATAATTTCACCCTGAAAGCTTGGTCACAAGATTTCAAACCTGTCATTTTATGAGCAGTAAATATTGTCTATTTCTGCATTTTTATTTCAAGTTTTTAAATCTATTTTAGTTGAATGTTTGAGGGTTGGAGTTCCAGACTGGGGGGAAAAAAAAAAAAAAGCTTGGTTAGTGCTACTGTTTTGGACATGCCCAGATTATTATAATATCAGACACCAGCCTGCAAACAGTGGGCAGACCTCAGATAAAATAGCCACAGATGAATGAAAAATGTCCCACAGAAATACCATGCGTGTTTTGCAATTTGTCTACAGACTCTGGAATTTTCTTGTGGCAGAGGGGTGGATCTCCACCTATAATATGTAACAGATAGTTTGCCTATTCTGTTATAGTACTACATACCACAGTCTGACACGGCATTCTGGTAAATCTTTGAAAAGAAAGGTGTTACAGCTCAGAGATGGCAAGTCACCTCATTTAAAGCTGTAGGTAGAACAGGCATGGAAAATTACATCTAACCTTGGGGGTTCTTCCCAAGTTTTGTTTTGGGTTCATTGAATTTTTCCATAAAAGACATATCCAAATTACATATTCATTATATCTTAGCTTTTCACAGTGGGTACCTGTAGAGTAAGTGGTAAAAGTCTCCCACAGCATGTTCATTTTTAATGAGAACAGAGCACTTACACTGTGTATCACAATCAAATCACTTGTCATTCTGTAATAGGACAACTACCAACTGAGCCATTCTCACAGAATGCCTCTTTCCTTTGGGCTAAGGGGTAAGCTGTGCAAATCACTCATCAGGTCTTGGTTATGCCCTGTGTACAAATTGCAGGTCTAGAAAAGAATCATACCATCAAGCTGGTGTTCACTTTGCCTATTACTTAGGTTGTCTAAAGAGAAATTAATGTTCTCATGCCAGTTTTCAAGCATTAATCACTTCTTTTTCTCTTACATATGTGGATTGTGATTGAGTGCTTGTTATGAATAATATTAGGTAATGCTTTAATTGTAAAATCAGGGCCAGTATAAATTGGTATAGGTCTCTTGAGGTAGTAGACCAAGTTGGTATAAGCTGAAAAATCTGAATTTGAATTGTTTTGTAAGACTATAGAGCCACAAAAAGATGAGACATAGCTGCTTAGTAGTATAGCACCTAACTTTTAACCTGCTGACATCTAAAGCTCTACAAGTAAAATGAAAGGGCTTTCTATACAATCTTTCTCAAAGTTAGGTGTCTCGGAAAAGGATTTAGAAAAAGCAACATGCTAAGCAGGGACCCTCTGAGTTAGCCAGTAGGAAATGCTGAACAAAGAAATACATCTTAAATTACATATCTCTGTGTGATTTATGTACCTTACTCAGCACTACTGGGAAGCATTACCATCCTGAGTCACTTCCTGACCAAAGTGTTTCTTCAATATATAAAATAAACAAACAAGCAAACAAACATATAAATAAATTGACTTAATTCTTTGCAGAAATCACGCTCATGCCTTTCCATCTTTCTTCAGTAGCCTAATGTTTAGTTCAGATGTGAAAGGGATTCAAACCCATATTGCCATTTTCCAGGTGAATGTCCTAATGATCAGGCAGTAAACATGTCTGGAATCCAACTGAATTGTTCGCTCAGCACATCCACCCCCCCCACCCCCCCCTTCCCTGATGAAGCTGTTGCATTCCACATAAAGAAATTTAAGGGGAAATGTAACCCCTATTTTTAAAAAGGAAGACCCATGGAACTACAGACTGGTCAGTCTCACCTCTGCCTGGCAAGATCATGGACCAAATCCTCCTGGAAACTATGCTTAAGCACATGGAAAGTAAGAAGGTGATTGGTGACAACCAGCGTAGCTTAACTAAGGGCAGATCATGCCAAACAAATTTGGTGGCATTCTGTGATGGGATTGGTGGCATTCTGTGATGGGATTACAGCATTGGTGGTTGAGGGAAGAGTGACAGATCTACCTGGACTTGTGCAAGGCATTTGACACTGTCCTGCATGACATCCTTGTCTCTAAATTGGAGAGACATGGAATCGACAGACAGACCACTCAGTGGATAAATGTCAATGTCTCAATGTCCAAATGGAGATCAATGACAAGTGGCATTCCTCAGGGGTTAGTACAAGGTCCTGTACATGGGTTGGCACAATCCCAAGCACCACTAGAGGCTGGGTGGAGAACTGTTTGAGAGCAGCCCTGAGGAGAAGCAATTGGGAATGTTGATTGGTGTAAAGCTCAACATGAGTCAGCAATGTATGCCTGGAGCCCAGAAAGCCAACCATATCCTGGATTGCATCAAAACCAGCATGACCAGCAGGTCAAGGGAGGTAATTCTCCCTCTACTCTGCTCTCATGAGACTCCACCTGGCGTACGATGTCCAGCTCAGGGGTCACCAATACAAGAAAAACATGGAGCTGTTGGAGCAAGTCCAGAGGAAGGCCACAAAGATGTTCAGAGCTCCTCTCCTATGAAGACAGGCAGAAAGAGTTGGGCTTGTTCAGTCTGGAGAAGTGAAGGCTCCAGGGAGACCTTATTGTAGCTTTCCAGTACCCAAAGGGGGCCTACAGGAAAGCTGGAGAGGGACTCTTAGGGAGTGTAGCGGTAGATAATGGGTTTAAACTCAAAGAGGGTTGATTTGGATTCAACATTAGGAAGAAATTGTTTACTGTGATGATGGTGAGGCACTGGAACAGGTTGCCCAGGGCAGCTATAGATGCACTGTCTCTAAAAGTGTTCAAAGTGAGGAAGGTTCAAAGCTTTGGGCAGCCTGGTCTAGTGGAAGGTGACCCTGCCCATGTCAGGGGGTTGGAACTAGATGATCTTTGAGGTCCCTTCAAACCCAGGGGAAACTGCTGCAGGATTTAGTAGTGGTATGGAAGACCTATAATCTAAGACTTTTCAGTCATCTGCATGAAACAGAGTTTCATTACTTTAGGCTGAAATATCTATGTGATTAAATTACTGTATTGAATACATAGTAGTGGCAATGCCAGTAGTTTTCAATCTGCTTTTACTACTTATATAATAAAACCACTATAATACCTAGAGAAGAAGAAAAATCTCCTATAATGTTTCTAAGCCCACTTTATACTCCCTTTTCTCTTTTTTAATCAGTGCAATGCAAATCCTTCTGCTATAGGCTTTGGACAAAAACCCCTTTTCTCTTGCATCCCAAGCATGTAGAATTCTTCTTTCTGTACATCTTTTCTAATGTATTGCCCAACAGCAGTAGGTAATTAAAACTTTTTCAGTTATCTTCTTCACCCCACTTTGATTTACCCATGGAAAGAAGTTTACAAAATGACCACAGGAAAGCAGTTTTCTGCTGAAAGCACTAGAATGAGAGTTAATAGATCTTTCACAGAAATCCTATGTAAAGGCATATTGAATGCTCTTTTCCTTGATATCCTGACTGGAAAAATGGATACTTGCTGAAAAGCTGTGACAATAAATGCTTAGACAATTAAAGAACTGCTGTCTTCTCTGGAGGTCACAATGTCTAGTCAACTTATGCAAACAGATATTAGAAAGAAAAAAAGAGGAAAAAAAAGACACACAAATCATCTCTTTATACAAAAGACACTTTCTTATATGCCTTCTAATACATATTCCAATATCAGTATCATTATTAGAATTCAGAAATAAAAAGATTTTGAAAAATGAAATTATGAAGATTATTAAAATTAACATACAAGAAGAGTTCAGCTGCAATTTACATAATGAGCAATTATTGTCATGAGAGCTGTGCCACATTTTTCTGTCACCTGGCTGGTGGTCATGGTTGTGCCAAGGTCATTGCTGTCTTGTGTTTTGGCTGAGTTAGTATTTTCCTACTGCTTCTTTAGACAGGGAGAACTTATAGCTGATGCTTTGCTGTGGCTTTTATATCTAGAGGACCCATAATTTGCTTGTTTTGTTTGAAGACATCATAAAAGAAAGTTTAAAACCTGAATGAATTTGCCACTTTGTTTTTGTTTTGGTTTTCTTTTGAATGTTGTTCAAAATGTAGTTTTGAAGACTTGGATTTGCTGACAATTATAATTTACAAGAGAAGTTACTTCCATCCATTTAGGAGTGAGTAGACCAAAGAAAATTATTACCATTTTCTGAGTCATTACTTTCTCACTTATCAAATGGTGCATAATACACTAATGCAAGGATTTTTAGGCTCCTTATCCAGGCAAAATTCCATTAAATTTACTGGAAGTTTTCCTGTGTAAGAAGTGAGCAAATTTCTTAGACTATGAACTTCAGTATAAAACCATTTGATGGAACTTGAACCACTACTCACTGAACAGAACTAAAACAAAGATTTTCAAACATACTGTTTTGCAAGATCTTTTTTTCTTTTTTTTTTTTTGAGGACAAAGGATTTTCTGTGATTACCTACAATGTTTAATTTTAAGAGGCAGTGGTTTTTTTTTTTAGTATGGTATATATTACATCTGTATATCAGAATGTGGTTTTTTACATCAAAATTTTCTTTCTCAGTGTGTTACTAATTTAACAACGAACTTTTTGTTTCTTTAGCTCACTCCTGCCATGATGTTTGAGCAATGTAATAGCTCAAATACTAGGATATTAAAAAGATGATCTTTGATCCAGGTAGACCTGTTCTCAGTAAAACAAATGAAAGAAATGCTGGAGGAAAATATGGCAATTGATAACTTCATGAATATTTTCCCAACAAAATTCAGTTCAATATATGTTTAGGAGATCATACCTACAAAATTTGCACAATTTTAAGTATTCACAGATGATTAATTTCTTACATATACCAAAAATGTGCTGATCTTTAATACATAATATGAGAAATAAGTTTTTGCATTTATTCAAGAGGGGTATCAGTTTTGCATCAGTTTTACAGCTTAAGAAATGCTTACTGACTGTAACTGATTATAAATCTATGATTGAGAGCTCATCTTCAAATTGTAATACATTTTCAAAAGGTCAGCAGACATTTTGGTATGTAAAGAAATACCTTTACTTATAAAAAGTGTTTTTAGCATATAGTTCAGTACCAGCCAGAGTTCAGCCAGTAAATAAGATTACTTTTATAGACTTCTCAAAGTAAGAATAGTTTTCAGTCATCTTTTTAGTTTAGAGAGTATTTTTGCTTTGAAGAGTTAATCATATTGCTTTAGCTTCGTGAAGCACCCCTAGTTCTGTGTTCTGACAAAACAGCCATCTTATAACATAAAAATAATTTCTTTCAAATAGCTTCTTTCCTTTTTGTCCTTGTTGGTGAGTGGTCTTGGGGAAAAATATGCCTACTGGGGTCACTGTCTCAAAGTATGGAAGATTCCTTTCATAAGGAGTAATACAAGGCTTGAATTACATTTCTGTTTGAGTAGAGAAACTTCATTATGAAAGTGGTAGCCAGGTCAAACCTCTTCTGTCATCCTGTCAGTCATGAGGATATATCATGCTTTCAAAAACAGCTAAAATAAACCAGCTACTGAATTCTTAGGTAGCAGGATACAGTGGGAAATCAGGGACAATTGTTTTTATTCCACTAAATTAACAAAAAGATAATGATAAGTGTTAGATTATATTTATTTGTTTGATATATGACTTAAATTTATTTTTGTTTTCTTGATGTATAAACTAGCTGGGGATTGATTGCATGCCATGAACGCCTCATCTGCCTTTGTAGGGTTTTTTTTATAGCAGCTTCATAAATACAGAGCGTTTGTAAAAGATTTGCTTAAAAGTGCTTCTTTTAATAAGCTTCTGATGGTTTCCACTCTGTTCTGGTTTTTATGGTATTCCCAGCTCAGGATTTAACTTGTAGAACAGATGGAATTTCTGACAACAGCAACATTTGGAATGTGTATTTCAATTTAATTTTGCTGGTCCCGGAAGTAAATTTTATCCCTATATATTTGTAAATTGAATTGTATCTCCATTTCTTACCAAAGAAAGTCAGGTGTTACTCTTTTTTTTAAGCTGACCTTTCTTGAATGAAATACAATATTTATAATTCAGTTAGACTTTTTCCCGAAGCCACAGTGTAACTGGCTCTGGGCTGTGCTGAGGCCCTAACTTAGTGTCCAATGAGATCCTTACTTATATATGGCTTTACTGAAACTCCTACAGCAATACATCATAGACCTCATTTTAAGCTTTCTGTGCAATGCCTAGCTGGTCACAGGGTTTGAAAACCTCCATGTCTTACCTTCCGAATCTGGTGCAGATAGGCACTCTGAGCCAGCGCTGGATTAAGACTACTTCTGAGAACTGTTAAGCAGGGCTTCTGCAATGTTCTGCCTCCTGCCAGCACTATGACAAGAGCAACCTTCATGCGTGATCTGTGGAGGTATGTCTCACCATTATAGAATGACCACTCCTGCCGTGAGGACTGGTGGGTATGAGCAACTGTTGAAAATCAGGCTGCCTCCTGCATAGCATTGAATTCCCAGCTGGAAGTTGCACTGGAGTTTTTCCTGCTGTAGAAGAAAAGATGGCAAATGGCAAATGTTCTTCTCGGTCTCAGTCACGATGAGCAGGTTGAAATTTGTGGGGTTTTGTTTTGGTTTTTTTTTAAACACAGTTTTTACTCCTGACAGTCTACTGAAAGTAAGGCATAAGATACCTGAAAAATCAACAGCAGAAATTTTCCCAATCCTCCTATAACTCTTAGTTCCTGTTTCCAGTTCTTCTCTAGATCTAGGCATGGGCTGAATTACCTACCTTCAACAGAAGGGCCACAGCCAGGTTACTGATGCTACTTTCTGTTTGTGTAGTTGAAGTGAGTAGTATAATAATCTTATTTTTTACAGTATGGAAACAAAAACCGAACTGTGCTCAGGCTGTAAGCAAGGGCCAGCTCTTCAACCCTGGAGAATGCCATAAGTGAGAGCAGGGTGACAGAGTCCTCCAGGGTGTTCCTCAGGATGCAGAGACAGAGGGAGGAAGGGAGAAGTGACTTTGAACGCAAATGCAATGGAAATTCAGAACACTCTGGGGTGCTATCATAAAAATGGAGGTCCCATTCAGAGTTTTGGTCTGTCCATACCATAGCTGCTCCCCTCACGGCATGTGGCTTTATCAGCAGTCATAGTACCACCAGTACTATAGCCAGTGGCTATAACATCCTAATTTCTGCCAGTCTGAAATGTGTCAGAGCTGCATGGCATGTTTGTGCAAGAAAAACAAAACAAAACAAAACCCAGAGCAGCAGAATATTGCTTGTGTTTGCATTTCTTTTTCTGAAACACTATTTTGACCACTGCTGATGTCACTGCAGCAACAGTAACAGTTTCCATAGCAGTTAATACTGCAGCTAATACTGTTAAAAATCTGATAGAAAGGGAGAGACTTAAAAAAAGGTTGTAATACTTCTGCAGAAATCTTGTTCGGCACATTTGAGTGTTTTGTTTGTTTGCTTGCCTTTCTTGCTCCCCATCCCCACCCCCGAAAACCATTTAGGGAGGTTATTTGGTGCTTTGGTTCCTGAGTAGCTGCATCATTCAGAACTGGTGTATGCTAAGAAATTTGCTTTAATTACTTAAATATTCTTACACTCAAAATCTTGTCACGGGCAGAAGGAAATACATCGTATGTGTGTGGAGACAAGGTTTTGTTAGCCTAACTGAAAATTGAACAATCACATTGAAACATACGAAGTGCTTTTTAGATCCAACTGTAATGCAATTTCTTTTAGTACCCAAGTACAGTACAACTTCATTAGGAATAATCCCCTCAAAATTATTATTATACAATAGGACTTAGAAATATGTACCCTTTCTCTATGCTGCTAGGCTGGGTCTTCTAAAATCCCACTGGGCGCCAAGGTTAGGAGTGCCAGTGCTGCTGGAGGAGTTGGTGGGGCATCTCAGGGATCTGTGTCTTCCCCAGGAGGACCTCAGCAACCCCCTTCCCTTCCAGTCTTACATCCACCTGCAGCTATTTTTAAGTTTCCCTGTCACAGTCTGCACACACAAAGGGCTATTGTTTGTCGGGCAGTGACTGCCAGGGGAGTGAGGATACCACCATCTTCTTAAGACATCCAGGAAGCACTGCGATAGAAAGAAGATACTAGGGGTAGTTTGTTAGAATTGGCAGCTGTTGCTCAGGTGAGCACTGCTGGATGGCTGTAAATCAAAAGCATGGGATATTGCTTAGAAAGTAGAGAAATTAGTATGGTACTCTTTTGCAGTTTTTACATTCATTTTTGCCAGATTTGACCCATTCTGATCCTGTTATTCCAAACAATTTAGGCTTGTACAGGTCCAATGTGAATATATCTGATCCACCATATTGCTGCATCCACTTCCATCTTGCATGAGGGTGCAGGAAATTTCAGTTCCTAATTTCTCTTAATACAATCTGCAGCAAGCCACATGAAGGCCTGTTCTCTCTCCTCGTATAAGTGAATCATGCAGTCTGATAGAAGTTGCTGAGTTAACGTTGCTAGCACCTTATCAATTTTGTCAAAGAAGTTTTCCATAATTCATTCTTTATGTGAACATCCTGTATAATTTTAAACTGTGATTTGCAGTCTGAAACAGCATGATGGGCTTATGCATTTTTGCAGAGGTTCAATGACTTCAGAATGAATTGCAAAGTGTATAAATGAATAAAAGTCCATCTTCATAGATTTAATTGGAAAATTGAAATGAAATTACTTATGTATTGATTACTTTTAATTCCATATGAATGTGTAACTCAGAAACAGTATTAGCAAATTGGGACAGAATATATTTTGGATTTTACCAAAATCAAAAATAAAGTATGTAATTAGTGTGACATGGGAACTTATATGTTGCTGTAGCCCATTTTCTGGGGGTTGGAGGGAAGATATTGCAAAAAATCTTGTGGAAAAAAAGAATAACTAGTTAAAATGTAGATAATTTGTTTCATGGTGTTTCAGAATCAGAAGCTATATGAAATTTTGGTTCAACAAGTAGCAGAAGGGGACAATAATTGTGCAAAGTATTATTCTTAAAATAAATACTCTGTGAAAGGAAGGGGAAAAGAAAATGAAATAGGAGAAGATTGCTTAAAGAAAAAAGCTGGACAGTGTTTCTGACAACATGAAAAAGATAACACCTCTCGTAATGATGTCACCTTTGGGGAATCAACACATCAGTATGCAATGTCTAACAAACTGTGGAGGAGACATTCATCCAAGAGAAATGTCATGCCCAGAGGTGCTGTGGTTCTGACAGGCTGAGAAAAACATTGTAAGTCAGACAGGAATGTTCACTATCATGGAGCAAGAAACTTTTTCCTTTTTTTAGCTTTTATTTATACTTAATGGGCGATATTAAAAAAATAATATTTTTATGCATCTTTATTTATGATTGTTATGGTAAATGATTGTTGGAACATATGGAAAAATATGTTAATTATTACAGATTAAATTCTTGTGTCCTGGTAGATTGCTGCTCTTCATGAAGGAAAATGAAATTTTCCTTTAGGCAAGCAGAAAAAAGGTGAAAGACTCAGCATTTTTTTTTAAGTCTGATTGTGTGTCTTTACTGAAAGCCATACCACAAAGTTTTTAATGTGAACAGTGGGTCTGCAAAATGGAGTTGTTTTGTTGTAACAATTACATTCAGCTATTCACAAAACAAACTTTTTTGACAGATTTTTTTTTCTCAAAAGAGTTTTGAAAAGGTCAAAGCTTTTTGACCTTTTCAAAATGAAAGACCTCACTTTTTTTCACCAGCAAATGACATTTTGAAAAATAAGCTAATCCTAGTGAAACAATTGTCTTAAAGGTCATAACCAAATGACCTAGACCAAATTAAAAAAATGCTTTGTGAAAATTTTAAATGTTTTCTCTTAAAAGTTAAATCTCTTAAAATGTTTTCTGCTAAAAGATAGGAAAAAATTTTGAGATTTTAGAAGCATTCATAGTATAACAAGAGAATTCCGTTTCCAGCTGCCCTGTAAGCTGTTGAAGATTCAGGTTTTAGACATGTTAAGTATTTATTGTTTCTCCACCCAAGGGGACTGATTATCAAGTTTCTCAGGGACTTTTATAGCTGAGTTTTTAATATCTCTAGGGGCACATCTCCACCACCTGTCTAGACAACTTGTTCCAGTGTTTGATCACCCTTATGGTAAATTTGTACATAAAGTTGGAAAATGCCATGTTTCCTATGAAGAAAAACTGAGAAAGTTGTGGTCATTCAGTCCGTAAAAGAAGAGGCTCCAAGGACACCTTATTGTGCCCTTTCAATATATAAAATGGACTTATATGAAAGATGGAGTAAGATTTTTTTTACCTGTGCCTGTAGTGGCAGGACAAGGGGCAAAGCTTTAAACTGAAAGAGGGTTGATTTCAATTGGATAAAAGGAAGACATTTTTCACGTTGAGGATGGTGAGATCCTGGTTGTCCAGAGAAATTGCCCAGACAAATTTTGGGTTTCTTAGGGACAGGTTACCTGGAGATGTTGTTGATGCCCCATCCATGGAAGTATTCAAGGCAAGGTTGGATGGGGCTTTTGAGCAACATGGTCTAGTGAAGAGTGTCCG
Source organism: Zapornia atra (assembly GCA_013400835.1). Taxonomy (NCBI): domain Eukaryota; kingdom Metazoa; phylum Chordata; class Aves; order Gruiformes; family Rallidae; genus Zapornia; species Zapornia atra. The sequence goes on from VZTU01006726.1 coordinate 44,675, forward strand.
CGCCCATGGCAAGCGGGTTGGAACTAGAGGACCTTTGAAGGTCAGGTCCCTCCCAACCAGAAACATTTTAGGATTCTATGATTGTATGTTGCAGACTGTGTCCAATGCCTCTCATCATACTGCTGTCCACCTCTAAGTCTGTCTCTGTCTTTGATGATGTGTGCAAACTATACAAGAGTGAGCTCTGGCCCAATATTTGGGCTCTTAAAAAGACTCTAGTTAGCCAGCTGTCAGCTGAACATTGTGCTGCTAATTGCAACCCTATGAGGTCACACTCCAACCCACCTTTTTATCCCCTTATGCAGTCCATATTTCAGTTATTTGGCTGCAACAATTTTATAGGAAAGAGTATCAAAGGATACCTTGTTAACATCAAGTCACGAGACATGCATTTTCCTCCCATCCATATTTCATGGAAGCCATGATACAGTCTGTATTCAAGACTGTGATGGAATGTTATATCTCTTACAGTAGTTTTGAATGCATAGTGCTGCACTGAAATAGATTGGTGAAAGGCAATTAAAGCTTTTCTATGTAAATCTTTATAACTCATTTCAGCTCTCTAAAATATATTTTTTAATACAATCCATTTAAAATGGGACCTCAAAGAAATAACCTTTCAATATTTAATTAAGCTGCTTCTGAGAACAAGTGAGCATTGGAATTATAATGAAGTTTGTAAATTTGTGAGATGTGTATCAGCTTTATAACTACCTTTTTAAAGAAGGATAGCAAAATACAATTCTAATGCACTGAGAACTATGATATTAGAAGAATTGTAGGAAAAATTTTTAGTGTTCAGGGCCATTTTACTCCATGTTTTTGTGTTAGATCCCAGTAGTGGCAGTGTTCATTATAATCCCAGTAAGAAGTACACTCAGGCTCCATAAAGTATGGCTGACAGTGCCATTTATTGGAGTGAGCAGAAAAATGAAAAAGAGAATAGGTAATCTCATGGTTCTTCACATGTGAGAACCCCAAGTTGTGCAATATCATTAGATGACACTCCAGTCTGGATAGAGGACACAGTGCAGATCCTGTCCATGGACAAGTTAGCCAGCACTTTAAAGTCTTTAAAGTTCTTCTGGTAGTTTCTCAGATGAATACTACTCTATTCATCATAGCTACTGTGAGAGAAATGAATGCTTGCGTAAGAACTTGCTGCTTCAGTTTAAGGCAAAGACAAGGACACACGGGTAATGTAATCACCAGTACCAAGCATGAGCTGCCTGCAGCCTCCACTCCTACACCTGTTCATCTAAGTTTATCCTGCAGCCAAGGGGTAAGTGCGACACAATACAGGCTTGGAAGCCATGTTGGGTATGCAGCGTAGTACGGGTCAGCACAGGCCTGTGGCTACTCATGTTGTCTGTGTCCTGGTTTTGGCTAGGATAGAGTTAATTTTCTTTCTGGTAGCTGGTGGAGCGCTGTGTTTGGGAATTAGGATGAGAGCAGTGTTGATAATACACGGATGTTTTTAGTTGCTTCGAAGCCATTGAGGACTTCTTAGCTTTTCTTGCTGCTTTGCTAATGAGAAGGTGGCAGGCACCCCACCGAGGAATCTGGGAGGGGACATAGCTAGATCAGGTGACCCCAACTGGCCAAAGGGGGTATCTATGCCAACGATGCCATGTTCGATATAAAAGGGGGCTAGTCAGGGAGGGGCAGTGTGACTCTAGGCCATGTTGCTTGGGTACAGTCTGTTTTCAGGATGGCTCTGAGATGTGCGGTTTGAGTTGTGCAGTTTGGTGAGAAACTACATTCTGCACCACTAGTTTCATGTATTCTGTTGCAAGTTTTCTTGTTATTTCTCCCTCCCTTTGCTGTCCCAGTAAACTATCCTTAACCCAAACCGCAAGGTTTCCCTTTGTCTTCCCTTTTTTTTTCTCCCCCACAGTAGTGGGGAGCGAGAGAGTGGCTGCATGGTGCTCAGCTGCTGGCTGGAGCTAACCATGACAGCCTGTTACCTGGATCACTAACTCTTCAATGTACAGTAGTCTTCTGGGTAGGATCACTACACCTCCCACGTGCCATTTCATGTTCTTTAGGCTACTTCCAGCCATTGCTGAGAAATAAGTGTCCTTCTTTCAACTGGATATAACAGGAGAAACACCAAGTGCAGCTGAAGTAGAGAGAACATTTGACCTCTCCTTAGAGAATGTTCTCACACCATCTTTGCTGTGTCTTGTCTTTATGTGAAATGCTAAAAGATAGCCATAAACCAGAACAGGGTGTTTTTCACCTGCATGGAGAAGAAATGAATACCAAATGAACACCACAAGTGGTTTTGGCACTCCACTGCCTATAGAGAGGAGTGGATGCACACTGAATCATTTCTCCAAACAATAAAAAATGTTGAAATGAGAAAAAATGAATTGGAAAAGATCTGTCGTTTTCTAATCTGTAACACCAGGGTAGTTACCAAGAATTCCAATAAACAGACACAGATGAAATTCAATAAAGGAAAAAAGTGTGGGCTAAATTTTTATTCTTCTTGCAATACTGTGAATCCCTCCTGTCAGATTAGTCACTGTGATTTACACACTACAGGGATTAGAAGTAGGAATAGTTGGAATCAAGTTTAGTTGGTAGCAGGTTTATTTGTCTATCTTCTCTTTTGCTCCTTCCAATACACTTTTTACTTTCCCAGTAATTAACTTCCATGGGTATTTAATTTAATTCTCTCAGCATCAGCCTTTCTAGATTATTGTTTTTCCAATATTTATTCCCTGTATGATGGCAGTCCTAGCTTGTTCAATTATCCTTAAGGGTGTTTCAGTTTTTCTTACTTTTTTGTAGTGCTTTACAGCCAAGTACTACAAGTTTGATTAAAGTGGTAGTTTGGTCTAACTCATTTATGGGCTTTATGTGCCTTTTTCTCCAAGTGCTACAACTGAAAGCTTTTTGTGGAGGGCAGAAGGAGGGCGGGGGGGGAGTTGTCTATTTATTTTGAAGCGTCAGGACTAAATTTAGTCTTTATGCAAACAAACTTTAATGGAGTAAAGACTGCATGCAGTATTTGTATCCATATTAATGGATTTTTCATGTTCATGCAATACATACCTATTAACAACAGTGAAATAAAGTGTGCTGCAAATGGAAAATTGTATAAAATATTTCATCTTCCATCCTTATGGTTTTGATATCTTACAATGATATAAATTCCTGTCAGAGGTGCCTAGTAGGGAAAAATCCAGGACAGGATTAGGCTGGAGCAATTGTAAGTAGCTGCAGAAAGAACAGCAAGGCAAATATTAGAACAAGATTCAACAGATCACAGCCTCTTCTCAGCTGTTCTTGGTGACAGATATTGGAGTGAAAGCTACCCTCTTCTGTACAGTAGACCTATCCCTCTCTGATAAAAGGTGAATTATTAATATATCTCTGCACTAGTTCTTATGATTCAAGAACATTGTGCTCAAATAAAAAAGAAAGGCTCTAATTCTCTTCTCATTTAAGCAGCATTAAATTAGGAATAATTTTGAAGAAAGAACTAGAAATGAAGAAATGTCTGTGAGAAAGAGACAAGTGTTCTAGCTGTCCAACTTAGTAATATATATATACATTTAAAGCTTAAATTTATCCTCATCTCAACATGTACTTTTGCTGTTATTTCTTGAAGCCTCATATTTTCTTAAGGACAAGTTTTTTTTAATATGTGAATTTTTTATTTTTGTCTTCTTAAAAGCCTGTCTATTGTGTAATAAATGCTGAGAACAGTCTTATTCTTAGTATCTGAAAAAATGCTGCTTAGTTTGTGAAGGAATATCTGCATATTGAGTCCAGGGGCTCTGGACTAATGACTTGGCATTTGGTTGATTGGTGGACAAATGTTGAATGACTGAATCATTACCCCTTAAGTTAAACACGGAAATACTGCAGATGTAGCTTTTGCCAGTTATGACTTTCAGATATTCCTTGGGACTCCTGTGCCTCCAAATGCAATTGTCAACTGACCCAGAAATACCATGGCTGTTTATGTAATTAGGCAGTTTACTCATGATGGTATAACTGCCAGAAAATACAGTAGCACACAGAATTATTTTGTTTAGTTTGTAGTTTTAGCAAGGGATCATTTGAGTAGCATGTATGAGTAGGGACATTTTTGCTTTTTCACAGATTTTTTTCTATTGCTGATCCTCTTACAAAATATGTATGAGCCAAGTGATACTTTGGACAGACCTTGAAGCAGAGCTTTAGAGAGAGTAAAATTTAAATGCCATGAAGTTTCTTGTGACTTCAAAGTTTGTTTGAAATCCAGAAGGGAAAGCACATTTTAGTGGAGGGGGAAACAAACCTGAAAAAAATCTGAGTTTTAAGTGTTTAGTTGTAACTTTGACCTTGATTAAAAGTTTTGGCAGAAGGTAATTAAAATAAAACTGAAAAGCTTGATTTAAAAAAAACAAAACCAACACTTCAAAAAGAGTGTTTCAGAGTTGTTCATTTGCACCTCTGATTCTGAAAAACATTGCAGTGACATGGCAAATCATGACTGTTATGAAGAGAATTACTTGTTACCACCTGCAATGCTGTCTTCCTTATGAAAAAAAACAGGTAAAGAAATTGTTATAAAAAGTTAAAAAAACCCAGTGGCTTCTTTTTTTACGCACTCTGGAAAATATAATTAATGTAAAGCAAGACATATAGAAGAGTGTATAAGATGATAAGAAGTAATTGTTCTGAAGGATGGCAAATCTCACATATGTGGAAGTGCTTCCTCATCAAACACAGACCACGGGTCTTAAAAGCGTGTGTGGAAAGCAGACACCAGCTTTTGCCAAACTTGAGATCTGAGCTAGGTTGATCTGCAATTTAAGGTATATGCTAAAATCTCTCCCACGTCACCCATGTAATGGTTTATCATCAGAATTTATATGTGTAATTACAAAAAATGTTATTGATCTGTTTTGCTCTCAAACCAAGCAGTACTGAGGAGGTATTTGCATCAGGTGGACTTTGAAGGTGAACTTAGGCACCTTGGGTATACATGGAACTTCCATAGCCATGGCACATTGCATAACCGAAGCTTGTGTCATAAAGAAGGACAAGCACTGGTAGTTGTGCATACTTGCATTTGAAAACGTTCTGAAAACTGATGATCTGTCTTTAGGTAATGACTGTGTCTTCTGTCACTTCCATTTTGCGGAGTGTATTGTTCATATTTTCACGTTGTTTTCCATACATTTTTTTTTTTCCAGAGAGTCATAAGACACAGATGGGTTTAAGAGAATATAAAAATTGAAGAAGAAATGTTATGTGAAACTCCCTGCAAAACTGTAAGATCTTGGAAAAGAGCAGAATTAATGAATAGCCTAATTCTAAGTTCTGATGGGGCGGTCTATCAAAATGAATACCACCTATATATTTGTTAGGAGATTTTCTGGGCAAAGTTACAGGATTGCTGATGCTGATTTTTCAGAATTATGATCCAGGGATAGCAGTAGAGCCTGGACTTGCTCCCTGGGCTCCACTGGCTGTGCTAGCTTCCCAAGAGCTCTAATCAGAGTTTAAATGCATCACTCAACAGTAAATACATTTGCATATACTATTTGGAGCTGAGCCCTACACAGTGCTGAGAAATCCTAACTGCTTTTTTTCTCTCATTTTAAACGTTAGTACATGTGTGACACCATTCACTGTTTCAATGTGGGACCCAAACTTGTTGTTCTCCTTTGCCGATGGGCTTAAATCGTGCATATTTTGCTGTTACTTCTAAAGGCAAAATTGCTTTCTGAAGTACATGAGTAAGAGCGTTTTTTTCCTTTGCTGTTCCAATTTTTGGGGTATTATAGTAATGAATGTGGATCAATCTCTTCCTGTTATGTTTTGTTAGTTCTTGTCAAGTTTGCTTTTGTGGTTTTCAGCTGTCTAAGGTTACTCAACCAGAATGGCCCCTTACACAAAAGAATAATTTCCTGGGGCTATGAATAGCAGGACACAGACCTTGAACTGGACTCTGAATTCAGAAAGCACTAACACACAGAGAATGCAAAACTGATATGTCTGTGACAATCCGCTTTGCCAAGCAAAATTGATTGGAGTTAAACCATAATGTTTTGTACAAAATGGAGCCTTTTTTAAGGAGTTTCTCTCCATTTTTGCGTTTGAGGTGCAGTATCACATCTACAAACCAGGAATGAGTGGATCAGCCTATGGGATATTATTTCTGGCTCAAGAAAATTGAGCAGAGTTCTGTATAACTTGCCTTTTTCTCTCCATTGTGTCATCTTGTCTCCTCATCTTTGCTATGCCCAGGCTTTTTAGAAGATGAAATGTGTTGGAACAATGGAGTAGCTCTACATATGTTTGGCATTTGAGCTTGTGTTATCATCTTTATTGGCTCCTGCATTTATCCTACCCATTCTCCTAGCCATGAAGTATACTGATCTAATTGCAAACTTAAACTATCATCAAGAAAAAAGAAATAAATTCATAGAATCATAGAATGCTTTGGGTTGGAAGGGACCTCAAAGATCATCGAGTTCCAACCTCCCTGCCATGGACAGGGACGCCCTCCACTAGTCCAAAGCCCCATCCAACCGGGCCTTAAACGCCTCCAGGAATGGGGTTTCCACAGCCTCTCTGGGCAATCTGTGCCAGTGCCCTGCCACTCTCATAGTAAAGAATTTCTTCCCGATGTCTAACCTAACCCTACCCTCTTTCAGCTTAAAGCCATTGCCTCTTGTCCCATCACTACAAGTTCTCCTTGCTAATGTAGGAATTTGAGTGTCTGCTTTCCCAGACACGTATTCAGTTTGTGTTTAAATTTTAGACACATGCCTAAATTTTACTTCCTTAGCATTTTAAGATCTTTCTAATTTTTTTTTATTAGGATATTATCTTTTTTGAATAGAAATATGTATTTTTTGTTTATCCATAGTAGAATGTGGGTGATGACTGTGTTCACTGTAATGGTATCCAGCCAAAACGTAACAGACTTAATCAGTGGGTAGTGAGCAGAAACTGTTTGAATTAATTAGGAAATAGGTATCTAACCCTGGCGATGCTGCCACTATTGCTGCCTGAAGCATGCTACCTGCGTGTTTTCTGCTGCTGTATCTCAGAAGTAGGAGGGAAAGAGGCATGCAGTGGATCTTCACATGCTGATTTGATGACAATTAATCAAAATCTTGTAAGATACACAGCTTATGTCGATTAACATAGTGATGAATAGTAATGCCATGCTAAGTGTCCCAAAACTGTGCTAAACTCACAAGATAGATTAATAGAATACAGTGAGACAATATTCAGAGAGGGAAATATTCAAATTTCTGAAGCAGTCAAATTTCAACAGAGAATACTACAGCCTTACTGCACCCAGAATTATGTTTCCCAAAGAAAAGAAGAACCTGAAGAAAGAAAATACTGGCGTATATCTCTTATCAGAACAGTCCTTCTGAGCCTGACTGAAGAAACTGCATTTCAGTGACCCTCAGGATGCTGCCAAGGTCGTCCAGCCATCCAGCCCTTCGCTTCTGTGCTGGAGCCGTTCATGCAAATTAAAGCCGCCCGCAGGCCTGCTGCAACTTGCAGTATGCACATAGCTCTTCAAAGATTTCCAAATACGTGCAAGTAGATTATTTGGGTTAACTTCCTTTTCCGTTTCTTCTTTTATTTGTCAGTTTAAGATTCATGTTACCTCTACCCTTCTTCATCTCATAGCATACATCCAATTTGCACATTTGACAAGACAGAATGGCTTTTTTTGATGTACAGTGAGATGTGGTCAAAGGGAAAAATTACATCAAGGGAGGAAGAAAGCCTAGAGAAAGCACTCGGATGTGGCTGCCACTAAAACCTAGCGTGTATTCCAGTTTGTTTGCTTGAATGATTTCAGTGTTTGTTGTTGCTCTCGTAATTTTGTTATCACTGCAAGCAGCAATGTAAGCAGCGTTTTGAATTTCACTTGTTATGAGCTATGTTATAATTGTGTTGCTGCTCATTTGTGGCTGCATAGCGACTGAAACAGATGTGGCTTTTTGGGGTGAGCCATGCTCAGGGGTTTATATATTTGTGGTTGCTCAGGGGGCTGATGGATTCGAAGATGGCTCAGTGTTACAGCAAAAAAACTTAATCAAGAGTGAGGGCCAAGAAAGAACAACACACCTCTGAGTGCTGGGGCTATCTACTTAAAATATGCACTTTACTCTTTAATTCATATGTGTACTCATCTTCTCATGTCCCTGTTAGAGATTCACATGCAGCAGAAATCGTAATAGAGTTGCATTCCCTAACAGAGCTGTCAGGCAGCCAAGCTCAGCTTTTTGTGCTGTTTCATGAAACTTTTGGGGCTAGCTGTCAATGAGATAATCAAATCTTACCTTCTAGCGAGGGCATCATAACCTTAAGGGCACTCTGTGCTTTTTGATAAGTGAATGAACTTTCATTTTGGGCTAAATCACACAGTTATGAAAACTTACGAAGCCAAAGTCACTCCCCTGTCATCATGCCTTTTTTTCCTTTTGGAAAACTGAATTGTATGAAAGGAAATTAACACCGAAGAGTGGCTAGACCCAGATTCATCCTGTCAAAAAAACAGTCTTGTCATGGAGGTCAAGGTTAGACAACCTTAACTCTCTTGAGAGAGAATAGGATTAATTTGTTTCTGGCTGGACATCTGCTTTGATTTTCCACTGTAGCTCATCCATCTAGACTTAGTAGCTCAGGGCATTGTAAGATGGACTCACTCTCCATTTCTCATGTGGGACTGTGAGAAAAGCACTGCTTGAAGCTGTATTTCCTTCAGAGTCCTCTTCCTGCAGCAAGCTTCTTGTAACTGATGCAAAGATATTTCTGAAAACATTGTAAGCTGTTCTTGTGGTACATTGCCCAAGTAATTTCCAGTGATTCTTGCATAACTCCATGTAAAAGTGATCACTACATACAAACATTGTCAAGAAAATGCCAGCATAACTTCACAACCTGAGCACAGCTACTTGGGGGATTTGTCAGTGTTTTGGAAACAAGCTCTTTTGCCTTTGCCAGGCAAGGAGGCAGACCCTGCAGCCTGGGAACATGAACCTGGTTCCCTGCCCGCTCCCCTTCTTGGAACTCAAGGTTTCAGGTAGCCTTCTTTCCTCAGATTTTGCAAAAAACTTGGTTTCTGACTCCTCATAGTACAAATTGCAGCAGATTAAGGAGACTGGAAGAAAGAATATCCTTGGGTTTTGGCTGGATTCCTGTTTTCTTTTCAATCTTGAGAAATGTCAATCTCTAAACTGGTTGAGAATTTTATGTGTGGTTTTTTAAAGTAGAAAGCAGAGCTTAGGCAAAACTAAGTTCCCCAGAAAAAAAAAAAAGTTGATTTGATTTTCTTAAATTTAAAAAAATCATTTAAAAATACTTCAAGTCAGATGGAAGGGAAGTTTAATGATTTGACCTGACATACCACACTGAAATGTTTTACTTTCGATCAGTAGGTCAGTTATTTATTTCATGAGAGCTAGAGCTGCACAATGCCTTCCATCCCTGGAATTTGTCTGTCAAAATTCATTGTAGTTTTTGAGCTGGTTGAATCACCTGTGTCCTAACACAGGTGAGCAGGCTATATCTGTGATGCAGCACAACTTTGGCACTTCTTTTCCAAATGCACTGAGATCGGGGGCATAAATGGTTCCCACACTGCTTCTGTATCATTGTTAGTAACTCTGGTTCCTACTGTTTGTTGTTGGAAGTCTGAAGACCATTAATGACATTAAAGTGATCTAAGTGGTTTGAGAGTTTTGTCTGTTGGAGGGAATAAAAGTATGAAGAGCCATGGTAGTTGTGACTGACAAGCTATACAAGCTCAAATGAAATATTTTTAATTTGAAAAAAAATCCTTTTAATCAAAAATGTCAAAGTGAGATATTTTGCCATATTCATACAGTCATTAAAAAAAAAAGTTTTAAATTAAACAAGACGTTGAGTCCCCAGAATTTCCTACAGGATGGCAATTTTTACTCTTTATAAATTCCAATTGCATGCTTCAGTTCAACATGCTGATACTAAAGGAACAATAGTAAATTGCTGAAAACTTAACTGTTGACACTGGTGTAGGCTTTTTTGGTCAGATGGTTTCATAAGTGGCATTTGAAATTATTTCAGAAAATACTTAAATTTGCTATAGCTTACATTTACTATTGTTGCATGTCAAAAACAGCACACAAAATCACATATATCAAAAGGGGGGTTTAAATCAAATGTGTGTAGGTTTTTTGAGTTTTGGATGTGGGGTTTTTTGGGTTGTTTTTTTTTTTTGTACTATAGTTCTCTCTATCTTTGGGAATATCTTTGACTGACCAAGTGGAGCCTGTATTTGCTGAGATACTTAGTCCCACAAATGCAACAGACTGAATTTGAACAGCTGTTTTAGGTCTTCTACTGCATTAGTGCTATTCTGTACAAATAATATATGCCTTATGGAAGACAGTGGCTTCTCTTAAAAAACAAATTTTTAAAAATTATTTGACTTTTTAAAGTTCCCTGTTTGTCTTAAGGTGTGCACAGACCCTTCAGACTAATCTGCTTGATTTTCTGTTTTTAGAGAAGAGTAAGTCTTCATGTAGCGCACTAGAGCAAGATGGAGAGATGCTCAATTGTCCTGGCCTGCTAGGAGGCAGTAGGTTAATGAACTCCAGCAACTTAATTTGTGCTTCATTAATGTAATTCTAAAAACAAGCTAGTATAGGCAGTCAGTTTAAAATAAATGTAAAATCACATATATATATACATCTGTTTATAGGACAGTTTTGTACATATAGACCACAAATTTTATCTGTTAAAATTTACAGCCTTCTTATACAGCAGATAATATATATATCTGCTCTCTAGATATGTACATCAGACTTTCTGCTACTTCAGCACCCCCTGTAATTTAGCCCCCTCACCAAACCTCTGTTTGCATCATCAGTGATGTTTTTATTCACAAAATTTAATGGAGCTTTCCTATTAAGGTACAAAAAAACTTGTAGATTGTTTTTTTTTCTTCTGCAGTCATACTGCCAGATCAAGCACAATACACCCACAGCCTTTTTACACAGAGAGGAGAATTTGGCTTATCGTGAAAAGCAGAAAAAAACCCCACAAAGCCAGTGCAGTGCAGTGAGGGGGAGTGCTGGAGCTGTCCGGAAGAGAACTCCAGCAAATAAGTGCTTCCCACGCTCAGTCTGCTGTACCCCTTCTGCTCACTGCACCAGGGAGAGGCAGCCAGGGAACCAGGGAGATCGGACACCTACGGCCAAGAGTGGGAATGGTGATGTAGAAGAGAAAGTATCTTATTACAGTATCACAGAAGAAGCGTAGATCTCAAAAATGCTTTATGCTAAATATTAGTTAGTATCCACAATCGAATAATAGTTGGAAACAATGGACAGTACCTTTTCCCCAGTCTGTAAACAAACATCATTCCCACTCTGATGATGCGCTGCTCATGTGTACACGTGTGCCAGAGTTATCTAGTAGCATTTTTCAGCTGTTCCCATGTTGCCTAGAGCACTAAATTAGTCCTGCAGAAGTTTTCTTTGTTGGTTCATTGAGGTCCCTTTGGGAGAGGAAACTGCCCATATTCCACCAGGCAAAATACAATCTTTCTACCCATTCAGGAAGAAAAGGAATGAAAAAAAAAAGCAGCTTGATGTGTAGGAAGTAAATGATGCAATCCATTTCTGCACTCTAATTTGAAGCTGTTAGGAAAAAAATAAGAACTCGGATATAGCCAGTGACAATCAACAGACTCTGCAACAAAATGGCCATGCACTTATTAACCTGTGGGCTTACTATTGTCAGAGTTTCAGTTATTCTTTCATGTAAGAAAATTTTAAATTTCTGGCCACACTTCTACTATAGGAAGCAGTAAACTAACTAAGCAGAGGACAGTGAGTGTACGTAGCTCGTTCCCGTCTTCCTTGGTTTCATGGTTGAATAATCATAGAATCATAGAATCCCAGGTTGGTGCCAGGATCATCTGGTCCAACCTCTCTTGGCAAAAGCTCTGGCTAGACGAAAGCAATGTCTAGACAAGATGGCCCAACACCGCGTCCAGCTGAATCTTAAAAGCGTCCAATACTGGGGAATGAAACACTCTCATGGGGAGGTTATTCCGATGGCTGGTTGTTCTCATAGTGAAAACCTTTTCTCTTCTATCCAATTGGAATCTCCCCAGGAATAATTTACACCCATTACCCCTCATCTTTTCCATGTGCCTCCTTGTAAAAAGGGAGTCTCCATCTTCTTTGTAGCCACCCTTTAAGTACTGGAACATGGTGATGAGGTCCCCCTCTTAAGCCTTCTTTTTTCAAGGCTGAAAAAAACCCAGTTCTCTCAGTCTTTCTTTATGCAACAGGCTTCCTAGTCCTTTGACTATCCTGGTGGACCTTCTCTGGACCCTCTCCAGCCTGTCCACATCTTTTTGTATAGTCGAGACCAAAACCGAGTACAGTATTCCAGGTGTGGCCTGGCAAGTATTGAGTAGAACGGGATAATGACTTCATCTCTGATGGTGATGCCTTTGTTTATGTAGCCCAGCATCCTGTTGATGTTTTTTGCTCCTGCAAGTACACTGTTCAGTCATATTGAGCTTGTTGTCCATCACTGACTCCCAGGTCACTCTCCACAGAGCTGTTCTCCAGGTGCTGCACTTCCAGATTATGTTTTCCCAGGTGCAAGACCTTCCATTTGTCCTTGCGGAACTTCATAAGATTCTTGTTAGCCCACTCTTCCAGTTTATCCAGGTCTTCCTGCAGGGTGACTTTCCCTTCCAAAGTGTCTACTTCCCCACTCAGTTTGATGTCACCCACAAGCTTCATTGGGATACGCTTGATTTCATAATCTAGATAATTTATGAAGATATTAAACAGTATTGGACACAAAATCAGTCCCTGGGGAACTCCACTTGTGACAGGTTGCCAGCATGCCATTCCCTGACAGGAGTAAGCATACAGACATTTAGCAAATAGTAGCTAGAGACATCAGAGTCTAAGGTTAGAAATGTGGGAAATTTTGTAGGAAAAGGTTATGTCTTTTATTGTACAGACAGGTCTAAGTGAAGATGGGAAGTGTAAGCTCAACTTAATTAGATCAATCAGTGAGGTAAGTTAGCATGCAGGCACGTGGTCATTTTAGTGTGGATTGGGGGTACACTTTCGAATAGGATCTCCCAATTATCTCCACTTTGCTTAATCCATGGCAAGGAACAAGCTCAGAATTCATACCAGGTATTCCTATGGAATAAAAGCAAACCAGAAGATGAGCTCCAGGAGTGTATATTACTACTTCGGGCCTTCAGTTTTCCATATCATACTAAGACTAATCAAAAGACTGAGCAAAAATGCATATAGTGTGGACATTGGGTCCTATGTACTAATTATTTTGTTCACTAGATTAACTTTTACTAAACAACATTTTAAGGCAGATATAAATGTACAAATTAATAGTTGTTTCAGTATATATTTTAGTTTTAAGCTTGCTGCCTCTGCTTCTAGACAAGGCTTACATGCCTGAAAACCTAAAGTTAGGAAAAAAACCCCAGATAATAATAATAGTAATAATAACAATAAATGTCTGCCTACACACTTTGTCTTGCACTTCTGACCGCTTTCAAATGCTAATGAAGAACAGCAGTGGAAGGGTTAAATGTGTACATTGACAAAAACATTGGCATTCCTCACTCTCTGTTCTGAGACATGTCAAGGTAAAGAAATGTGTGAATTATCTTTCACTAGTGTGAAACTAGCAAGAAAAAAAGAAGAAAATATGTTCCAAAAATCAGTTTAGCAAGATTTGGAATCACAAGCTCTGAAAATCTTAACAGAAACCAAATGGTTTCTTTGTGGTGTTACTACAGTACAAGAATTTAGATTGCATGGGGATTATGCTGTCTGTTTCTTTCTTAACATACTTGAATTTCTTTTCTGTTTAACCTTCACGTTGACTTTTGGGG
>VZTU01006726.1:58951-96614 GCA_013400835.1 Zapornia atra
ATGGGGAGGTTATTCCGATGGCTGGTTGTTCTCATAGTGAAAACCTTTTCTCTTCTATCCAATTGGAATCTCCCCAGGAATAATTTACACCCATTACCCCTCATCTTTTCCATGTGCCTCCTTGTAAAAAGGGAGTCTCCATCTTCTTTGTAGCCACCCTTTAAGTACTGGAACATGGTGATGAGGTCCCCCTCTTAAGCCTTCTTTTTTCAAGGCTGAAAAAAACCCAGTTCTCTCAGTCTTTCTTTATGCAACAGGCTTCCTAGTCCTTTGACTATCCTGGTGGACCTTCTCTGGACCCTCTCCAGCCTGTCCACATCTTTTTGTATAGTCGAGACCAAAACCGAGTACAGTATTCCAGGTGTGGCCTGGCAAGTATTGAGTAGAACGGGATAATGACTTCATCTCTGATGGTGATGCCTTTGTTTATGTAGCCCAGCATCCTGTTGATGTTTTTTGCTCCTGCAAGTACACTGTTCAGTCATATTGAGCTTGTTGTCCATCACTGACTCCCAGGTCACTCTCCACAGAGCTGTTCTCCAGGTGCTGCACTTCCAGATTATGTTTTCCCAGGTGCAAGACCTTCCATTTGTCCTTGCGGAACTTCATAAGATTCTTGTTAGCCCACTCTTCCAGTTTATCCAGGTCTTCCTGCAGGGTGACTTTCCCTTCCAAAGTGTCTACTTCCCCACTCAGTTTGATGTCACCCACAAGCTTCATTGGGATACGCTTGATTTCATAATCTAGATAATTTATGAAGATATTAAACAGTATTGGACACAAAATCAGTCCCTGGGGAACTCCACTTGTGACAGGTTGCCAGCATGCCATTCCCTGACAGGAGTAAGCATACAGACATTTAGCAAATAGTAGCTAGAGACATCAGAGTCTAAGGTTAGAAATGTGGGAAATTTTGTAGGAAAAGGTTATGTCTTTTATTGTACAGACAGGTCTAAGTGAAGATGGGAAGTGTAAGCTCAACTTAATTAGATCAATCAGTGAGGTAAGTTAGCATGCAGGCACGTGGTCATTTTAGTGTGGATTGGGGGTACACTTTCGAATAGGATCTCCCAATTATCTCCACTTTGCTTAATCCATGGCAAGGAACAAGCTCAGAATTCATACCAGGTATTCCTATGGAATAAAAGCAAACCAGAAGATGAGCTCCAGGAGTGTATATTACTACTTCGGGCCTTCAGTTTTCCATATCATACTAAGACTAATCAAAAGACTGAGCAAAAATGCATATAGTGTGGACATTGGGTCCTATGTACTAATTATTTTGTTCACTAGATTAACTTTTACTAAACAACATTTTAAGGCAGATATAAATGTACAAATTAATAGTTGTTTCAGTATATATTTTAGTTTTAAGCTTGCTGCCTCTGCTTCTAGACAAGGCTTACATGCCTGAAAACCTAAAGTTAGGAAAAAAACCCCAGATAATAATAATAGTAATAATAACAATAAATGTCTGCCTACACACTTTGTCTTGCACTTCTGACCGCTTTCAAATGCTAATGAAGAACAGCAGTGGAAGGGTTAAATGTGTACATTGACAAAAACATTGGCATTCCTCACTCTCTGTTCTGAGACATGTCAAGGTAAAGAAATGTGTGAATTATCTTTCACTAGTGTGAAACTAGCAAGAAAAAAAGAAGAAAATATGTTCCAAAAATCAGTTTAGCAAGATTTGGAATCACAAGCTCTGAAAATCTTAACAGAAACCAAATGGTTTCTTTGTGGTGTTACTACAGTACAAGAATTTAGATTGCATGGGGATTATGCTGTCTGTTTCTTTCTTAACATACTTGAATTTCTTTTCTGTTTAACCTTCACGTTGACTTTTGGGGATACTGAAACAATTATAGTTTTTCTATCATGTGCTTTATCCTAAGTTTCTGATATGCACGCTCAGCTGTAACTGACTTTTTTTCTGAGGGAAAGATAACGAAGGTTATAGCAGAACTGAAAAAAGAACAGTTTTCATGAAGGACATATATTAGTGTGGACTAAGGGCATAATTGAAGTTGTTTTTGATGTAGTTGGAAACAGCAGAGTCTGAGCATGCTGTATGCACATGAAAGCTCTGTCTCTTACAGTTGTGCTTACTGCAGCACTATTCATTGCAGCACTGAAGCACTGGCATGTCTGAAGTACTGAGATGTCTGAATTTTACAGCAAAGAGAAACCAGAATGGAGATTCATTGGACATGGGAGCCTGAGGTCATAGATTTCGCTGTGCAAAAAAAGATGACTGCAAGGGAAAAGTGTGTGTTTCTCTAAAGCTTGCCAATTGGAAATTGAGAACTTAGTACTTGTATGGATCATAAAAAGAATCCGATGCAAGTATGAAGGAATAGATCTTTTGTACATAGTGAAAAGTTTTTTTGTCACATAATGTGGGGATTTTAAGGAAAGGGGTGTAGGGGACATAATTTGAATGATTTGAAAGAGGAATCTAATATTAAAGCATCCTTAACATGCAAATATATAGAAAGTGAAGAATGAAAATCCTGGAAAGACAAGTAACCAAGACTAGTCAGGTGCTAGTTTCCCTCCCAGTATGTACAACTGACAGTCTGGAGTCTACTTGTGGAAGGTACATTACTGAGACAGATGGCATGAAAGCATGGAAGTGCTTTGTTGCAGAGAGCGCTATGGTAGCCTCAGATGCCAACAGAGACAAGCCAGGGAAGGATTTCACCAAAATTTTAAGCAGAAAGGGTGAGATGCTAGAGAATAGCCTCAGTCCCTCAAACATAAAAAGGTTAAATATTCTGGACAGGAAAACATATGGATATGATGTCAAAATTAAAGCAGGAGCTGGATCTGTAAGACATGACCAGGTTATGCTTCAACTAGTCAATCCAGTGTGATTCCTCAATGATGAGTTGGAACCAGATACAATTATTTAAAGAACACTGTAAATCTAATCAAAAAAGGGGGGAAAATAAAAGCAGCTTTTTTACAGTGAGTAACAGCCCATCAGTAATTAATAACAAATTCTAGAGAACTCCAATGGGAAATGAATCCTGTAAGATAGAGTTTGGAGATAATGCATGAACTTCATATGTAGAGTACAAGAAATCAGGTCTATTCAATCAGGAATAAGAAGCCATTTTCAAAGGAATTTCCTCTTTCATGGCAAAGCTGTGATTTGAAGTCCATGAAAGACCATCACTGTAGAATCAGAAGATAACATTACTGCATATTGGCTAATCATTATGGTGGTTGTAAAACAACTGTACAGCAAATTATAGATCTACAAACAACTAAAGGTACTGAAATGGACACTGTTGTCACTGCCTGCTTCATATATTGATGATAATCTTGCATGACCTTTCCAGAGAGGGAATATTTATATCCTGTGGAGTCATAAATCTGGCACCTGACATTTGCCTTTTGCACATAGAGCTAGATGAAATGTTCAGTACACTGATGACTTTTGCAATGCTATTTTGTCACTACAGATGACTCTGCACAAGCACAGAGGGAGAAAAAAATAATCTGGTATGTTTATTGGAGTACCCACATCCATGCAGGGGAGGCTCAGCAGGATGAAAACTTCTAACATCCTCCCTGCACATTGCGTAAACTGACAGTGATGCAGAAAACAGAAAAGGATGGCAATGTTTACAAAGAGGGAAGGACAAAGAACTGAAATTATAGAATACTTCTTCCCAAGATACTAGGATTTGGTAGGCTGTTTATTGGAATGAAGGAATTAAAGGCTGATTCTAGTGGGACAAACCAGATAAACATAACACCTGCCCCAGAAGTGAAAAATAACAGTATAGTGATGTTAGGACACCTGTCTAAATTTTGGCCCCATTTGTGGGCAGAAGAACATGGGCCAGTTTCTGGGCAAGAATAAGGAATAACAGACCCCTGTAGTACAGCATGGGGCATTTGAAACTGGAAGATCTGTGACTGATCCATGACATTCCTACTCTGAACTCCTGGACAGGTGAAGGTATGGATAGAAGCAATGCTGATGGCAGGAAAGGTACAGATATGGCCAGATATTTATGCAAGTGCAGTTTAGTGGGATTCAATGCCCCTCTGGCTGTACCCAAATATAGAAAGAGCTTTTGGCTTAATCATTTGGGATGAAGTGGTACTACCAGTGGTTATCCTGCTGTTAAAATTGAACCCTTAGATTACAGACATTTGTTAATGACAACTATTGGCAAGGCCTCCAAAGCAATGACATTGTATGTTGCAATATCTCAGTGCTGGGAGATTTGGATGAGAAGATACCCTGCGTCTTTATGATAGTTGCTCCACAGCCTGAACATTTCTGGACAATGGTTAAGTCGCTAAAAATGTTACCGTGCATCATCCTGATTGAATCAATTTTTCAGTTTTAAAAAAATAAGCAGTGAGACCTCAGAATAGCTATTGAGCGACATGACTGATTAGCACAGCAGGCATAAGTCATGTAGAGCAGAATATTCAAAGAGTATTATATTTTCCTAACACAGAGCTGTAACTCTGGGACATCTTAATCAGGAGGTACTGCAGAAATGTACGTGTCCCACTGGGATTTGCAGTTTCTGGTAACAGATTCAAGAGGGTTAGCATGACTGTCTGCAAGAGTTTTCGATACATTATTTAAAAAAAAAAAAAGAATTAGGCAAGTTTTATGGTAACGAAGTTTGAGTAGAGAAAGTCAGGGAAGGGCAAATACACTACAGATTTGAAAGGGGTCTGTAACAGCTAAATGCTTTAGGAAACTGCAAACCAGAACTAGCCAGTAATAGTGATTGCAACAACAACAAAAGTGCTTGCAAGCAGTCTACCAAAAATTTAGTTGTGTTAGCTTCAGAGAAAGATGTATGTTTGAATAGCAGAATTGGGAACAATCCTGTGGTATTAGCATATTAGAGGTGCACAAAATAATCTGTGTGAGTCCATCTTGGTATTGCTCCTCTCCTCATAGATTAATTTTGATGCTCAAATCTGCAAGTTTGGAGGAGAATAAAATGTTAGCAGATAGAAATGCTTGATGTGATCATAGAGAATACAGCTGAAGCTCACTTTGAAGTAAACTGATGTAAAAGAAAACTTTACTCTGCCTGTAATCACTGTGTTGGGTGGAAAATTAAAAAAAAATGGGGGAAAGCTGACAGTGACAAACAGGGGAAAAAAAATCTCAGGTTTCAGAGGGAACAAGGTCAAAAGTGAAAATGTAAGCAGGGTAGGAGAAAAATAATGTAATCATTTAATGGTAACCTCACCGTATTTTGTAAAATGATTTTTTTTAAATCATCTGCCTGTGACTGTTCCCTGATGCTCAGTGAACAAAGCACTTTTGCTCTAGTTCTGAGTCATCTTTCAACAATTGTGTGTGTCGAATATATGTTGCTATATCTCATTTAAAAAAAAAATTAAAATGTTAACAATCTCTAATGGCCAAATAGAAATTGTCAACTTGAAAAATACAGTGTTTCAGGCTTTTACAAGCAGCAGAAACGGCTTTGCAAATGGTATCAATCAATCAGCTGCAATGCCTCAAAGTAATCCCTAGGGAAATAACTAGTGTAGGCTGAGGTGCTTGTAATAGGTTATTTAATAATGACAAAATACTGTCAATGACATTAAAAAAAAAATTTACTTTCTTAGGGAACATCTTATCCTGGGTTATGGATATGAGTGTTTCAGGGCTATAACATAGTTATGCAGAAACATCTCCATCGGCTTTGGGGGTTTTTTAAATTGTAAATCAGAGCAATAATAATTTATTTTAAAGTTTTCAGAGAATATTTTATAATTCAAAATCAATTCTAAATAATTTTAAGAGTATTATTTTTAAAATAATATATGTTGAATGCATATAATCCAATAGCTGTTAGTTAGGAAATGAAATGTTACTGTTTGTACACAGGATTATTGAAAGATTATTTTTTAACATCTAGATAAATTATAGCTAGACCAGAATACTTTCATTAATGTGCAAGAGAACTGAAAGCTTGCTGTGACAGACATTTCTTCTTTCTTTGTCTTTAAATTAAATGAACATTTACATTTTAAATCGTGGCCCGATACAGTCTAAATGGTCAAATGCAGCAGAAGAATCTTAATTAATACCTGCATTTATTACCAATTTTTAACTTAAAACCACTGCAATTTGTAAAAACTATTATAAATCATTTGAGTGTATACTTTGCATTTGGCAGAATGAAAATGCATTTAACTTTCAGTGACTATCAATTTTTAAAACAGTTTGTTCTACTTTAAAGCCCAATGCTATGGACATTTTCAACCTATTGCCTCATTAACTGCATTCATATTAAAATACCACTCCATTTAAATGAGAAGATAATTATAATACCTTGAAGCAAATGAGATGTTATTGCAATAATTAAATCTGAAATGAGATGCAGATAGTTTGGTCCTGCTGCTTTCCTGGCTATTTAGTACTGAATACCATTTCCATTGGTCACACTGAATTACAATATTGCATACCAATAAGAGTGTAATACCTTTTAGATTAAAATTGCTCCTGGAGACTATAGGATGAGAATTTATTGACCTCTGGATGTTTTGTTAACCATTTACAATACATCATTTCTCTTCCTATGTAGATTTTCCATTTTGTGCTCCCTTTCTCTGTAGAAGAGGGAGTAGAAGAGGGAAAAAAATCAGGATGCTGAGAAGTTCACCCTCTTTCTTTCCTATCTATAGTCATGGTGATGCACCTCAGCCTTGAATGGCTATGGGTGAGATTGTAGGAAGGTTCAAGGAAAAAGTCACTTTCTATAGGTTGTTCACACGCATTGTCTCAAGACAGAATATACTAATCACGTCTAACTCAGGCAGGATTTTGTCCTGGTTTGGTATTTTTTTCCCAAGCTCATAGAAGCAGCAATGTGGGGTTCAGAGTCAGGGCCGTTTCTATGGAAGAACAGTAATCCACACTTTTTTACAATCAATTGATCTCATCCACTGTAAATCTGGCAGTCTCTTTTGTCTGCATTCTACCTGTAAATGGCTCCTGTCTTCAGGAGAGGAAGCGACAGAAGATATTTTTGCTGTTGAACATGAGGAAGAGATTGATCATTAGCAAATCCTGCAGCCTCCTTTTTAAATGTTCTTTTTTTTATATACGTATACAGTTATGCTAAAAGATACAGACAGATAAGTTGCATTCTATACGTTACTTGTTGATTGTAATTTCAGTGCTACTGATCAGCACTGCATAGAGACACTATCAGACAATTTTGCCATCTTATTGTGCAGATATCCTCATAAGGTTTGCAAATCAAAAGTCTGTTAGTTTATAATACCAAACATTGCAGTGGCTGGCAATAGATAATCATAATCTGAATTTTTATCTGACTGGTTGTTTAACTTATACCACATGTAGGGCAGACACATGAGATAGATAGAAAAACCCTCACATTTCACATTTCTTGTTTTGTATATATTCCATTGTTAGATGTCTGCCAACATTATCTTTTGATACTCAGAGCATTATTGTAGGATGAAAGCTAAAAAAAAAAAAATCACAAAAATTACAAGCAAAGATTAAATGGACAACACAGAAGGGGATTTTCAGCAACGTGATTTCCATTTAGCAGAAGGCTATTGCCTTAACAAAAGATGTGATTTTCCCCAGAGGCAGTCTGCCATAAAATCGATGTTTGTAAAAGTTTTATCATTTCCCATTTCGTGGCAGAACTGTGAATATGCAGGTGGTATATAAACTGAGTGTACTACATTTATACTGCTTTAACTAATAGGCAATCTGGTAACTATCAAAGGAGAATTCATATCAGGTAGGCAAGTGCATCACGTCTGAGTTCCCTGGTGGCAGAGCATAAGTGGCACATTGAGACATCACGGAGAATTAGCTTTTAAGTTAGGAGGCAGTGACTCTAGGTTTGAGGCTGTATCTTGGCACTCCACATGCCCCCTGCTCAGCAGCTGCCTAACCTGGGAAGTGCTTGAAGCTCATTACGTGTCTTTCTGGTTGGCGTTAAAATTCCCCAGCAGTTGATCTGCAGCTGCGCTCTGCTCCCCAGCCCAACATCATTGCCAGGCACAGCTGGGCATTCTTCTCCTGCTCGAGTTTTTATCGAGGTCTGTGGGATGGACAGAAGATGGCTGTTGCTCCTTGGCCTCCCAACAAGATGAAATGTCTCTTAAAATTTACCTGCTTCTGGTTTCATACTGCAGGTAGATTAAGAGAAAGGAGAATCTGCAATACCCATGCTGGAACAAAAGGATAAAAATCACAGTGATTAAAGGGTTCCAAGGCCAAGGTGAGCTTTGAATGGGGCTGAAGACACATCTCAGAGAAAAGCTGGTCATGGCAGCATGGAGCTTAGCATGCTGTGAAAGTTTCCCTCCACCCTGGGGAACCAGGCAGATTTCCAGAGTGGCTGCAGCATTACAGAAAGGAGGGGGATGTCTGGTGGTTCAGACCATATTTGAAAATATCCCCAGACTATTTTGTCTTCTTCTGCTTTTGGTGACTGGGGAGTATTTGCCTAGGAAATCCCACTTCTTTTTCCATTTACACACCAACAATTGAAATTGATCGAATCAAAGCAAAGAGCAGGCAGTGACATGTGCCAGTTACATGGGAATATGTGCTTAGATGTCATTTGACCTAGTCTTTGTAGCAATTGCATGGAGTCACTTCTTTCTTTTGAACCAGTGGCAGATATATGAGAGATTTTGTGATATTGCACAAAGCTATGGACTGTTTCCATGTCTCCCTTTTTACTTTTACAAATCTCATATTCCTTTCACGAAAGTGCTACAACTTAAACAAAAAAGAAAATGAAAGAGCAAAAGAATGTTCTTTTATGCCTAAAACCTTAGGATCTCTTAGTGGAAAGTCAATGCAATGGATATACTCCTGAGAGGACAGAGGCACCTGTCCTCAATGCTGGGTCAGGCATCCAAGCAAGGAGGAGTACAAGCAGGAGATCAGAAGCACTTGCAGTTGGCATTTTTAACTGGCTGGTGGAGGAGAGTCATCTCTGTAGTGTGTGGAGTTTTATCAATAAGCTTTTCTGAAGCTGTTAGGTCTCCCCTACCACTTGCAGAGATGCTCGGCAGGAAGCTCTGGAAGCTCAAACCCACTTTGCAGTTTTGGTGTCTGAGCGATTCTGCCGTTTCAGACGTGCAGAAACCTTTCATTAGATTTATCTGTGTGTCTCAAGACAGGGTCAACATAAAGATCTCTTTCATCTACTGGAGAGCTTAATTGGATAATCCTTTAATGATGAAATACATAGCAGACTGAGAGGGCTCTCTGAAGTCAACTGTCATTATTTTATCCTGCGTTATGGTGTGAGGATTAAAATTTCAGATTTTTGGGTGCAGTTAAAATTAAAGGATTCTCCCAGAGAGCCTGTACTCCTTTATTTGCAGTGTACGAGTAACTTGTATTGATTGGAAAGGGGTGATAGAAAGCCTGTGCATGTTGTCTTTTGATTCAGAGATCTTTGAAACTGATTCTTCTTGGACCTTAAAAATCTCAAGATCTCAAAGTTTTAAGGCCTATCACCTTTCAATTTTTGATATGAAAAAAAAAAAATTCTTTTGAAGAGAGAGCTAAGTGAAGGTGTTTGTAGTGAACAATTAAGCTTTAAGTTGGTTTTAGTATTTTTACCTTCAAATTATTTTTCAAAAGTTGAAAAATAAGTGTGAATTCACTGTAAAAATGTAATGATACTTACATTATTTACAAGAAAAGTATTTAAATGGGAATTATTTTATAATTGTAATGGAGGCCCTGTAACGCAGTGCTGCCCAGGAGAACTTTTGCAAAATTGACTTTTCTGAGGATATTTCTTAGAGGTGTTTATTTGGCTCAAACATACATAGCCAGGTAGACAGCATATTAAGGAAGGAAAGCACACTTTCCTAAACCACAAAACCGATAATGAAATATTAAAAGCTCCAAGCACACAAAATATAAGCTTTACAGTATATCTTTCATAATTTCAGTCAAGCATGTACTAGGAAAATGAAGATCAGAACCAAACTCTTGACGGAGTTCTGGGTGTGATAATTGGTCTTTTAGTGAGAAATTGTTATGAGAATAAGGCATCTTGCATTTATTGTGATGTGTCACCCGTGATAATTCATGTATCTGTTTATGCTATTTCTTAAACTCTCAGTTGGCTTATCTGTGTGTTTCTATAATTTATGTCTTAAACAGCTCATGAAATTACAATCTCTGAACATTCCTTCAGTAAAAAAATCAAGGGTAAATGATTATTACTTTTTAAAGTAGGATTCACATCTGTTATTATGCCTGATACCCTCAGAAAGTAGGCTCAAGAGGGTCAAATTAATTGTAAGTCAGCCTTTCCTATTCCCTTTTCCTCCTCATCATCTTCATTCTTGCATTCTTATCTTGCTTATCTGGCAGAGAGATACTATAATAAAATGAGATAGGAGGTAGTGAAATACGTTAGTATTAGATATTAGTATTAGATAGGTAGGACTAAAATACATTAGTTATTAATGCCAAGAAGGGGGCTTGGACTGAGTTACACATCTTAGCTTGTATTTGTATTGTATGTTGGTCCATACTCTGGCTTGGACCACTGTCACCCCGGTTTCCTCACAAAAAAATATTTGTTCCTGGTCAGAATGCGCAAAAAACCAAGACTCCATGTAGTATGAGTGACAGCAGCATTAAAACCCCACTGCAGAATTGTAAAGACTAACTTCACAGCATGGAGGCACCTAAAAAAGACTTACCGAGTCATTTAATAAACCTACAGAGGCTCAGTAAGTGTTTTATTTTTGTTGTGTGTTTCCAATGTCAATTTTAATTTTAATTACTTTAAAAAGTTTTGGAAATTAATAATGACAGATTACCTGCTGTGATTTCTAAATTAACAGAATTCTTTTACTTTGGGCTCTAAATATCAGCTGTAGCTTCATGGCTGCAGGAATGTGGCAAAAACGTTACTCAGAACTTCATGTCTTGGGATATATATCACAGGAAGCAAGAAATAGCCTAATTTTTGCTTATAGTTTTGAAAGATAGCCTATTTTCAGTTGTGTATCTTCGCCTTTTGAAGACTATCCTGTACAAAGCAGCTGCCCTTTATGTGAAAAATAGATGTTCCATATTGTGTTTCTCATGGGACTTTTTTCCCTTTTTTATAATAGATTTTTTCTCTTAAAATGAAATCCTTCAAATTCAGGTATGAAAGTATATACCCTTGCTCACTATATATGGCCAACAAAAAAAATCCTCCCCAAAAAAAAGAGAAAGGAAGGAAAATCCCTCTTCTTTTCACAGATCAAATGCCCGTTGGCCATTGATAATTGATTTTTATTTCAGTCTCAGTCCTTTCTACTCGAGTCTACTTTCACTAGCTATTTCATCAACTGGTTTTTACCGTCACCTTTTGTTCTTGTTTCAGTGACTGTTGCAGCTGAACCTCTTACTGTTCAGGATATAGCAGCCTTCTTATTGTTTGTTTTTAATTCTGAGACTGATAAAAGCATAATAAGGTTAATGAATGCAAAAATTCTTCATCAGTTTTCAGAGATGAGAATATCAGAGGTTCAAATTGTGTAAACTCCCTAGTAAAGGAGACATAATAAACAACATTCAGAATAATATAATCTGAGGTTAAAGTCGGTAATGCAGTGTTTTAGTGTAAACTTCATCTTTCCATGAGGCTGAATTTCTTTCCTTTCTCCAACCTATTTTCAGTATTTGTACTTCACTATTCATTACTAAAGTGCGAAAGTACCAGTTATTATTGCTACCTTTGTATTAATATGATTTGAAGCTTTTTCCTGAGCCACTGTCATCTCTGAACAGGTTGTTCTTGAACCTCGTTATACAAAAATACTGAAATCCCAATGGCCGTAACTGCTGAACATTTTGAATGTATTAGATTAGACCAGCTCCCTGACTGACTTATGGTTTGATGGTCTCTATGTGCAAACATAGAGTAGCACCAGATATTTTGAATAACATAAAGTCATAGGAGCAGCTCTATGAGAGTCCACTGAAACACAGTCGTAGCGATGTGGTTTTGTGAAATACATATTGATATGTTTAGACCTATTAGCCTCAGTTAAAACCTTCATTTAAAAATAAAAATTTTAATTGTCCTAGATAATATACTCCATCTCTGTCTATGCATGTCTGATGCCATTCTCTCTGCTCTTTCTATCCTATTATTTAATAATTAATATTGCTCAATTTTCAGAAATGTAGAGGTCTAATTAAAATAAAAATACTAGTAAAATACCAGTTTGGGAAGGCAGGAAACAGAAAGGCTGAGTTGGATGCCATAACGCACTTTTGTGTCCTGCGAGTGGTGGGCAGCTGGTAAAACTGCAGCGACGTAAAACTAATTAAACAATTAACTCAGAAAGGTTTACGCGATAAAAGTACTGAAGGGCCCCTCCCTGCCAGAATACCTGTAGCACCACATAAAGCTACAGCTTTACTACTTTGGTACTTGTTCTTTCATCGTGTTAGGACCCTCCAATCTTGTTCATCACAGTTTGCAATGTGGGATTCAGAGGTTAACGTTCAGTGGTGCCCTGGCAGAGTCATCTGTTGGCCAAAGTTCTGAAATTCAGCAAGCCCTTTCACATTCATGCGTGCCTTTCAACTAATATATGGCTGGTGGGAGAGGAGTGAAAATGTTAATGCTTTTGTCAGTATAACCCATGAAAACAGCCTTTTCCAAAAGGCACGGTACGTTACACTTCTGGCCAAGCTGGAAAAAGTGAGAATTAAGGCTCTCTTCTCATCCTGTGACATGCCAGAAGATCTCTTTGAAGACTAAGATAAAATTAAGACTAAGATGTGCACAGTGAAGTTGTCATAGGTCTCCATTTAAAAGAGGGAAGATTATTGGTTTCATTTTAAGCAAAGATTTCAGTGTGAAAAAAGAATGGTTTACTTTTGCTTGCTTTGTTTGTCTCCTGCTTTTTCTATTAACAGCTGCACTGTACCTTTTTTGTTTGTTTTTGAATACATATGCTGTGAAGACATATGTCTCACAGCAAAGATCTGTCATTAATTGTCTAATTTCACTCATGTTTATATAGTAGTCCCAGTGAAACAAATGATGCATGGAAGGATTTTTCTTTCATTTTACTTTCAAGCTGCTTCTGTTGTGGTTAATAAGAGACATATCCCATTTGGTCTTCTTGTTGTCCAGGCTGACAGCTTTATCTATCTAATTTTCTAACAAACCTCTTTTTCTAGATACCTACTAATTAACTTCAGTACATACAGGTTTAATTTATTAGAGATGCAATTGATGGATATAAAACATATCTTTGAAGAAGGCAGAAGAAAAAAATGAGTTCTTGATGTTTTTACTTCCGTTAAAAAGATTAGCAAAGTCACCTTATTATGACAAAATCTGTTCATTAATTAAGACGTTTCCAAGATAGGCCAATTCAGGTATCTCATCCATTGTGACTCAAGTTTGACATCCTAACCTTGAACCAGAAGAAATTTTAAGCTTGAAAAAAATTCTTATACCACCTCAGAATAGGCTAAAGGAATTAAATTGATTTCTGTATCAAAGCCTGCACACAGGTCCAGAAACAGGTCAATGCCAGATCAGCTCTCCACTTCATTGTGACCCTGAAAAGGCATGCCCGATTTTGAAATGTTGTTGAATCCACTGGCCGTGTATGCACCGGTCTTTTTCTGCAGCACCAATTGTCAAATACAGTCATTTGAAGTAAGAAGAAAAACCAAAACGTCTTACTGTGTTTTATCAATACAGTTTAATGGGTAAGATTGCTTTTGTCTGGTTGAGAGGCACACCTGAACAGCCAGAGTAAGGTTTATTTGATTTAGCTTTTTTATGTAATTGTATAGCAGTGTGACAGCAGTGTCAGTCCACCCTGACAAGCACATGGCGCTTCAAGAATTCAAGAGATGTAATAAAGGTGTCAGTAGTGACTCAAAAATAAGTGTCACATGTCTAGTTGTGGCTGTCAAAGGAAAAAAAAATCTAACTTGCTAGTGTTTAGAAGCAACAATGTTTGGTTTGAATTCTTGAGTTTGGATAGTGAGAATAAACAACTGTAATGACAGAACAAATATATAGTACATATTTATCTATGATGTACATATATATTTAAAACTGCATTATATAAATTTTAACCCAACGTGTTCCCTAGAAACATTTACTCTCAGGCTGGACAGGGCTCTGATCAATCTGATCTACATGAAGATGTCCCTGATGATTGGGGGTGGGGGAGGAGGATGTTGTTGAACCAGATGACCTTTTAAGGTCCCTCTCAACCCAAACTATGTTATGATAATATGACTCTAAGTTGTCTTTGCTGTTAGGAATTTTTTCAATGAAAATATAACAACTTAGAGAACTCCGATGGGAAGAAGTTACATCATACTGATGCATTTTTATTGCTTTTGGATGGCCATGTTATGTGGCAGGTCTCAGACTCCTTCTAAAGAAAATCATTCAGGTGTAACAGACCACAAAGAGCTCTGAGCATTTACATATCATTATAATTTCTTTTTCTGTATGATGCTTCAGGCAAAGATCAGGCTAGATATGAACTATAAAATTGTTAAGATGTCCAATTTATAGAAATGTGACTTTATTTATTTCTGCATACACACAAAGAAGAAAAATATTTCATAATGATGTTAGCCAGTATTCCTGATAGTAATGCCCACAGTATTCCTGGTGCCTTTCAAATTAATGAAAAAACTTTTCCTTTCAATAATATAAGAAGTAGGATTACGAAAAGATTTTTTTTAAAATAAAATACATGCAATGTAAGATGAAATACATGTAAGAAACTGCCTCAGATACTGTTGTGTAGTTCCTGCATAGTACTACTGCTCAGGATTAAAACTATTTCAACCTTTAAGATGCATTTCTGTGCATTTCTGTATATAGATTTCTGTAAGTGTAATCATTATTCTAGTTTGTAATGCCTGGCATTGGATAGTTAGAACATAATATTTTTTTTTTCCTCTAAATACTGATACACTTAAACTTAATTTCATGCAAATACATGTTTTGCTGGGAATAAATTGCAAGCATGAGCAGGTAGATCAGTAATCATCTCATTGCTAATGATTATAACTTTGTATATTGTACTGGGTCTGGCTGGGATGGAGTTAATTTTCTTCATAGCAGCCTGTAAATTGATGTACTTCAGATTTGTGACTAAAACAGTATTGGTGACACACCAGTGTTTTGGCTGTTGCTGAGGAGTGAGAAAGCTTTCTGCTTTCACACTCTGCTCCCCAATAAGCATGTTGGGTATGCACATGAAGTTAGGGGCGCACAGAAGGAGAGGGGACACAGCCAGGAAAGCTGACCCAAATGGACCACTGCGATATTCTACCTCTGGCTCAGCAATAAAAACTGAAGGAAGGGGCCTTTGGGAAGGTAGTAATTGCTCACAGACTAGCTGGGTATTAGTCTACTTCTGAAAGGTGATGTCTTTGCATCATTTGCTTTGCTTTCTTTCGTTTTTTCTTCTTTTTAACTTCACCTGTTAAACTGTTTATCTTAACCAATGAGTCTTTGTTGTAGTTTAGCTGAACCCAGGACAATCTTTGCTCATCTGATTCTCTGTTCTGCTGCAGTGAGGGGGAATGACCAAGCAGCTATGTTAATTTTAGGTTGTATATTGTCTGTCTCTAAACAAGCTTAGAAAATACAGAAATCTACCAAAGATATAAATAGATTGTTAAAGTTTAAAAAACAAAACCCCTAAACCCGCCCCCACAACATCCCATCCAATGAAAATCAGCAGGACCTAAAAGGACTAGATTTGTAGCAAATAATCATAGAATCATGGAATAATTTAGATTGGAAAAGATTGTTCTTCTGGCAGTGAGTGGCCCAAAAATGAAGACAGCACTCAAGGTGTGACCTCACCAGCACCAAATACAGGGGGATAATAACTTTCTTCACCCTGCTGGCCACACTATTCCTGATACAACCCAGGATGCTGTTGGCCTTCTTGGTCAGCTGTGCAAACTGCTGACTTCTATTCAGACAATAACAGCTGCTTAACACCAAAAATTTCCCAATATTGTTTTGGACATATTTAAGTAGGCTTTCTAGAGCAGAGCTACTTTTAAATATTTGATGAATGTACAAAAGAAAGTAAACAAAAGAATTCATTTGATAGATGGCATTTAGGTATGCAGAATGAGATTAATTTCTTCAGTTCAAAAATCTGACTTGATCTTTTGCATCCCTTTTATTGCCAATGTCTTAGAGAAGAAGAGCAAATTTACAGAATCACAGAATGATAGGACAGCCCGTGTTGGAAGGGATCTCAAAAGATCATCTGGCTCAGTCTTTAATTCTAAAGTGCAGTTCTTCCAAAACACGCATATATAGCAGTAAAGATAAATTGCACTTCAGAAAAGCCTTTCCCTTCCTTCATTGTAAAGGAAGCCTAGATTGGGAAGCTGAGATGCAGCTATCTACAGCGTAACCATTTAAACTTAGATTATAAGAATCCTATCTTTAGTGATACAGGACAAGGACTAAGGGATATTGAGCCTTATTTATGTAGTTTGATGGTGAAGGACATGCTCAGATTTATATAGATCGTATGTGGAGTCATTGTTCTTTGAATATTCTGCAGAGAGTTGCAAAGAATGATTTATTCTAAATATTCCCACTTCCCTGTTTTCTAAAACGTGCTTTTCTGTGTTGGTTTGTGGTTTTTTTTTCTTTTTTGTTGGTTGGGTTTTGGTTTGGTTTTCCTTTTTGTCTGTTTTGTTGGGTTTTTTTCTTCCTTTTAGGCTCCTGGATTTTATTTAAGTTAGGATCTAACATACTCTCTATGCAAAATTCAGAGCCACAGAAAAGAAAAACTATGGGTTTAGTCTTGTAAAGTGCTCAGTACATTGTTAGTATTTCATAATGCATACTTGTGGTGGTTTGACCCTGGCTGGAGGCCAGACACACATCAAAGCTGCTCTATCACTCCCATTTTCAGCTGGACAGTGGAGAAAATATGTATTGAGAGGCTTATGAGTCGAGATAAGGACAGGGAGAGATCATTCGGCAATCAGCGTCACGGGCAAAACAGACTCAACACAGAATAAAGGAAAGAAAACACTCTAATTTATTACACTACACTGCACACACAGGGAAACCAGAGTCAGATAATGAGAAGTGCGACCAGATTTAAAACACCTCCCCCCACCACTCCCCTCTTATGAGACTCCAGTTATGGTTAGATGGTGGAACAAGGAAGGGCGGAGAATGGGGGAATGGGGCTTTCAGTCAGTTCCTCATGAGATGTTCACCTTCTTAGCTGGGAGAAGGGGGGGCATTCCCCTGCTGCACCATGGGGTCCCACCCATGTGAGACAGTCCTCCATGAACTTTTCCAACATGAGTCCTTTCCCACAGGGCTTCAGCTCCTCACCAGCTGCCCCGGCATGGGTCACTTCTATGGTGTGCAGTCATAAAATCCTAGAATGTCACTCAGTCTCTCAGACCCAGACTGCTCCAGACTGGTCCCTCACGGAGTCACAGGCCTTCTCCCTCAGCAAGACTGCTCCAACGCAGATCTCTCTCTCTCATCTCTGTGTCTCTGTCTCTCTCCATGGGCTGCAAGTGCTGGCAGAGGCTTACTCCAACACAGGTCACAGCATCTCCTGCTACAGCGTGAGGCCTCTCCATGGGCTGCAGATGGGGTCTTTGCTCCCTGTCCTCTTCCATGGGCTGTGGAGGGACATCTGCTCTACCATGGGTTTCTCCACGGGCTGCAGAGGAATCTTTCTCTCCAGTACCTGGAGCACCTTTTTCCTCCCCACCCTTCTTCACTGACCTTGGTGTCTGCACAGTTTCTTACATCTTCTCACTCCTTTCTCTGGTGGCAAAAAATGGTTGCTTTCAGGTATTTTTCTTTGTAAATATGATTCCCAGAGGTGCTGTGACCATCGCAGTTTGGCTCGGCCTTGGTCAGCAACAACTCTGACCTTGAGGAAGATGGTGTTTGTCAGGCCTAAGGGAAGCTTCTAGATGCTTCTTGCAGAAGCCACCCCTGCAGCCCCCTCCCTCCACCAGAATCCAGCCACCCAAAACAACAACAATACTATTAATAAAACCCAGATAATTATTCTCATTCAAGAATACAAAAATAGAACTAACAAGCCAAGTGATATCATAATAAAAGAAAAGCAGGGTGCTATCTCATTCAGAGTTCTTCAGGTGTGACTTAATTTATTTGATGTATTACATTATTGATGGTTCCCTTCAGTTGCACCAACAGATATGTTTTGAAAGGATGGTGTTACAGATAATACGTTCCAGAAAGGTAGGTTAAAGAAGAAAGCAAATTTAGTGGAAACAAAAGATGTATCTTAAAATAAAGAACTGTCTACAGCCATTCAGAACAGTGTTTCAATGATCTAAAAAAACTTTTCAGTGATAGGAACTAAATAGAAAAATAAATGTCCAATAGGTAAGATAAGGTCCATAAGGAAAATTTTGCAAATTACTGTCAGAAAGCTTATCAAGATGTTACAAAACTAATTAATCTGGAGCATAAGTTCAGCTATTTACTATTGAAAATGCTGAAATATTGGGGGAAGAAATCCATATTAACTGCTGATGTTTAAAGACCATGGTTAATTGGATTTTTCCTCAAATTAAGTTATGAGGTTGATTTACAAAAGCATCTTTGAAATAGTATTTTTTTTCATGACATCTAAAAAATTTTACGAAAACAAAAAAACCTAAAGATGTAGTCAGTGGCATGGTTTTTAAGGTTTCTTTATTGAAAGGTGATTTATTGGTTTTATTTTATGTTACCTTTTGATTTAAGAATTTTGCTTAATACTAATTTCAACCTAAATGTTCAGTAGAAGAATTAGAGCTGCCATTCTGCAACAGTGGTTTGCAACTCAGCTGTGTTACGATCACAGAAACCAAACACATGATGGTTGTGCAAAATTATCCTAAAACACCAGCCTGTGGAGTTACAATTTTTCATTAAACTTCTATGTCTATCTGAGGTTCTTTTGATATTTTTTATAGCATGATGGATGGAGGCTAATGCCTTTTCTCTTGTATTGTGTATAAATTGAATATATATGTATTCAGCACTTTGTACAATTTT
Source organism: Zapornia atra (assembly GCA_013400835.1). Lineage (NCBI taxonomy): Eukaryota > Metazoa > Chordata > Aves > Gruiformes > Rallidae > Zapornia > Zapornia atra. The sequence goes on from VZTU01006726.1 coordinate 78,055, forward strand.
TGCAATAAAGATAACTACTGAAGCATTAGATAGATTATCTGGGCTTTTGCTGTATCTTAAGACCAAAGTAATGAAGGTCATGGAAATAGATGCAGGGGACACTCTAATAGCCATGCATCATGATTCCCATTTGTTCATATTTATAGCGCTTCTAGGAGCTCTCCTTCTATGAACTGTAAGGGGAAACTTCCTTTGCAGGGCTGTATCTGTATCACCGAGTGGGGCAGGAGCTGCTCTCTGAGCCCATGGATGACTGATATAGCAAGCATGTTCTTACTCTGCAAACCATGGTGGATGAATCAATGCTATGCTAGAAGAAGGCCTCCTGACCTCCTGACAGGACATTCTTTTGGTTGAACTAAAACACTTCCAGGGTTGGTGCTGTCATATGACAGTATAGTTAATCAGGGGAATGTGCTTTTTTACTTGGTGCAGTTTCTGTTTACTAACTGTAAATGATTTCTAGGAGTCTTAAGTAGCCGCCCTATGATGTCTTATGGCTCCTTTCTTTATTATGATTACCCTCTTTCCAGTCAAAGAATGAGAAGTCATTGGTATTGACAGCATTAAACCCAAGAAGTATAAAATACAAAGCACAGATTTTCTTTTTCCTACCGAATCAGTCAGGCTCAAGACTTACGTGTGTTGCCATGGTCTCAGACTGAATAAAGGAAGTAATGAATATGGATTCATGTAAACATAAGCTAGATCATGTCAACTAGATAAGATCCTTCTTTAAATCACATGGAAAAAACAGCTCTCAGCATGCTTCATTAACCAGATTCCTAATTGAAGGTTGACTATGCATTATGGTTTTAATTGGTCCAAAACCAAAATTATTTGTTTATGGAGTTGCATTTAGTGTTATTATTTTCTTACAAAATTAGATTTAGATTTTTCTCTAAAACAATTGCTTAGGTTTCCCCTATTATACATAATGAAAATTAAGCTAAATATTCTTTCTGTTACACTTAACAAAATACTTTTTCTAAATTTTATCCCACTTGTGACATTGATGAGAAACTCAACTATTCACTGCCATGTGGGTGTTAAATTGAATCCTCAATAAAGAGTCTCACTCAGTCTTTCATGCTTTATTGACCCCCCCCCCTCATCAGGCACAGAAAATAACAGCATTAATATCCTTTTTTTATGATTACAAGTACTGATGCATGTATGGAATTTTCTCTCTCAAAAAAGGGGCCTTTCATAAGAAATGAATGAAGGTCAACAATTGCTCCCCTTACTAATCTCCTTCTCTGTGACCCGAAATCTAAACGCATTCCCCTGTTCTTTTGGCTTTCTAATCAACTAATGATATGGTATTACTCTTTAATCCTTTCTACTATCCTTGTTCCATTCTTCCATCAGGTTCCTCTTGGGCTGATGTAAGCTTTTTTTCATTGACTGTAACACAGAAGAGTGAACCTTTGTTTTGGTATTTTTTTAGCAAAAATCTGTGATATTAATATGACTATATGATCTTGAATTACAGCCCTGCCCTTCACCCTATACTGACATTAGCAGGCATGCAATCTGCCTAAATCCTGCTGACAACTTCAAAATCCAAGATATCACCTATCTGTCCAGTCTTCAGAGCTCTGAACACCTACAATTGACTGATACATCTCTACTTTTAGAAAATGCTTCTCTCTGATCTGTTTTTGTTTGTTTGCTTCTTTTGTATTTAATATTGTGAAATATATAGCCTTTTGGAGAACAGAAGACCTGAACATATGGGCTCCCTTGGTAATTACTCTTACCACTAGATTAAGACACAGGCCAGCTTGTGGCATACTGTGTCTGGACCTCTGATACTTGTATTCTTGGTTGCACATTGCTTTAGTTTCAACAAGAAAGAAGAAGAGAGCAAGCTCTAATGAGGATTCCCATGGGTTTGTGTTTAGGTACTTAAGAAAACTGGAAGATCTCTGTTTAATCTACAATTATAGGACGGACCCCAGGGCATCCAGTGCCATACGTCAGGCTAGGATCAGACAGATTGGATTTCAAGAGGCTGGATAACCTCCTATTGACTATCTGTTCTCATGCTTGAGTAAGCTGGTCCCTCATGTTAGTGGGCTAGGCTTATCTCTGAAGATAATGAATAGTATGAAGTTAAATCTACAACTGTAAATTTTCTGCGCTTCTCCTCTTACTGACTAGGAAATATAGACCATTGGATTAGGCAAATTGAACACCCTCTTTTATACCCCTAAGTTAAATCATTCAAGATAGTGCTGAAGTGTCAGTTTAATTAGATACCACCTAGTCTCTTCAGTAAAAGTTTTGACAGAAGAATGCAAGATTTGATCTGTAGCTTAACATTGCTACTCAAAAATAGATTTTTGGATTCCAAAAATAAAAAAAATTAATAGTTTGGTGTGAAAGTAATAAATAATTCAGCTTCTTCTAAATTAAAAATGCTGACAAAGTTCTTGCCTGACTGAGCATTAGTTCAAGAAATAATTTTAAAGGGATGGCCTAGGTGACAATTCTATTTAGCCCATATTGCTTTACGTTTAAATTCACCTGAAATTCAGCAATTAAGGAAAGTTTTAATAGCCGCAGTGGTCTACACTACAGTACTGTCTGGTACCTTTGGTAGAAAAACCCGAGTTAATGAGAGCTCATGACATAGAAATCACTTGCTTTGAGCTACCCTTTCTTTTTCCTTCCTTTGAAGAATCATACTGACAGTTCAACTCAAAAGGCCAACTAGATGTGGAACTAGCTTTTCACTAAAGATCTAAAAATCCCATAAATATGGGGATGGATTGGACCTCAAACTATGATTGCCTGCAATTTTTAAAATATGTTTTGTCATACAGCTGAACAGGAGGAAAACCAGTACAAGCTATGAAGTAATGGCAATGTTTTATAAATTACTTACATGAACATATTTTTTAAAAGAGAAGACAGCTTCTTAGTCTGATATGAATGTATCTCAGTAAGTGGAACCCACTGGCTAAAAAAAAAAAGAAGCCAAATCAGTGAATGATGTAGAGCATTCCTTACTACAGCTAATAACTCTAAATAAGACCAGAGATACGAATTCAAGAGATTATCTGAGAATCATTTAATGTATATATAATGTAACTCATAGACTTGAAGTTCATATGCCATGTTTTTACATTACTACAGGGTAAAAAAAAAAATTTGCATTTTACATATCCATTTCCATTCTTGTTTGCAGAATAAAAAAGCAGTATGCAACATGCAGACTTGTCCTGTGACTTACTACATTTACATTCCAGTGGCCATTAATTACTGGCACCAGTAATTTATTCCATTGGCCATTAATTACTTCACTCCACAAAATCAGAGCCTTTTCTCAGATGACAAGCTTCCAAGTAAATTAGAATGTTAAATATCTAGGTAACCAAATAACTGTTTGTAAGCTTTACCAGAAATGGTATATTGTGTAGAAGATTTTCAGTATAAAGATGTTTCTATGGGTAAAAAGTACTCTGTTTAAATGTTAATTTGTTTATTTGGTGAGGGCGGAGAGGTGTTTCTCTATGTAGGAAATCTTTATAGTAATATAGGAAGGTTCTTCTAACTTGGATTAAAAATGCAGATTGTTGTGTAAATCTTTCTTTTTGCCAAGAAGCTGAATATGCTAAATAATAAGGCAAGGCCCTTCCTTTCTCTGATTCTTTCAGATAGTTTTGTGGGGAATTATGAGGGGGGTTGGGTTTTTGAAATACATTTCTACTGATTCCTTTTCAATGGTTTCCATACCAGTTCCTCTCTTCCTTACTTTTTTCTCCTTTTTAATAATGTTGGTGTCATACACTTTTATTTCAAAATGAGCTGAAACTGCTATAAGAATTTTGAAGAGCAAAGTGTCCTTATAAGCTTCCAATCCATTAACTATTCTATTTGGTAACATTTATATATTTTCTTCAATGCACATGTTTTCCTTTTACACTTCCAGTGTTTCTTTTTTATTTGTCTAAAATAAATAAACCACAACCACAAACAAACAAACCTTGGAAAACACCACCCCATAGTTCTGAACTTCTGCATCCACATTTGTTTTGAGTCTCTGATTTCAGTCCACGTTATTCAAAACCTTTCAAAAATGAAACATGAATAAGGATGATTTGCTATCTTTGTTAAACATTTCACACATGTAATTTAGGAGCCTACTAGAAAAATTGGCATAAGACTGAGTGGGGTACACAGTAGGATAGTGCACAGTAGCCTTTCCAACCATTGTATTCCATTCATCACTTTTGGAAACAGATCAGTGAAATATTCAGCTATGTAAAATCTGTCTCCAATCTGTTAAATATTAGTGTTATGATGGTCCTATGAAGACTGACTAGCTGCAAACATGGAAACAGATTAAACATAATTACTTGAATGGGAGTATGAACTTAACTATTCCTCAGCTGGGATCATCAACAGTACTTATGAAGTTTGGATATGCCATGACCTTTCCTATAAATCAACAAGCTTTCTTATCTGTAGTTCAAAAATGATTCATATGTGATAGTGACAGAGCAAAGGAAAAAGGGGCATGCCACTGTTGAGTAATTCAGTTTCACCAAAGGAAACAAATCTGGCCTTATCACAAATATGCAGCTATACTCAGCACAGGATTGCATGGCTCAAGATGAGAAAAATACCAACTGGGGAAAGCCAGGATATCACATAGTAGAGAAAAAAAAAGTTATTTAGAAAAGTTAAAACCTTATCCTCAGACAGTCTGAAGAATAGAATCTGTCTTGCCAATTTTAGCACTGAGTCACTAACCTTAACCTAAATAATCTCATGGGGAATTGAGTGTCATGTCAAGAACTCGTCTCAATAACATTCAAGCCATTAAATAGTTCATGTCATCCTGAAACAGTTCAGAGAAGAATCTGCAAACAATTGTAATCATGTCAATGAGAGAAAAATTCCCTGAAGACACTGAGAACTCAAGAGACAGAGAAGTTTAGGGTGGAGAGCAAGGCTGAAGCTGATACTCCACCAACAGAAGCAGATACTGAAGAGACCACTATAAACATCTTGGAGATCATTGATATCATTGGCTATTATGTCTTCATTCTTTCCCCTTGAACATGCTTGTTACCTGCCAACTAGCCATTCTGATTGAAAAGCTTGTTATTCCAAACCAACTTCTTTTGTATTCTACTTTTCCTTCTTTCCTTATTCATTACTTTTATCTTCCTCTTGCCAGTCTTTCAGAAACTCATAGAACTATTAAGGGAAAAAAGCACCTGTGAAGGCCATCCATTACACTTCACACACACATACCCCTCCAAATAAGGCTAAGGTCAAAGTTAGATCAATAAGGCTCCGATACAACTTTTAATTTATTCTGTCCTTGAAAATGAGCTTTGATGGGCAGTCCATACCTACTGACTGTAGCAACTGTCTTATCCTTCCTGTCTTACAGGAAATTGTCTTATTATATTCAAAATGAATGACTACATGTGGCAACGTCCTACTTCTGTTTGTTTTTCTTCTTATCTTTCCATAGAACATTTATTGGACAATTTTCTCATATGTGTCAGTGATAAATGTATTCCATAGAAGACAATTTGAATGGTTGAAATAAATGTATTCAGTAGAAGACAGTTTGAGTGGTCTAAATGCTAAAGATTTTGTCATATTTTGGAAAGCCTGTGAAATCTAAGGAGATCAATATTTGCTGAAAAACTTGCCAAAACCTGCAATGACAATTTGAGCACTTGAGGCTTTTGCTGCCATTCTGTAAAAACTGCATCATTCAGATTTACTTTTTTAGTGGTGCTCTTGCACACACATTTATGAACAACTGAACATCTAGATTAGTCTTTTAAAATGAATGTATGATATATTTTTAAAGAACGTCTATTTGGCCAATCCAGCTGTGACGGTCGAGGAAAAAAGTAGGACTACAGAAGTATTATCAGTCATGGGGATGCAGTCATTGCAACAAGTTAACGTTCTACATTTGAAGAAGTTTCTGCATGCTTTAAAGAAACAGTGTGTTTAAGAATGAGAAAAAAATCTGTTAAGACTTATTTGAAATGTAATAAAGCATATACATCTAAGGGTCACGAGTAAACAGTGTAACACTGAACTGAATGGTGGATCAACGTGGTTTATCTCAGAAGAATGAAGTGGTTGCAGATGCAAAGTTAGTATGTGTATACACCATTTACAATAACAGAAACCCAAGATATTCATCCACCAACCAATCTAGCAGATAGTTCCAGGAGGAATTCCCTGAAAGTACTCAGCAACAGGAATGAGGCATAGCTATCTACCTGTGTAGGTGCAGAAAAAGCTTTTTTGCAATTCCCATTTGTCCTGCTGCAAAAACCCCAACTTTATGCTGTTCAACTCAGTAAGAATTGCATTTTTATATATTTAAAGCTAGTCTTGGTGTTTATACATTCCTGATACAGGAAAATAAATAGGATCTTTGGAGAGGTTCACATTTCACCTCAGATATTGCTGCTGTGATTGTGTTTGTCTCACCAGCACAGAACTGAGATGAAAGACTTAGCAAGTTTGAAAAAGTTCCTTGGCTTCTATCTCCTAGGCTGGTCTGTCTCTTCTGTTAACAGAAATCATGAGTATTTGGAGGCAGTAAATTGAGTATTTGAAGAAAATACAGGGAGAAGTATTAATGATTGGACTTAAAATATTTTTCATGTCAGCAGCAGTTTCTTCATCCCTGTCCATGAGAGACAAGGAAAGGGAGAGAGAGAGCAGTAGCAATCTGCTGCATAAGAGAAGGAAGAGAACATTATCCTTTCTGACAGTCAGGTGCTACATTTGTCTTTAGAACCATATGCGAAAAAAGTAGTATTTCTCTTAAACTGGGAAGTAGATATGGCTGGTTTAACCATCTGGAAAACCGAGGGGTTGATGAAGGTAGCTCAGTGAATGGATAACTCTATCTGATAGCAGCTGTTTAGTGCACTGGCTGGCTTGTTGCACCCTGATCACCAGATGCTGGATTTGGGGAAAAGAAGCATTTTCCAACAGCTGTTGCTTTTCAGTGTGATGAAGAGAGTACTCCCTTTCCCCCAGACCACCACACAAAGTGAGAGCAACAGAGCCTCACAACGGCTGAGGCCAGTCATGGAAGGGTCATGGGCTGATGACAGCCTCTAATGGAGAGGATTGATGATTTGCACTGTACAAGTTATTGCTTGCTAACCCTGAGATGAATTAAGTTAATAAGGTTGTGAACCCAGCTAAACCACATCTGTATACTGTGTCTGTACTTTGTGTGTCAGGCTCAGTGATTAAGTTGCCTCAAGCATTTCATGGATTTGGATAGCCTTTCATTTTCAGCTGCTCTGTTTCCCATCAGCTGCTACACAGTGATAGATCTCAACATGCAACATGCAGTGTGCAGCATAATTGATGTATGCATGATAACCCTGTATTTATTACTGTGGTTTGTAAGTAAAAGATTAATGAGAGAAATTCACTGGTGATGCAGAGACTACTGTGCCAGGCCTTTGCCCCACTAAGATGTAAAGTGTATGTGATTTTTTTTTTGTTGGTTGTGATCTCTGGAAAAGTATCTATGCTTTTTGTCTGGAAATGCTCAACTATCTGGGGTTTTTTTTGGCCTAGCTTAGTGACTATTCTCCATCATGATCGATGAGCATTCCATATTTCTCATTTTTGCTTGAAACTTTGTAAAAATGCCATGGAAAGGATTTCAGAATTCAAAACCATATTCTTTAAATGAATTTGACTTGTATTTCATATTGGATTTCTGATTTTAAAATGTTTTAATAGTGTGTATTTATGCATATATATACTTTCACTGCCTGAGACACTGTCACTTCTTTTTTGCTCCTGTTTGTTGACAAAAAGAAATGAACCAAATGTAATTTATGTTATTGTAAGGAAATGTTTACTTGCACTTAGAAAAATGTCCAATAGATGCAATTGCAATCTCCCGCTTTCACGGAGATATTCACTCAACTGCAGCTCTTCAGATGTTTTATCATTCTGAAATATCGTACATCCAATGCCAAGAATGCCTATGTGCTTGGTAGAACAATGACAGATAAGACGTGTGAAAAACTGAGCCCTCCACTGCAGACCTACATCAACCCCAGAATACCACGCCTTCTCACACATCCCAGGTAGATAAGGACCTGGGGGTGTTGATTGACTGCTGACTGAATATGAGCCAACAATGTGCAGAGGTGCCCAAGAAGGCTAATGGCATTTTGGTTTGTATCAGAGAGATCATGGCCAGCAGGTCCAGGAGAGTGATTGTGCCCCTGTACTCAGCATTGGTGAGGCCGCACCTTGAGTACTGTGTTCAGTTTTGGACACCACACAACAAGAAAGCCATCAAGGTCCTGGAGTGTGTCCAGAGAAGGGCAGCCAGGCTGGGGAAGGGGCTGGAGAGCAAACCTTCCAGACCGCGGCTGAGGGAACTGGTGTTATTTAGCCTGGAGAAGAGGAGGCTGAGGGGAGACCTTATCACTGCCTACAGTTACCTGAAAGGTTGTAGAGAGATGGGTGTTGGTCTCTTTGCCCAAGGGACAGGTGAAAGGATGAGGGAGAATAGACTCAAGATGTGCCAGGGCAGGTTTAGATTAGACATCAGGTAAAAGTTCTTCACCGAAAGGGTTGTTGGGCACTGGGACACAGGGAGGTGCTTGTGTCACCATCCCTGGATGCATTTAAAAGGCGGGTAGACAAGGTGCTCAGGGATATGGTTTATTGGAGGACTGGTACAGTTGGACTCAGTGATCTCAAAGGTCTTTTTCAACCTAGTGATTCTGTGATTCTATGATCCACTCAGGAGATGCATTAAGTGATTGGCAAACAGCTCCTTAAGCATATGCTGAATGCAAAAGTACAGGGCTTTGCTAAATGAACAAAGAAATCAAATCCTGAACTTGAAGAACCAGCATGAACATTCTCCTTGTGGTACCCCCCAATAGAACCAAAGGTCTTAAATGGTTTGTGCTTCTCTGACTTGATCCCAGCACCGAGCACTGCTTCAGCAGCACCCTGTGTACAGCCAGAAAAAACCTTTCTGTAATTCATTACTGAGCAACTGCGGCAGTTCATAATGAGATGCTGTTCTTATCCTGGTGTATGAGTTAATGAATTTTATCCACATTTATATTTTTTGAAAGCACTGCCAAAACAAAAAAAAAACCCCACGTTTGTAACCTGTACTCTAGTAGGTCCCCTGTAAAATAGTTACTTGCAACATGTTTGCTTGAGCTACACACAAAATGTTATTAACTCATGCATATCTTTCTTAAAATTAATTCACATAAAAACTATTCAAGGGAATAGTGTGAATATCATGTCCAAAAATGGAAATGATATTTTCCATTGCAGGTACTATAATGACTGTTGCTTTTGTTGAACTCAAGAGTTTATTAGACAATGCATTAATTCACCTTTTCTTCCCTTCCTACTCCAGTGTATAAGGCTGTCAGGTGGATAGTAATTTAGCCTTTTAATTTTTAGTGGTATCTCAATATATTATAGAAATCTCTTGAAGCTTATATAGTGTATTGTGCCACTAGTTATAAATAGTTCAGGACTCATTACACCATCAAAGTTGAGGGGATAAGCCAAGACACACATATCAAGTTTCCTTGACTCCTTTATAAAGCTGCTTGTTTAACGTGAAAATCTCAAGGACATGCATCCCCAGGGGTGGTTGTCTTATGCTCCAGTAATGGAGATTAAATTTGTGGTAGTTAGCTAGCTAGCTCTTTTTCTAACAAGGAAACTAAAATTCATTAAAAACTAATTAGGAATGTATAGGAGGTTAATACTCCGTGTTAAGCCTTATTAATGTGAGATAAGTAATTCATAAAGTATCAAAGGACTGCAATGGACAGAATTAAGAAGAATTATACCACCGAAAACTACATTAAAGTAACATTAAGGGTCTTGTTTGAGTCTGAGAAAGACAGGAAATTCAGAGTTAAAGCTAAATCCCTGTCGTTAACTCACTTTTTTATGTTGAGGTAATGCACATGATTGTCCTCCATTATGAAGACTCAGAGTACATCATTAGGTGTTCTTTTCCTACAACTGAAGCTTCGGTATTAATTAAAAGAGAAATAAATCATAAAGAATATGCTTTATTGACCAAATGGTTTCGTGATCTAAGGATGCTTAACATGCAAATTATTGGCTAGATCTGAGAAATGTATCTTCAGATCATGCTATTGCAGCTGCTTACTAAGCCACGGTGACTTGCAGTTTTAGCAGTCAAATAAGCTATTAGGCTGTAATGCTCATTTTCTGAAGCACAGTCTTTTGAATCTCAACAAATTTCTCAATTAAAGAATTAATTATTGTAATTTGTTTTGAATTTTGCTTTGTTTAGTAATAAGCTTCTTTCAGTCTGACATTACTGAACAATTCAAAGTGAACAATTATTTTCTGAACTCATACAATAATGTCTAGAAAATTATTTTCATTTTGGTGCACCAACCTTCCCACACCCAGCCCCAACTGCAGCTTCAGCCCTACAGCTGCTGTGAGGGCACATATGCTAATGCCCGCCCTCCGCCAAGCACTTCTGCTGCCTTTTAAATCACAGAAGGTGCTGACATAAATGTCAGCCACAGTCCCATCACACTAAAGCACTTAACTAGAAAGTCTTGTACAAGCTTTCTTCAGCAATGTAAGAATTACTGAAATGGCATTTGGGTGAAGGATTAGAAAACGGCATTTGCAGCATCCTAGACTTAGTGAAACCTTGAAGAGTGGGAGGAGAGTGAGGAGGAACAGGGGAAAGAAAGTATGTGCATAACGAACCTTTGCATATGTTCATTATCATTCTGGTAGAAAATCCTGGGGAAGAAAAGCACAGAAATCTGAATGTGGGTTTGTGTTTTGGTTTTTGGTTTGGTTTTGGGGGTTTTTTTTTGACCCCAGCAAAAGGATTTTCAGATTGTGAGTCAGTCAAAAGAACTGCCTGCTCCTGTACATGGGTGGAAATGCCAAGGAAAGCTGGTCTGCCACAGCATACTGCATGTCAAAGATTCAAAGGGTTTTTCTATCCAGGCACCTGCCTCCATTAAAAATGATGTGTATGCAATAGATTTTTAATTGAAGTGAATTAGTGTTTGTGGGTTTCACTGCAAAAGTGAATTTTAAGCTGATTTGAGTGATAAGAAAGTAAGAAGATTTGACAACTTAAACACGTAAGAAATACTAATACCTTACATTTTTAAGTGCTTTTTATCCCAAAGGAACCCTAAGTGCTTTATAAGCTACACAGATTAATTACTTCATGCATCACAGAAATGCAACTACTTCTCTCAGTAGAAAACAGGAGCAGCTCTACAGTGCACAGCATTATGATGCAGTTCTGTTAAACAGGGAAAGGAAGATGCTTTAATGGCTCTGAATTATCTCAGCTCTCCTCTTATCTCCTCAGACAGGACACCTTTCACACGTCTGGTTTTGTTTCTGTTTCCTAAATAATAAAGTCCAAGGCATTGTTTTGAATACCGGGTGAAGGCTGGGCCAATAGATGAGCAGGTGCCTTGGGAGAGTAAATTCAAACCTGTATTGCATTAAGAGCCTGAGTGCATACATGAAGTTGTCTGAACGTATCCAGATGCACCAGAGCCTCAGTTACAGACAGTCCTGACCTCCTCTGAAAAATCTTGTCAATCTAAAGATCCTTGGGAAAGTTGTGTACTTTTTTTATTGTATAGAAGGAAGGTGAGATAAGATGTAGGGAGTTTTTCAGGGGGACTTATTTTTTTTGTTAATAGTGTGAAACATTTTAGCTTATTATTACATTGCTTAATTTTACCTGTGAAATATTTTAGTATATTGGCAATATGCCAGAGGGGGATCCATAGCTTCATTTTGTATAACTTTTGCAAAGAAAAGTGAAGAGTTGTTGCTTCTACGTAAAATCTAATAATTGGCTGTTTAAATAGAGTATGCTGTAGAGAAAAAAACCCACAACAAAACAGAACAGAACAAAAAAGGAAACAAACAAAAACTACATCATCCTCATTTAACTCCCCCATGATAGAGAATCCACTTCATTACAAGGTGATAAACTGCACCCTCTACTCCAGGTAGACAGAATTTGCCTCTCATGACCTTCAGAGACCACAGAGATCTCTACTTTATCCTCTTATAGAGCATGATCAAGTCATCTTTCAGATGGTGTTCCTCAACATTTTCATCTTTTTTAACAGACCTAAAGTCATTCTTGCATCTCTCTAAACCCTGTCCAATATTCCAATATTCTTCCACAGATCAGACCTCGGAGCATCATACAGCTCGCTAATTATGGTTACAGTGGTCTCTTCTCTCTTTTTCCTTGTTGTTTTAGCCCTTTTAGTTTCAAGTGATGCATTTTACACAAACAGATATGCATACAGTACATATGCAGAAACTTTTGTTGAGAATAATAATTTCACTGATCTTCTGGAAAGGCAGTTACTGAAAACAAAGCCAAGGATCAAATCTTAAGCTTTACAAACAAAGAAGGTGTTTGATTAACAACCTCCTTAAACCCGTAACTTTCTTCTGCGGTTTGGGTCTTGACTTAGAGCCTTCCCAAAATATTGAGGAACTTTGATGATGATAAGAAATCAGTATAACCATTTTCCTCAGCTACACAGAGACATGTCTTAAAGAATGGCTGCAGGGTACAGCAGGATACTTTAAGAGGCATCAGAGGATCCACCATCTTAAAAGCTATTAGGTTTATTCGTGGGGTAAGATAGGAGCACCTCTGGGCTATGGTAACTCAGACCTGGCTACAGAAAACATTCTTCTTTCAAAGACTTATTTGTCTTCAAGGAGCAACAAGGTGGTTGAACAGCTCATCTTAGTGACCAATTCATCATCTGTATCCAATAAATATCAGAAGTTTTATAGAAACAGGTGATCCTAAATTTCTATCTGTGGGCATAAAAATGTAAATGTTTTAACTTTTTTATTCTGTAAAAGGAATGGTTATTCACATAAGTGTCCTCAGCCAAATGGTTAAATTCCATTTTTGTTATGGAATAACTAAGTAAAAAAACCCCCAAACTACAATTTGCTTATATTGTTCTCAATATTTTACTTTTACTATAAACAGTACAGAAACTCAGCAAAAAGAACGAAGACTTCTCTTGAAGAACTATGGTAAACTGGAACTGCTTTGTTTCTATTGTTTGTGTCATTTGCAAGTAGACTTATAAAATATGCAGTGGCACACACACTGTGCATAGCACTGCCTATTTACCTGAGAAACACATGAAGCAAAATGCACTTAGAATGTGCTTGAAGTCTAAAACGGAGGGCTAGTTTACAAAAATGTAAAAATAAGATGCTTAAGGATGCAGGTAAGCACTTTTCTCAGACATGTTATATACAGCATTGAAGTAGAAACTCGGGCTGTTCAAGGGCATTTGTCAATCCCACTGTGGTCTATCTGCATTTTCAAATGCCTCAATAACTTTGAAAAACAATACCAGAATAAGTAAAGCTATTGTGTTAATAAAATAGAAATTTAGGAGGATTTCTGCTCCAGACTTTACTAAGTACCCACAAGACACGTTCTCATTCAGTCAGTGAAATGAAGGGTTTTTGCAAGAGAATAATATGAGAAGAATATTCTGAATAAAATTTAATCTCTCCCTTGGCTCACAAAAAGCAATCAAATCAATACTTTTCTAAAACTTAAGTAAGATATAGACTTCAAATTACATAGAACAAGGATTTGAAATCCCTGTGAGGAGCAGAAGATGGGATAAATATACTTTAGGAAAAAAAAACCCAACAAGCAAAACCTTAAATTCTTCTTTTTTACCATAGAGTCACATTCTTAGAGAAAGTCACATTCTTAGAGAGGAAAAAAAAATACCCCGAAGTGCCACAAGAGTTATTGGCTGGATACAAAGTTTGAAATTAATTTTCTGTCATGACATTCGCACAAAGTATTGTGTGGGGGTGAGCAGTTCTTACTGCGAAGGGTGTTGGCAGAACCTTGACTGTCTCATTTAATTGCCTCTGCATCAAGGGCTTTTGGTAACCCTGTCATCAAGTTGCTTTCTATCTTACATGATATATATCACCATTCAGTGCAACAACTCAAGTTCCAAGTCTAACGTGATTTCTTTGACATTTCTATGACTAAAACTCATTTGCTCAAAATTTGAACCACACTGCAGAATTCCTTGAGTGAATACCTCTAGAAATTTTTATTGTGTTTGGGGTCTTTTTTTGGTATTCATTTAAGCCGCAGTAAAAATACTTTGTTGGTAAGCAAGCAGTGATATGCTTAGAAGTTAGGCATATGCCTTTTGAATGGAAATCAGAGTACTAAGGAGGATTTAGAAGGTATCTTGAGGAGTTGACCTGTTAAAATATTCAGATTGAAGCTACCTGACATGAGGCAAAGCAGTTAAAACAACTCACTTCTGGCAAAAGGGAAATTGTCCTTTTCTCTACTCCTGACATACAGTTTCCATCTGCTCTGTATCTTATCAAGCTCCTCTGAGAGCTGACTTCATTCATAGTCCTAGAAGAAAACTAATCCAGCAAGAAAAGAAGGAAAGTTTTACTTATATTGAAGTAGCTAACAAAGGACTTAAGTGAAAACCAGGGCTGGTGAGAGGGAGGAGGTCTGGCAGCATGGCTAGGAGAGAGAAGGAGGAACAGGACGATGAGCTGATATGTTTTGGGAACAGTCAGTCAAGGAGACACATTTCTGTCTTTCACAGAGTTGGGTTTCCCAGTCAGGGCTGCAGCTACTTGCTTTTGTCAAAACCTGTCCAGGGCTTTATTTCCCTCTTCAAATATAGCCAAGGAGGAGGATAGCTGTGATCTTGATGGAGTTGGGTAAGTCAGCTCTTTCACCAGATACAGGAATACCTACTTGCACAGTCATGAACTCTCTAGATAAAACTAGATTACTGCCTGGAAGTAGTGCTAACTTATCACAAAAGATTATGTCAGCTAATGTCAGATATGAAAGGATTTTAGCTTCCTAAGCAGGGTGTACTTCTATCCCTACTCTTTAAAAAAAAAAAAAAACAAAAAGAAAAACCCAACAAAAAATCCCAAACATTCTGCCTAAATTTCACTTCAGCTGCACCCACTATTTGGGTCTTGTCCTTTGCTCTATTTATAATTCTCCTGAACTGTAGTGTAAGAGACTGTAAATCATTCTGCAGGGGCCTTTGGAAGGTGAAAAAATTATTCTCTATTTAGAATGCATCCACCTTGCCTAGAACAGGGGGGTTGCCTTGTGATAGCAACTGACTGAGCAGCTCCTGCTTGTTACCTGTTAAGTAGCTGCTGGGGGACCCAGTCACTGATAACATGGAACTTTCCTATGTAAGCAAGATTATTTCAGAGTTAAAGGCAGTCAGATCTCTTGGGTACAGGAACCTAGAGTTTTAGGTGTACAAAGTACTGTCTAGCATTTCCCACACTTTTAATCCCTCTCCCCTTAGAGCATCAGTAAAGATCGCCCTTTATCATCAAGATGAGCGCTTTAAGCACTGCACAAGGTTTCTAAACCCATAGTTGCTTTTGCATGAGAAAAAGGTAGAAGAGACCATAGAGCAGCAGAAAACAGGAAGATGCCTCAGTGAAGCCCAGAAAGCACCAGGGCAGCCCCTGGAAGACCTGCACAGAGACCAAGAGTCCTGTAGCTCAATCATTTCCCTGCAAGATTCTGTGAAAAGAGAACTTTCTCCCTCTACACTAAGGAAAAAAAAAGTTACCTCTTATCTCAATAGACACTTGCTGTATTATATCCCTCAACTTGAGCTATAAGGGCAAATTGCTGTTCTTTTATAATGATCCAATCTTCTTCAGTGTGACTCCCTGATCAGCTTTCATCGAATGATAACAGGCACCTGCCAAACTCCTGTTACCAGGCAACCTCTGCACTAATAAACCATCTCTCCTTGGCTGAGGCTTCTTTATTATCTGGGTTGATTATCTTTCAATGGCCTAACATATAAGTCAGTGCCTTCCCTTTGTTAGCCCTGTTCTGAGACTGTGTATTTATTTTAGTCCAAAATGGAGAGCAGGCAATACTAGGAAGCATTGATTTTGCAGTCCAGGTAGAGATGACTCTTTGCAACAGGATGGTGTCCATAGGCTGCTCTTCATGATGGCCAAGGTAACAATAAATGAAACTGCTGTGATTAGTACAAGCTAGTTTTGATGTCAGTTCTGCTTTTACAGCATCGATATATGGAGTTACAGAGCTGAGCATATGTTTATGCAGTTGACCTCCCCATTTGTCGCCTTTGGTACCTGGAACCACTCTTTGCCTGTGTTACTTTTCCCATAGACAGACACAATTATCATATCATTTTGAGGACTCCAGGGATAACCAGTGTTATTTACATTAGATTAGGGAGTAATTAGAATTAAGCATAATTCATGCAAAAAAGCAACAGAAAACCTGATTAAAAATCACTAATAATCCATGTGACTCATGTTTCTACAGGCATTGTGTTTTGTTTAGCTTGATATCAGGGAAACTACAAGGCAGTCTGGAAGCTCATTTTTGGGCTCACTAGCTGTCTGACATTTATAAATGTATGAACCCTGCACAGGTCTGCGTTGCCTCAGCCTAATAATTTCCATATCCATTCAGCCTCTCAGCTGAAAGAAGCTACCACTTGCAAAGGATTTGTCTGTGACTTATGAAAACTTGTTTCCTAGGGCCTGACACCACAATTGAAGTTCACAATCTTCACTGCTTTATGATAAGCAATAACTTTTTATTATTACTTGTTGAACTACAGAAAGCAAAAAAAAAAACCCAAAAAACAAGTAATGTATCATCATCGATTCAGTCAAATCTGAGCAAAGCATTAATTTTTCAACTTTTTTTTTCATACACAAAATTAAACAAGCTAATATAATTTAGGTTAAAATGTTCATGGTTCAGAAAAGAATATATCAAGACTTAAAAAGAAAAAAAAAAATCTAATTAGGGAGCTCTGATCTAAGTGAAGCCAGGGGGAGGAAGGAGTAAGTTTAAATTCTTCCTTTCAGTTCTGCCAGAGTAACAAAGACCACTTTATCCATGATGGTAGGGCAGGGGCTGAGTTTTAGCTGCTGATTTAAAAGATAGCCAACTAAGTCTGAAATCTGTGCCAGCAAACACGTCCTTTTTTTATGAGAAAAGTGGTTCCCTGTATTATATATGCATGTTTGGAAGACTGCCAAAGCATTAGATGTCCATGAACAGATAATAAAGAAAGTGCCTGTATGCTCTACCAACTGTAGATCTCTGTATTTTCTGTAACTTTTGTATTGTCCTTAGGGAAGTGCAGTAAAGTAAGCCGAATTCTTCCCACTGCTAGTTATCCACTTTCTCAGCAAGTGCTTTTATTGTTAAGAAATATTTGTGCCTCTTGTTTGCAGCCAAACAAACAATAAACCTCAGACATGTAGGATGTTGCAAAAATGGAGAGATGGAGTGAAATGGAGAAAGGCAAAGATGCAGGATTTGGATCAACATCCAAATGCTGACTGTTGCATGTAAGCAATGGCCAAAAGGGAGCTGGAAAACATAGCTGCAGTTTTATCAACCTCACGTGTTTGTCCTTAATATGTGAGAGAGCTTCAGAATTTTTTCTTCTCCTTTCTCAGTTATTTTTATGCACATATATCAGTTCTTGTGAAAATGCTGAAATGCTTGAGTATGCACAGCCTATATTCCCACAGGTAGTTCATCATGGATTCCGTTACATCTCCTGATTTGTGAATAAAGTAATTAATAAATCATTCCACAGAGATAAGCCAGTTTCTTCTTAGGAACACAAAAATATTGAACCGAGAAGTAAATTAGGAGAGAAACCTATAAACAATACTGATATGTTCAAATTTCAGCTTTTTATTTTGATCAAAACCAAACTTTAGTTTCTCCTATATGGGCATTTTTTAGGAAAAAGTTTTAAATGCTTGATACTCCTACAGTCTTTTGCATTCTATGCTGGAGTCTAAGTAGTTCACATAAAATGCCCTGGCAAAGGTATTACTTATTTATTTTACCCTGTATTTTTATTTAGTATTGCTTATTTATTATACCCTGTATTTTTACTTAGTTTGTCAGCATATCAATATAGCTAGAAACACAATGAGGTATAGTAAAAATATGTGAAACACAAGCAGTTCTTTAATTTGGTGACTCGGCGTCATTAATTTCGACAATATCATTGCACTGTTTTGACTTGCTTCCACATGTTTCTAAAGCTATAATTCAGACTTTTCTAAAGAACAGATTTAACATATGGAAAAATTGCCACATGTAGCTGTAAACCCTCCTGCTAGGATTGCTTGCAATTGTATCACTTTGTGAGGAAGGTAACAGAGCTTGGATGACATGGTCAGAATCCTATATTGCCAAGGCAATTACATTGTATCTTTATTTTTCTTGCTTCATCTCTCTTTTTTAATTACCATTGTAATTAAAAGAATGAACTCATACATTAATTTACTTAGCTGTAGATTTTTCTTACCTTAACATTTAGTTCACCATACTACTGTGAAAGTCTGCAAGTTGCTTGAAGGAGTACTCAGACTTAAAATAAAATATATTGTAAGAA
>VZTU01006727.1:0-21600 GCA_013400835.1 Zapornia atra
GCAAAAGTCCATTTATTGTATAACATGATGCCTTTAAATACACTCAGAAGACGGCATGCTTTAAACAGATTGGTTATTTCATACCTAAACTGCTGGCAGGCTGTATCTGATTGGTCAATGGTCTACCTGTACAACGCTAATAGACCTTATCAAAGTCGTTAGCTAGCGGGCCCAAGTTAACAAAGGAAGAGGCTTCTTCTGGTGCCTCGCTGTAGCAGGGGACAATGATTACAATCTCTTGGCATGCCAGGGTTTATGGTCTAAAGGTTCCATATTATCTATCAATCTAGCATTGCCCTGCGCCCTGCTTTCCAAGCCCAATGCCACATCCAACCTTTAAAACACAGGCACACACATACATACACATTTGCTTTGACTTCACCATGTACTAATACCCAGAATACCCACACAAGAATTAAAAAGAGGTTTTTTTATTAAGCATGTAATTTCACCAAATCACAGAATCACAGGATCATTGGGGTTGGAAGGGACCTCCAGCAATCATTGGGTCCAACCCCCCTGCCAAAGCAGGCTCCCTAGGACAGGTCGCACAGGGAGGCATCCAGATGGGTCTTGAATATCTCCAGAGAAGGAGACTCCACCACCCCCCTGGGCAGCCTGTCCCAGGGCTCTGCCACCCTCACTGTGAAGAAGTTCTTCCCCATGTTGGTGCAGAACGTCCTGTGCTCCAACTTGAGGCCATTGCCCCTTGTCCTGTCTCCACAGACCACTGAGAAAGGGCTGGCCATTTCCCCCTCTATCTTATACTTACGAAAGGTTTCTATGTCATGTTTCTAATGATAAGATACAATCATACAGAGTAGCCAATTCTAGCTGTTGGCAGCTGCAGAAGAAGGCACAGTCCTGCTACCCCAATTTCCTACAGTCTCAGCCTTGCCCATCAGACTACCTGCCAACGTGATTCAAGTTGCTAATCCATCAGGAAACGAATCCATCCCAGTAAACTGAGCAGCTGCCTTTGGGTCAGCCAGCGGGTTAGCTCAGGCACACAAGAGCCCACAGGGTGAGAGAGGAATGCAGGGCTGGAACCACGTGTGGGAGAGGCAAGAAAGGATATGAAAGGGCTTCTTCCATAAGAAAGCCTGATTCCCACACAGCAATTGAAACTTCCAACCACAGGCTTCTCCAGCACAAGGGGCATTCCTAGGAGACAGAGTTTATTAAGAGACACTCCACTCCCTACCTTATTCTACTACTTAACACATTTCTAACTCAAATGAGCCTTTTCCTTATTCATAGCCAACCAGTTTTAATTCAGCTAAATTAACTAGATCCTTTTCTAAGTATTTAAGACCTACTACCTTCTAATTGTTAATGTGAATGCTTTTATTATTCTGTAGTAAATCACTTGTTGTATGGACTCCTCCCACCTAACTTTAAGATTATCCAAGAGCTCAGTATTCACAGTATGTCGGACTCAAACTAACAGCTGCTTTCTCCTCTCTCCACCCTTCCTGGCTCTTTCCCCTTCATATTCAGTCACACCATTTCACTCTTCCCATTGCACTCATTTAATGAATGAAATCAACTATTCCAAGAAGAAAAGAAAAAAAAAAAATCTATTTGCTGCATTAGTGAGTTACAGAACACTACTCTGAAATGCAGTGAGTACCTAAGTTGACTCAAGATAAATAAACAGCAGTAGTGCAGGACAGGGAATGGATGCTGGGGAAGGGGAGGACATCAAGCAGAATACAGCTTTAAATTTTGTTCCAGCAGTTAACTCAGTTCAAACAATCTCATGAAACTACAGCCTCAGCATGTAACCAATTTCCTTTGACTTCCTCCCTTGTGAACAGAAGACAACAAAATCTGAAGCCCTCTGAAGGTCCTTTTCTCCCATTTCACCACCTAAAGACAGAGACTAATTTCCAAACTCAGATATGAAAATGGAAATAACCCAAAAAGTTGAACAGTATGACCAAAATCCATAATGCAGCACTGAGGAAAGTCCAAGAACTGGGAGACTTCAGCCTCCTGCCACCTAACTGCCTCTTGCACAGTGCAGAATTATTTCAAGCACTTTGCATGTATAGCATGCAAACATTCACCCAAATTGCTTTCTCAAAAGAACAGGTCCCAAGCTGAGAAAAGATTTAAAGCAAAATAAAATCTAACCCCTAGAATTCCATTACTTAGAGATGTTCTTTTCCTCTTGTCCTTACTCCTCTGTCATTGTTGCTTAAACAGTTATAGAGATGTTAAAATTGCAAACGACTGCTCAAGCATCTAAGTTATTGTCTTCTGAGGCCAAAGATAGAGCCAACCTTGTATTCTGAACCCAAATCAGCAACTTGAAATCTCACCAGACTTATTAGCATACTTTGTGTAGAAACATGTAATTGGGGATCCTAGTTAGGAACATTTGGAACACCTCTGCAATATTTACATTCATGTTCAAATACAAAAAGCCAATATAAGTATTTGAAAAACCCTTGTGCCTTTGACATTTGCAGCTACAAATAAGAGTGATCAGATCACTTTTTTTTTTCCATCTCCCCCCTCTTTCAGCAGATTAATTAGGAATACAGATAATGGCAGGACAAGGGGGATTGGATTAAAACTAAAGGAAGGAAGGTTTAGATTAGATATTAGGGGGAAGTTTTTTACAGGCAGAGTGGTGCGGTGCTGGAACCGGCTGCCCAGAGAAGTAGTGGATGCCCCGTCCCTGGAAGTGTTCAAGGCCAGGTGGGATGGGGCCCTGGGCAACCTTGTGTAGCTCCAGGCCTGGAGGTTGGTGGCCCTGCCTGTGGCAGGGTGGTTGGAGCTCTATGATCCTTGGGGTCCCTTCCAACCCAGACCATTCTATGATTCTATGATCATGAGCTTAGCAAAACGAGAAGTTCACACCAACCTTATCCACCAATGCTGCAACCTTTCTCCTAGAACCACCAGATTTGTCAGACATAATTTGCCCTTAGTGAAGTCATGTTGGCTGACACCAATCACCTCTGTACTTTCCATATACCTGAGCCTAGTTTCCAGGAGGATCTGCTCTTTTATTTTTTCCCCCTTTTTAAAAATGAGGGGTATGTTTCCTCTTTTCCAGGCAGTGGAAACTTCACTGGACTGCCACAGCCTCTTAAATATGATGGAGAGTGGCCTAGCTCCTTCATCCACTACTTCCCTCTGGACCCATAGATGCATTTCATCAGGTCCCATGGACTGTGCTCCTTCAGGTTCCTTAGATATTTTCAAGCCTGATCATCTCCTACAGTGAGTGGTTCTTACCAGATCTTACCAATCTTGACAAACTGCATTTGTCTGGGTTTGAGTAGAAAGTAGTTCTTGTGCATTTCTACAGTTTAGCCCTTTAGATGAAAAGAAGCAAAAGCAACTACAATCCAAATAGCTAATGAACGAATTAGAAGTTATCCTTACCTATAGAGTGGTAGTGGATTTAGGATTCCCATCGTTAGAAACAACAGGCTGAAGCCCCTGTTCCTGCTCACTTGTTCTGAAATGTGTGAGGACCCCACCTGCCAATGAGCCTTGGTGGTACAATGTAAGATTTAAATACTAAACCCTCCTCAGTGCAAGCAATCACAACAAATGGCAATAATCAGCCCTAAGTGCCTCTCTGGAGAACAGTGTTATACGCAGCTGTATGAAAACCCCCTCAAGTTCTCCACCCTACTGCATAATAAAACCAATTCAGCCACGCTACTAATTGAAAATGCATTGCCAGAATCTTCTTGGATTATGTAGCACAAGGTCTGCTTCATTCCAGTGATAATACTACTTCTATTAGGCCTTGGTTTGTTGGGGGTCCCTTTGAGTGAGGAGGGGATTCTCTTATAATCCATGACACTTCCATGCATAGATTACAGCTCACCTTTAAAGTCCTAGTACATCATTATTAGGACAGACAGGGTTTTAGAGAGAAATAGAAACTGTGATTAAACACAAGATCTATGGGTCAGGTTAAGAACAGAATATATATTGATGTGTTGGGTTGTTATACTCACCAAAAAAATGATGTTATTACACAAGAAATACTATACATGAGGACACCAGCAGTCCATAGAACAGAAAGTAACCCTTAACCATCTGGAAGGTTTGAAATAAAAACTCCTTCACAGCTACCAATCTTTCAGGAGGGTAGGATTTCAGATCAGCAGGGCAGCATTTGAGATTTTAGACTGCATTAACACCAGGACCAAACAAGAAATAAAACTGAGCCACAGAAAGAAGGAAAGCTTCTTCCCACCACACTCTCCCACCAAATCTAGGGAAAAAATCTTTCCTTGAAAAACACAGACCAGCAAGTGACAGTGATATGGGGAAGTCTGGAAAGATCAGCAAGGTGGCAACTATCAACAAAGCAATGCTATGTCACCCCCCCAAAAATGGGAAGTCTTGTATATGGTTAGAAAATGTTGTAAGTAGCAACACTGCTGGCTTAAGCTATCACCGTTACCAGCATCTCAACCCTTCAGCTGAACTGAAGGTGTAAGAGCTATGATGTAAAATGAATAAGGAGACTGATGCAGCTTTAAAATGTCTTCAGAACAAACAGTGATTTTGTGAAATTTGAGTTATTTGGGCTTTTTTAGGCAGATCAGTTTGAAGCATCACACGTGTCCTGGTGGAACTCAGTGTAGTAGCAGACAGGATGGAGTAGGTTGAAGTTTTAATACTTTTTTTTTTCCCCTTTCCTTTTCAATCTTGAACTTCAGTGTTTATAGAACATAGATAAAGTAATTCTGATTTTCTGTAACTTCTTATATAAATCAGATGTTGGAAAGAACATAGAAATAAATACAAAACCTCCAAGATGAACCATATTGAAATAAAGACTCTATTTCCTTAGACTTCAATGGAAATGGGTAAATGAGCAGCAGAACACGATGCATAATTCAAACCAGGACTGCTGGCAAAAAGCGTATGCTCGAACTAAGTCTGAGTGAGTCAAGGCCTCTGTCTAGAAAAACAAGCTCCAGTGTAGTTATTAATCCTGGTTATTTCTTAAACAGCAACCCTGGGATCAACCAAGAACCAGTCATGATCTCTGCAGTGCCAATATGGGCCAGTAGGTAAGCCCCTATACAGCGTGAAGGTTTGGAGGTAGGAGGTACTCCATCAGCACCTCCCCTCTGGTGGCTCTTCTGAGAACAAGCAATGTTGGGGCAACCTCAAACAACTCAGCCCCTGAAGAAGCACTCGGCCCCTTGTAGCTGCTGGGAAGTGGAACTGGCAGTGCAGGAACACATTTCCAAGTTCCTTCTGAACGCTCCAAAGTCTGACTGCATAAAGCACAGAACCATGCAGCACAAAACTGCCAATTGTCCTGTGCACACAGTGTTCCCTCTTTCCAGAACATAAAGGTAGTAAGAATCCCTACAAACTCTGGATATCTGGATTTCAGCCTCCATGGTTCAAAATAAGCAGAGGAGAAAAGAACAGGGCCTGCTTAGGTTGAACACTCTGCCCTTTGTTTAAGGAAATGGCCCCTAGCAAGCACCTACATAAAAGGTGTTTCTTGGATTAGGAGCTACCCTGGATTTCAAAAACAGAGTCAGCTAGGGGAAAAATAATAATTAAAAATAATAATTCAGTATCATTGTTAAAGAGTTTTTCTCCAGAAACAATTTCTCTTTACAGGACAGAAAAGAATAATTATCGTGTGTCCACTAAAGAGGTTGTAACTTTTGAACAAAGGAAACAGAAAGGTTAAATAGGAAATACTCCAATAAAAACAATAGTCCAAGGAACACTACAATAAGCATTATGTACAGCTCTTTTATACTTGTAGGCCTCTGTCTTGAAAAAGGAAGTATGAAAAGCAATTTTTTGCTCATATTTGATGGAAATAACTTGTCATTAGCAGAACACTGACTAAAAAGCTACTTTCCCACAAAACCTGTTTTCCTGGGCATTTCTTTCTTCGTGGCTTAAAGCTAGCAGGCATGGTTTTCCTTTCCCACAGACCTGATTCACCGTTACACATTCAACTCTGTCACCGTTACTTCTCTCCATCCATGCCTGGTTTTCCCAGAAATGCAGGGGCAGAAAACAAGAGTTTACTGTGAAATATCCCCTTTGTGCATTAGACAGTTAACACCAGAGAAGGGGGGGAAAAAAATAATCCAAACCTCCTATTTGGAAGATGATCTATCTAAGATAGTACTACTCCCAGCAGGGCTGGCAGTAACGTGTTCTGCTGCCTGTGGGCTCCTCCCTGAGGGAGTTCCCACTCCGGAGCAAACAAGAGTCCTTCAAACATCTGAAAAAAAAAAACCCCAGGAAATCGTTATAAAACCCAATCAGTTGCCAGGGAAGCCTGACTACTCCAATTTCTGAAACCAATTTAGGTTTTATTATTTTGATCTCATGAATTCTCTCCAGAAACACAAGACCCAGATCACAGAATCACAGAATCGTAGGGGTTGGAAGGGACCTCGAGAGATCATCGGGTCCAACCCCCCTGCCAAAGCAGGTCCCTAGCTCATATTGCACAGGGAGGCGTCCAGACGAGTCTTGAATATCTCCAGAGAAGGAGACTCCACCACCTCCCTGGGCAGCCTGTCCCAGGGCTCTGTCACCCTCACTGGGAAAAAGTTCTTCCGCATGTTGGTGCAGAACTTCCTGTGCTCCAGCTTACAGCCATTGCCCCTTGTCCTGTCCCCATAGACCACTGAAAAGGGGCTGGCTGATTCCCCCTGCATCCCATGCCTAAGATATTTATAAACACTAATTAGGTCCTCCCTAAGTCTTCTTTTCTCAAGACTAAACAGTCCCAGTTCACTCAGCCTTTCCTCACAGGGGAGATGCTCCAGGCCCCTAATCAACTTTGTCGCCCTTCTCTGGACTCTCTCCAGAAGGTCCCTGTCTTTTTTATACCAGGGAGCCCAGAACTGGACACANTCATCTCCCAGCCTGTACTGATACAGTGGGTTATTCCTCCCCAGGTGCAAGACTTTACACTTGCTCTTGTTGAATTTCATTAGGTTTCTCCCTGCCCAGCTCTCCAGCCTGTTCAGGTCTTGCTTTATTTATCTGAGAAACTCCTTCTACTCCAACTGCAGTCGACAGTGATCTGCATAGAAACAAACTGATCGTGTAGTCAGTCAAAAGTTGTACAGACCATATACAAGTTGACTTTTTCCAATGAAGAAGAGAAAGGGCCTATGACCAAGGCAAAACATAAGAAGCATGATTGGAATGGACAAAGGAAATATTAAGGAAGCACAAACACTGTTATCTATCTCCACTGAGGTAGAAGTCCAATTCTACCAGCAGTTGGTATGAAGTAATATCCAAGATCTTAGAGAGCCACACTATGAGTTTACAGCATGATAAGATGGCTAACTAAATAGGCAGGAAGCCAATTTTTTAATTAATAAATTGCCTGCCAGCAGTCAGGTACCAGCCACAGCTGGCACAAAGGAAGAGGCCAGAGGAGACAACCCCTTTCAGTGCTGTCTTAGATCAGTGTCGTGGTTCAGCACCACACAGCTGCCTGCTCACACCTTCCCTGCCAGGACCCAGAGGAGAATGGGCAAACAAAGGCAAACCATAGGGTGGGGTAAGGGCAGTTTGCTGGGGCAGCATAGGGAAAAAACAGGACTTGGAATATACACAACTGGTGATAACACAAGGCATTTTACCAACCCAATGACCAATGAAAACACTCAACCCACACTCAGACCCTCCTGGAGCCCCAAGGAGTTGCCCCTCCCTGACTAGCCCCCTTTTATGGAGAGCATGATGTCACAGGCTATGGAAAACACCCTTGGCCAGCTTGGCTCACCTGTGCTGGCTCCCTGTGAAAATTAAGCATCCTAGCTGAAACCAGGACAATCAGCTAGTTCATCATGTAAAGACCTCCCCTTTCAGTGGCTAGACATAATAAATTGGATCCTCACTGCAGATTTCCTCCTAATCTATCTATTCTTACACAGTAGGCTACTGCTAAAACCAACAAAGGATATATACATACCAATAGTCAACTGAGTGTCCCTGTTCCTGGTGAGATACAAGAAATTTGCCTGCAGGACTAGAAAGGATTAAGAAACGCCCTTAAATTGGGGGAAAAAAAGCCCCCTTCTGCCTTCCTTTGGTAGCTGAGGAAGGATTCGTGTACCAGATGCACACAACTTTATTTTTTCAGATGAGGCTTCAGCCAGATTTCTTTATTTTACCTAGATGCATACATATTTCTTTATTTGGGGTTTCTTGGGGATTTTTTTGAGTTAGGATGCCAACTCCTGGTACAAGCTAAGCAGTAGCCCATGGCATTAATTCTAATGAAACCCAGCAAGGGGCCTTCTCCACCTGGTTCCAAGCAGACAGGGCTGACAGGGGGTGTTGTTTTGAATTACTACAACATTTATCCAGTGAGATTTACAGTGAAGCCTTCTCTGCCCAAGAAAGGCTTATCACATCAGCAGCCAGCCCTACATTAATTATGATTTTTAAAGCCTCTTACCTCCATGATTTTCCTTCTTGTGTGGGATAAGAAAATTCAACTTCCAGAGCAGTGTCCATGGTTGGGCTCCTAGTTTACCAGGTGTGCAAGGAAAATTCCTGGCACCTGCCAGACTGTGTGGTCCCTGCTGTGCTGAACAGGGCAGGAAGGGAGCTCTGGCCAGGCAGGGAGCCCAGGGGTGCTCATCTTCACTGGAAAGCAGAATCTATGGCTGGTAGCTCTACCACAACCCTTTTCTCTTTTTTTTTTTTTTTTTTTAATTCCCATTTATTCCCTTCCCTTGTTAATCTAAAAGGGCTACTAAAAATGCCTCAGATCAAGTCATATATCTCAACCATTATTCAGGGTCAATCCAAATTTTAACTTAACCATTCTGTTTAGTCTGTTTTCCTTTTTCTGATTATTTTCTTCACCTGATTAAAATACTTTAGCTCCCCAAAAGAAAGCTAAGTACCCCCTATTATATCCTGTCATTAGGTTCTTCCTAGCCACTCTTGAGAGCAAAACAAAAATCAGTAGCTCTTTAAAAGCTTCTTCCTGGTAGGGGGAGAGCACCTCAAACCACCCGACTCCAAAGGAGGTTAAAATCCCTCAGCACCTTGTGAGAGCAAATGTTTTGTGGAACAGAAATTCCTTCATTTCTTTTCCAAACAAGGTCAGTAACAGAAGTAATATCGACTTATATCTGACCTTCTGGATAACCACATCCAATCTTCTGACAGAAAATACACAAATGGTCTTTTGGAGATACAGATGCAGTTAAACTAAGTTAAGTGTGTTACCCCATAAAAGAAAGCAAACCAGTAAGACACACACACTACTCTACATACAGCTATCTTTTCACTTCACAGTGATTAACAAAGAAATTCTATACTATCTACAGTCTTTGTCCAGTTTCAGTCCACGTGTGAGATTCAGAAAGTTGTTTGGACAACTGTTTTCAGCTAGAACTGTCACTACTTTGTGATTTTCAAAATATAGTGCACAAGACCTAACTTTTCCTATTTATAAAAACAGTAATGTTATAGCAGATACCTTTTTATTTATCTATCTTGTAGAAAGAACATTCACTAAGTACCATCAGTAGAGGCGTGAGATTTGGCACTACTTAAGCAAGCGCAGTGGCGTCCTCTGGTAGCTGATGTTTTAGTCTGGGCCAAAAGCCACACACTGCTTCAGGTGAATGGAGATGCTGCTGCATACACACTCTTAAGAAGCACTCCTCTAAACTTCAAAGAGCATTCTCTAGGTATTAAAATGCCATAGTAATTGTCACCTTTCCCTCCAAAAAACCCCCATGCTAGCATACCTGAAGGGCTCCACGCTGCACATACCCTCCTCTGCATTTCCCCTCCCCAAATGCCATGAAATAAGCTTTGCAGCATGTTCTGAAAAAAATATTTAGGTTATCTCAGATTAAAAAAGAATGAACTTCAAAGTCTAAAACCACTCAAATCCCAACAATAAAACAAAAAAGAAATTAAAAAAACACCACCTTGTCAGCAGCTATCTCCCTAAATTACACCAAAAAGTCTAGTAATAGAAAAATTCCTATAGAAATCAAAATCTATATGATCATACATATAATTCAGCTAGGAGAAGGCAGCTTGTGTGGGGGATATTCCTTGTTTAAGAGCAACTGGGTTCTTTAAATGTTAAATATAGTTAAGAACTAAATAAATGAAAAGTAATATACCTGAAAATACATTTTTGTATGTGAAAAAAATCTTTTATTATCAGTAGCATTACCTGCTATTTGCCTGACTGCTTCTGTCTGTTTGCTATTTTTTTGACTAGTAGATTTTGTGCCTGGCCACTCAGAAAAAACCCCTTCCACCTTTAGCAGTCCAGAAATGGAAGCTTAATGGGAAAGAATATTCTGTTTTCCTCTCTCCAATTAGAATGTCAATCCACATTCTTGAGTTTTCACATAATAAAGACTTTTATTTATATAAAAGCAATGAGATGCAAAACAACTTTACAACTCCTACAAAAGTGAAGTATAAGCAAAAATATCAATTATGACTCGTACTCATAACTTTACAAAAGCATTTATCAGTTACACTGACTGCATAACTGCAGTTATAACAATCTCTTGCAAATACATGAAGCCTACTACATACTGTCATATTTTACTTGGCCATCAGCATAAATCCATGTGACTCATTACCCTTCTAAAAGTATCTTCTAAAGCAGCACTAGAAGAACAGAGACACCAACAGTAAAGATAGATATGTTAAAAATATTATCCATGTTTTTCAAGATTATTGGAAAGACATGTTATTTACTGTGTTATTCCTTGGCTCCTATGGCTGTAATTATATTGCTGTTTATAAACTGAAAAGTTTTTAAATCTTAGTTCAAACAGTTGATTTACTGTACTGGATTGTACTGTACTGGCTGCATTTGCAGAATTGAAGTTACTGAGCCATCTGCACCACAACTGCTTTCCAGGCTTTGTCTTTGTCAAAATCCTTTAAGGTATTGTTGGAAACCTAAAAGCAAACAGATTGCAGACAAATGGAAACATGAAACAATGCTTTGGTTAAAAACTAAAGTTCAAGCAAATAAATATCTTAGAGAATGTAAACATGAATAGTTACAGTCCGAGCTATTAAAATATTCTGTGGTAAATTGTATAATACTAGAGACATTTGGGTCAAAGAAACTTGGCCAAATTCATATTTCAAACATGTTACTCAGAACATTTTTCCAAGATTTTTGCCAAAATGTGACTGGAAGTCCTAGCACCTAAATCACTAAACCCAAAGCCAGAAGTAGCCACCAACAGTGTAACTGAAACGAGATTTAGCTTCAAACATGCAAGCAAAGGTCCTGCCTACGAACACAGACTTCTGAGAATCCAAAGGGACCTACAGCTACACCTGTACCATAATTCTTGTGTTTCAATACCAAAATGTAAGGAAAAAGGTGTTGCTTTTCTGGCCTTTGTGCTCCTTTCAGCGTTTAACTCACACCCTATTTCTCAGTGACTCACTATCTAGGGATACTTATGTAAATAATCCCTGGAATAGATCCCTTTAGCCATGCCATGCCCTGTGCTCCAAAATGTGACTTGCAGAGTGAAGTGCTGCTGTGCTTCCTCTGTTATACAGAACGTAACTCTCAGGACACAGATCCAGAAAATAAGCAATCTGTGCCAAATGCCCTCAGGAGCCTGAAGGGACGTAAATCCACAGCTTCCACCTTCCATTCCCAGCTGTGTAACAACTTGCTGAATTTCAGTTCCTGTTTTCTATCCAGTGCTGTTCCAATGCAGATGCTGGGCCATGAAGTAAGCAACCAGCAAACCTGAGTTACTCTCTCCTTTAAGGGTACAGCACTTAGCTCTGTACAGCAGAGATGAGGAAAGCCTAAGGGCTACAGTTCTGTGCTAGGAAACGATGGATGTAGTCATGAACGACTGTATGAAAAGTGGCAACAGTAACAGTAGCACCATGGTCTAAAAACGCTATGTGCCAAATCTGTATCTGAAAGGATGGCTTTACCATAATAGAACCGTTATCAAGTACTATTACTCTATACCCCAAAACTTCTGCTCACACTGAAAGGGTTAAATCCATTCCCTTCCTTTTTGATCTCATTATCAGAACATGGTTATGCAAGGCCCATCACCTTCCCTGACTTCATTCTGTCACATAGATAGCTATTATGGATCTGCATCCCATGGAGCATTTTTGTCTTAGTACAGTGAGAAACCATAACTGGGAGCCCATACTACAAATAAGAGCAAAGGGGGCTTTAACCTTAAAACTGGTTTTCTCTTAGCAGGACTTGTCACAGATTGGCAGATACTGCATCTGTCATGTCCCAGTTATCATTCAGCCAACAAAATACTATCTCTTTATAACAAAACTCACCAGGTATTAACACTGTCACAGTTTTACAGAGCAGCTTTGAATTGTGATCTCAATTCAGGAACATAAAACATTCCCCAAAACCCCTCTTTTTATATACAGATTTTAAAATTTTTAAAGTTTATAAAATACATACCTCTGTTGTTCTGTATTCCTGTTTTTTAACCTGTGATGCTGTCCATGATGAATCATGTAGTTTCATTTTTGTCTTGTAATTTACACACTGTATTACAGTTCCAATAGTAAGGCATGCCTGAATTAGCAGCATCAACATCAGAAGCAAGAGGAGTACATCATAAGATTGCTGAAAATAGATACAAATATTTTGTTAACTACCTGAACAAAATATTTCCTGCCATTTCCACCTGAATATTCTTCATATTTGTGTCCAGATTTCATGTTTTTACCTCAAATTATAATTTACATTTTATTTCAGCATGAGGCTTCAATTAAAATTTGAGTACCTGAGTTTTCTCAAAGTAGAACAGATCGATTATTTTTAATACAATGTTAATTTGCCAAATGATCTTTTTCCTCCAGAAAGAGAATAGAGTTGAAAAAACAATCCTCTAAGATACTGAGCCTCACTTCTGGTTCTGACTTGAGCAGTGTCGCAGCTGTGCCTGGGCCTGGCCCCGTGCCTTGCTGGCTCTGACCTTGGCCTGGTGACCTGAATTTCTGGCTGACCTTGGATCTGCCTCACTACTATGGACTTGTTTGGCAATCACTGAACTATTGGCTGAACCTGGTTACCATGGCCAGACCTGCCTTGTTTTGCTTTTTTTGGGTACTGTAGGACTGCACTCCTTGCCAACGAGGTCACTGTCCTCTTCTGCCTCGCAGTCACCTCCCGCTCCACTGTTCACCCTCCTCTGCAGGGCAGCCCACTCCTGCTGCCCCCAGAACCAAAGCAGCATTAAGAACATAAGAAACACTCTGCAGGATCACACCAACTTTTCAGATAGCTTAATTTTCTGTCCCCAACACTTGACAAGAGAAGCTACTTGAAAGACATCATGTAAACTGTGGCCACTTCCTGAGGCCCAACAACACACTATGGTCCTCCAGTACCAGGACAGGATCACATGCTCCAACAGGATCGCATATTCCAAAGGTGGTTTTCCACCCTTATGATCTCAGTTTAAAAAACATTGTCTCTGTCTTCTAAAATTACAGGAGTACTGAAGGACTGAGAGTCAAGACCCTTACTGACACTATTTTCATCCCCCTAAATGGTTCTTCAAATACCATGGATTGCTAGACACATAGATGGTAAAGTCCTAGAAAGCTCTTCACCAGTGCACTGGTGACACTTCATACTGAAATGCTTTTAAGATTTGCAAACTTTTTTTTCTTCTCTGCCCCAATCCAGGCTGTGAATGAATCCAGATTGCAGTTTACAAATCTCAACTGTTTATACGCATCATAAGAAACAGGAAAAAAAAGTATTCTTCAAGTAAACCTTCAATCTTTAAAGTTACATACTACAAATTTATAAAAACCTCAAGGAATCCAGCATATTACCTGTTACTTTTTCAGGTTCTTTTGAATAATTTCGCATTTTTTTAAACTATAATTCTGGAGCAGCCATAGATACAACATACTTTAAAACATATCATTAATTTAAAAGAATTTTTAATAATGTCTGTAATCATTTTATTCAATTTAGTAATGCAGTACCTTGTCTTCTTACACTCCCTAATTCATTCTTATGTTGCTACTGCAATAGATGTTAATTATTCAGCTGCATAAAAATACATACTTTAACAGCAGGTGGATAATTTTTAAAGATGTCAACAACTTGCATGATACTGAAGGATAAGTATGCAGAAGCAGTGAACAACAATGGAGAGGTAACACTGCTAATGGCAATCAGGACCTCCACCTAAAAAAATAACATAATACATATTAAATAAGAATAAAACCACGTTAACAGGCTGGTTTGGTTTGTGAGCTCTATCTCCTTGAAGCAAACATAACAAAAGTGTATAAAATTGTATATTACACAAGAGAAATATTAAGAGCCATCCACACTGCAATAAGATACACAAGCAAGTTTTGAATAAATTAAGTGTTCTAGCCAAAGTACTGTTGTTTTGTAATTAATTTTACATTTAGTATGGACAATGGGTTTTTCCTTAATGTCAAAAGTCCCTTTCATATATCCAGGTAGAAGCAGCAATACCCAATCTAAAAAGCCAGTACAGAAATACTATTTATTCTTATGTTTGTATTAAATAACAAGAATTAGCAGCAGATATTCTAGACTTGCAGCCCAAAAAACTGTGCAAGTAAGTTTGAGTGCTTCAAGGCCATACAATAGCAGCTGAGTTTTCATTCAAATATCATCCCTACAGGATCAAATTCTGACTTCAGTTGTGGTCATGCATCATTACTGGCTTAAATATGGTTGGATGACTGTAACTTAGAACAGATGTTTTAAGGAGGCTTAACTGCACATCTGGGACAGTCAAGGAATAAATGTACTCTACTGAATATTCTTAGTCCTTGTTGCTAGTCATGCAGATGAGGAATTGATTTCAAATAGGTTATAGGTCCAGTGCAGCCTGCACACCTATTTTTTCTTTCAGAAGCTCACAATGAAAGAACAGACTGGAAAGGACTTCAGCTCGGGAGCATGAAAACAGTTTTGGGCATAAGAGGTATGTTGCTTTCCTCTAGTAACATCCATTCCCAAGGAACCCGTAAAAAACCAAAACCCTGACAAACAGACCTTTGAATTCACTTCTAAAATCGGTGGAATTAAGTCTCTAAGGGACCTACTAGATTTCTTTTCAGTAACATCAGCTTACACTCTTGCTACGTATTTTTGTCACATTCTGTAAAAGTAACTAAAAACAAGTGAGCAAATATGAGAAGTGCCCACTGTTACAGGCAGTTTTCTTAGGCATTATTCCACTCTAATGAGGAAACCCAAAAATTCTACACACTTACCAGACATTTACTTGGATATTCAGCAGCTACATGACTGGCAATAGCACTTGGAAAGCACTAAACAACAAAAAAAAAAGTAATAAAATAAATATTTATCTACTTGAAAATTACAAAAACTACAATTGAGTGATTGTCACAGATCACATCCTAAACTTACTGAAAAGTAGACTTATCATGACAGTATTAGGAATCAATTAGTCAAATAGAGATAAAACTAACCATCATTCAACTAGCATTTAATGAGTATCATGTAGAAAACTTAGATAATGAAGTATGATCATCCTCAAAACATGCCACTTCAACATAAAAACCTAATG
Source organism: Zapornia atra (assembly GCA_013400835.1). Lineage (NCBI taxonomy): Eukaryota > Metazoa > Chordata > Aves > Gruiformes > Rallidae > Zapornia > Zapornia atra. The sequence continues at coordinate 15,603 of VZTU01006727.1, forward strand.
GACCCGTCTGAACTCTGTGAATTCTGAATGCTGAAAAACTTGTTTATGATCTTTTTCCACTGAGGGATTTTCCAGACATAGGAGCCATATACAGACCTGATGCTCACTGCCCTCTTTCTCAACTGGTGCAATTAATGGCAAGCAGGGTCGCACAGTATCCTTTATGAACCCACTGCTTCTAGGTACTGGTCGTTGTTACTGACAGTGGCTACAGGCAGTCTCAGGCTACCTGGCTAAAGGTGACAGTTGAAGTATTCTACCGTGCCAAAACTAAACTCTTTATCTTGCAGCGTGAAATACTGTAAAACCTAGGACTTGGTTGACAAAACACTTCCCTTCTAATATTCTTGTTTTATTAATCATTTCCATTCTACTGAACCAAGTGAAAATGGGTCAGAACATTTTGTAAGAACCAAACTACTGTAAACCAAAATAGAACAAGCATAGTGCATAAATATATTGAGGATGTTGAAGAGCTAATGTATTGGCTAAGCATCAACTGCCAATTAGTACTACGGCCAAACATTCCAGTAGGGTGGGGGAAAATGAAATATTTTTTTTTAATAAATAGATAAATAGAACCCAAAGACACTGGTTTAAAAGAGTACCTTCATTTTGCACTACTTACAGCAACTAAGATCCAAAAGAATGTTACCGAAAGATATGGACCTGCGACTAGAACATCCATATTCAAAGCAATTATTCCACCAAACACTGAAGAAATTCCAATGATCACCTCAATTACCTAAAACAAAGAGAGCACACAAACCATTCTGTTTACAGTATTTAGTCCATTAAGGAGTCTCCTTCCTATTATGCATGGCAGTTACCATTTATCTTGCAATATTCTAAAAGGAGACATTTTAAGATATGCCTCTCATTTCTGTCTTCATCCTTTCAGCTCTTACCTACACTGACCTCTTCCTGGCTTTTAAGAAGCTTAACACACAGACAGATGAAATAACAAATTGATTTAATGGAAGAAAACAATGTATTTCTTACTGAGTATGACTTCAGAATTCGAGTTGGAAAGCTGACATTGCTCAAAACGATGGTACTGTCATATGCAGTATTCTAGAGGGGAATAAAAAAATCATAATCAAAAAAATGCAGAAAGCAATGCCTTTATTTCTAATACCCTGACCAATCTGTAACGGATCCTAATGGCACCCAGTATCTGGTTGGCCTACCAGAGCAGGCAGTGACACACCATGGTGTTTGCTAGTGCCAGAGCACATCAATCACATTAAAACCAAACGTGGTGGTCTTAGATTAGCTGTTACATAACCACAATTCAACAATGAAATGTGAACTCCCGGTTTCCCCTTTCCACCTTCAAAACACAGTTGGACCCAATGATCTCTCAAGGTGCCTTCCAACCCCTATGATTCTATGATTCTTCCTGAGCCATCAGATTTTACAGATGTTGATACACAGTAACTGGAGGAGAACAGTATACTACACAACTTTATCTAGCAAGTGATACCTCCACCAGAATGCAAAATGGCACAGCACCATTATTACCTAATAATAGGAATTCATCATTACCTAAAAGAAGTCCTGCTGTAGAAAAATAAGGGTACCATTTGGGAGAGCACATGTGATTAAAGGAAGTTTTATCTATAGCCCCAAATCCTGAAGCCAGTATTGATTGTCCAGATACCACCAAACTGGCATACATAAAAACACTTTCTCCAACTCAGGCTTCAAAAAGGCATTGCTTGGATACATGCAAGTCACACTACTCTGATGTTTCATATGTCATTAAGTTTTTTCTACAAAACAGAAATAAGACATTTTTCCTGCTTGTTTGTAAGATATTCAAACAAAACTGTGCTGTATAACTACAAGTCATTTTGCATGCACCAATTACACTCTTAGTCGATTACTGTTTAGTACAGTACGGCACTTATACTTACTGTTCAAATCTAGTATTATCATGTAATATGAAGTTACATATTGGAGTCAAAAGTAACTTGTCAAAATATGTGAAACAGGAAAAAATTTGTATTTTTAACACACACACACACACAAAAGTAATTTTTAATCCTTAAGGGTACCTACTTTCTTTCCCGTACAACACTCTTCAGTGGACCTGGCTGAAATGATCACAGTAGTTGCCATGAAGATTTCCAGCAGAATAAGCAGGATTAAGTTGAAATTTATCTGTTAGTAAAATGCCAGACATAAATGAGTTACATCTTTCATATAAAAAAAAAAAAAAAAGGAAGGGGGAGAATCTAGCAGGATGCAGCAGGCTGTTTGCTGTGACATTTAGACTTATCAATTAGATGCTTTGTTAACCATTTTCTTGGTTCTTGATTAATTTCTAGGACGCCACTTAGCTGTTTACATAATACTCAAAATGCCTAACCTAAGAAAGAAACATTTATTTCATTTATGAGAATATTCTGCCTGGAGATACCACTGTCTTCTGGAAGAGTGCTTAATGACAAGGGGGCGATTGCTGGGTACCTTTGCATTTTGCAGCATCTTCCATGTGAAACCTGAACACTGTGGCAAATCATGGAAGATTCACAGGAACAGAAAGAGGACAAACAAATGCAAGCGAGTTTGAGTCCAGAAGCACTGTAAGTACATTGATGGACTAGCTCATTTAGTGCAGAGTATATAGGTAAACAACAGAAACTGAAAAACTAACAGTAAATAAGTTAGAATTTTTTTAACTTCTGCCTTTCCAGTATGCTTTTTCCTGATATGACATGTCCAGAATATCAGTGAGTCTTCCACTCTAATTAGATCCATATCCCTAGAACAAATTAAAAATACCCCATCTCCAGTTTTGGAGTTTAGGTGGCTTTGTTTTTTATTTTTTTAAACAGAAATACAGCTAAAGCTAGAAGTACCTTTTTATACCATCAGTAACAACGGCACATTCAACATTAGATTTGTAAGCACTAAAGAAAATTGCCTCTAAACTACCACTCTACATAAAATCTATCACCAGCTACAGAGAACCAAGTAAAACAATGTCCCTGATCCTCTTCCACGATGAAGGAACCTGCAAGTGCAACTGGGTAGAAAGTAGTAGGTTAGTACAGCCTTAATCTCATTTGCTCTGAGCCTGCAGCAGGTATTAAAAACTGAAACTGTATGAAAGGGGTGAATTCTAAATAAAGTTCAATACAGCTGTTTCAATGCATACTTTTAACACAATTTAAGATATCCTACAAATGTTTCAACACATCTGCACAGGTCTGACGGATAACAACACAGGACCTAAAGGAGACCGATGCCCTCCTGGATGAGCAGCTGGAGCAAGGCAGGACAAGCCAGCACATACCTAAGGGAGACACACGCTTATGGTTAGGCAACCTAGGCAACCAAACCAAGCACATACAATCCAGTATCCGTGTGCACTCATGTTGCCTAAGTTTCTACTGCTGTCAGTAGAAACCTAGTCTAGAAGAGAGAGGGAACCCCAAAAGTTACTGGGCCAACCAGTCGCTAGAGGTGGGGTTCAATTACACTGGCTGCTAGTGTCATTTGAAATAATCAAGCATACTGAACACACCTGATGAATGGGATGTATGACACAGGACTGATGTGAGTCGCTGAGCCATTCAGAGTAGAAGCAGCAGTCAGGCAGTGTCTCACTGCACTTGTAAAACAGGACATGTCTAAGTTCAGTGCATAGAATCCTGCCTTAGTCATCTACACTGAGGTGAACAAGACCGTATTGGCAGGCTCCCAGTCACTGGACCATCCCAACCACAATGGAGGTACCAACACTCAAGTCACAATAAGGCAATAAATCTTTGATTTGGAGTTAATTTGAAAGCTTTCAGTTGTGGTGCCCAGCATGCATGAGGCTCCACTCCTTTCTGTCCATCAGGCTTCCTATTCTGAGAGCTGGAAAGGAACAGAGCAGCAGCAGTGGCAGTTTGCGTCTTTCACTCATCACATCCTTCATGTTGACAGCATACTGACTACAGAACTGCACAGTACCACAGTGGTGTCACACAGCCACAGCCTAGGGCATGTCTGTATCTTGCATCCCATTTATCTAAAGTTTCTTTGTAGAGTTATCCATCAGCATGAGTAACACCCATGAAGAATAACCCAGGTCCAAAGAGCGAGACCTTCTCCCTGAAACATTAACCCTCAAAGAGGGCAGCAAGACTCTAAGACAGAGAGGTTGAAGGAAGCTTCAGAGACAGCTTTGCACAGTTACGCTGACTTATCTTTATTCAGTGATTGACATAGCATGTACGTGCAATAGGCAAGTGGAAAGAAAACCACGTAACCAGAGATGTCTCGTGGGTATTATTATAGATAACATTTGGACAAGAAACAATTTGCCTTGTTAAAATTTTGATGTTTGTCACACTTTTCCAGTCTAATATAGTATATTTTTTTGAAATGGTTTGATCTGTCTTGAAAATACAAAATTTGTTGCTATTTAATAACAGAAAATGCAAATTTCATGCCGTCTGAAAACTACTCACCTCAAAAGTATGCAACTAAAGTTAGGCTCTTACACACAGGGCCAACTCAATGCTTCTCTAGAGCATAAGCAAATTAATGTTGTCACACTGGAGCTCATGACAAAGTAACTATTTATTGTGGTGGCAAAATGAGTGCCTTTGGCCCACCTTTCCTGCACATAGTGCCTACCAGGGAAAGGGAGCGCAAAGGCACTGGTAGTCTCCAGTCAGAGTTCTCTGCTGTTCTCACTCAGAATTCTTGGACTGGTTTCTAATATATGAGCTCTCTACCAAGGAAGGAAGGAAAATGGAAAAGACAGTACCACTGTGTCGGGTATATAATTCATTCAACTCCAACTGCCTAAGACAGCCGAGGGGGCAAACGTATGAGGGATACTGCTCCACTAGCAATAAGCTAGCAAAGGCTGCACAAAGAATTGACTGGTGTAAGCTGTCCTGAGATACACACAGAACTGAAGCAGCCATGACATTGTCCTGTTAACCACAAGGAAAAACTCCCCACAACTAAATCCATTACCATTTCAAGTGATCTGATTGTCCAGAGCACTCGACAGCTCTGATTGACTGCAGTACTCCATCTCTATGAAAATCGGGCCAGCTGCATAGAAATGTGAAACTACACTTAGTTACCTAAGTTAAAAAGCAGGTTTGTAAGTACTGACTTAATATATTGCACTTCCTAAAGGGAAGTCAACACAATTTTAAAAGTTCAAATCTGTGAAATCTGGAGCTAACCAGATGTTATTAAAATAGCATAGATAACTCCAAAGCAATCTCTAGCCTCTGCACTGACTTTCTAATAGAAAATGCTTTTGTTACTAACGCTAATTCAGATCTGCTACATTATTATAGGGAGCCATCGCTACTGCTGAGCTCTTCAGATCCCAACAGCTGATATGAAAGTGGGCGAACCACTAATAACAGCACGAGAGCAGCCATTAACCTTCATTCGACATGCATGCCATAGTTGTATTCAGTACTGCTGTTCAGCAATGGTAACAGTAATACCTATCTCTGTGTCCTGGTTTCGGCTAGGATGGAGTTAATTTCCTCCTAGCAGTGGATGGAACACCGTGTTTGGGAGTTAGGATGAGAGCAGTGCTGATAACACACTGGTGTTTCTAGTGGTTGCCAAGCAGTCAAGGACTTTTCAGTTTTTCTTATTGCCCCACTAACAAGAATGGAGGGGACGCAGCCAGGACAGGTGACCCAAACTGGCCAAAGGGGATATTCCATGCCAATTACGTCATGTTCAGCATAAAGGGGGGCTAGTGGGGGAAGGAGCAGGCAGCTCCAGGATGCATGGTTTTGGGGACGGTCCAGTTTCAGGACGGGTCTGAGCTGTGCAGCCTGAGTTGTGCGGTTCAGTGAGGAACTGCATCGTGTATCACCAGTATCACGTACTTTGCTATAAAGTCCTGATATCATTGTTTTATCTATCTTTCTGCTATCCCAGTAAACTATCCTTATCCCAACCCATGAGGTTTTGGTTCCTTGGGGTTTTTTTTTCCCTTTTCTTTCACTTCCCC
>VZTU01006727.1:38489-59745 GCA_013400835.1 Zapornia atra
TGAATGACTGCTGCAGGAACGAAGTGTGCAATGGTAGTATCCCTGTTAGCTTCAGCAGATAACAGTTTGTAATTCAGTGTTACTTGATACTACAGGTTCACATTTCCAGCATCTGTGGAAGAAGTGGTACAGTAGATGACAGCATATTTTTCACTTTGGATTCACTGAAACTGCCACATGGCTATTCACCTTGTAAACACGATCTAGTGAACGCGATAGTGGTGGAGAGCAATCGGTCCTGTTACATTTGGAGAGCAATCTGCTTGGTGCCAGTCAGCCAGGATGGGTAACACTCTTTCATTCTCTTTCCACTTATTAATAACTAGAGGTGAAACATAATTATGCAGCTTAAATTTTGTTGTGTCTGTTAAGTGACAAATACTGTGAGTTCTTCGCTAGTTGACTGGAAGGCCTGATCATTGAGAAATTCAGAGTGTGATGTGATTTGGCTCTTGTTTCTTCCAAAAGGTGGGGGCACTTGTGCTTACTAGAGAAGCAAAACTAGTAGCAGCTGAGCTCAAGGACATTGCTAGGCAAAGAAGGAATTTTTCACGGTTTTGTTAAAAACCAACCACACTCATGTTCCTACCTTGTGTTTCCTCTGACCTGTGTTTTTCTAGCAAGGACTTCACTGTTTGAAAACCATTCTCAGCAAAACTGATGTAAAATGGATGTTTCTTGAATCCATTTTGCTTAAGTTTTATCGATACTTCAGATATCTGTCCTAAATTAAATACCTAAATCTGTTATTCAGATGGTTAGCTGTGCTTGCAGATATCAAAATGAGAGGTTCTGTGGTCACTGTAGATCGTGTACGTGTTGTGAGGAGGATCTGGACAGGGCACAGAAAAGGTTGCAAAAAGCTGATGTTCAGTATGGAGAAGAAAAATTTTATGAAATAATTGATAACACCTATATAGAATGGGCAACTAGTCAGTAGTATTTCTGCAGCAGTTTGTCTTGTGAGATTGTCCTTCCTCTGAAAAACACAAATACTGCCCAAATGTATGTAGACAGGATTATTAGTGGTAAAATCTGTCATTCTCAGGGCTAACAAAGCCTGAGCAGGATTACCGAGTCTGATTCTGCAGGCCAAAGGTAAGTTGATGACGACTAGAGAAAGTCCAAGGGAGATCAAAAAGAACCTTGTGATATCTCTCAAGCATAATCTCTGGGAGAATTTGCCTCATCTGATCTCTAGGAAAGTACACATACCAAGGCAGTACCTATACCTTCCAAGACTGCTCAAGGCAGTACATGTACCTTCCAGGTAGTCATGAAGAATGGAATAATCTGTTTTCACTGGAGATAATAAATTGTACCTGGGTGAAGCTAGATGTGTTTACATCACTTTACACAGCAGTACAATATGTTCACTGACTTTTTCAGTTGAAACTATTTTTCGTGATGGATTTTATACAGAAAACTGTCACTAAAGCCAAGTTAGAAAAGTAGACCATAGGATCGATTTTTTTCAGTTGTAGTGTATTCCTTACCACATCAAAAAATTGAGGCAGCTTCAGCCATAATGGGAGACATCTAGTGGGATTTACTAGTAAATAGATGCAGCTAATAAAGCACAGCTCCAGTAATTTTCTACTTTACTATATTAGGTTAACTAGGCAATACTTAGGGGGTGTAAATAGTGGCAATATTAATTAAAATATTTCCAAGTTATTTTTGTGCCTCTTTAACCAAATAGTTTCTTAATTGTAGAATAGAAAGTTGGGGGGTGGGGTTTAAATGGTTTCTGCAGGTAGCTGACATGGAGAAGAGGTTAGAGCTCTGGTCACTCTCTACACAGGGACTTCAGTTTCGTAGGCATTTTTCATCACTAATAGGTGTGATAGGAGTTTTTAAGGGTGCTTTTTGGTTTACAGCTTCTCTGTAACTTCTCCTTCAGTTTGATGCTTTCAGATTGTAGCAGTAAGCAGGAGACATTAAATGCTTGGGGGTACATGTTGAAACGCTTCCAGTCTAGTCATTTTATCTCTATCCTCAGTGCTACTCAGGACTCTTGCTAAGGAGCTGTTGTTTGCTGTGCCTGCCTTCAGCTCCTGAGGAGGTCCAGAACAGCTTCAGTCACTATTTGGTTCAGCTCTTATGCCAATATTAACAAGCTTCTTAATCGTTTTAGGCTTGTATTCAAAGTTTAATGCTGCCTTACTGTGCTGCTGACAAAAGGCTTGTTGCTTTTAATTCACTGCCTAAATTAGTGTAAGGTAATTTATTTTTTTTTTGAAGTGTAAATAGCTGATAAAAAGTGAACCCTCTCACCTGCTTCTTCCAAAATATTGTGACTGTGCTTTGGTATAGTGAATGTTAAAGTTGTGCTGAATCAAAGGTATTTGCTGAGTCTATTTGTTTTTCAACTTGCTGGCTAAAATTGTCTTTACAGGCAATCTCGGTCTAAGAGAGTCAATCTGGATGAGCCTTATGAAGATTTACTGAGAGACAAAGGAGACTTGGAAATATCTAGAATGACTAGTTTTGGAACTCTGAAACAAGGGGAATCTAAAAGGATGGTCATTTGGATAGAGTAAGCCTGTCTGTTCTAAGCTTGCTTTCTTTCCATCACCCCATAGTCTGTAAACCTGACTTTTACACAGCATCCTCTCAATAGCCAAGCTTTGTGATTTACAGTCTTCAAGTAATCCCCAAACACTATGGAATTAAAGAGAATTCTATATTGAATTTAATGTCTTTAGGATAGTCTTTTTATGGAGCATCTGTCTTGCAGATAGTGCTTTGAGACTTCTCAGTCCTATATCTCTTTAATCCTAATAAAATCCTTTTTGGAATTATGATTAAAGTAAATGTTTGGCATTTTTTTAAACTTGGGTGCTGAAGAACTATGTTGGTGTATCCTTGAGGGGTGCTTTTTTTTGTTTTGGTGGTTTTTCTATTTCCCCTTTTTGTTTGGGGTTTCTCTTTGTGTTTTTGTCTCCTATGTCTGGGCATAGAGGCTCAAATGAATTTACACCTGAATTCCTTCTATTTGCTCATCCCTCAGAGTTAGTTTCCCAGTGATAAATTTTAAGTTACCATAGCTTTTTTTTATACAGAGTATTTCTGTATGTTTCATATGGTAGTTGGTATGACCTAGAAATACTAACATTTAGCAGAGGTTCTAGTCCTCGTGAGTTAAAAGCAGCAGTCCAATTTCTTTTTGATAGTGGTTATGAAATAATGGTGAGCTAACCTGCTACAGGCAGTTGTATTTGACTTCACATAGAATTAAGCTTCTGAAGAATATTAACTAAGAATTGAATTATGTAATTATGTAACTACTTCTAGGAATAAAGGGAGTGTACAACAGTCCATAATCAGCTGCACATTTGCTGGATGGGTAAAAGACAAGCAGTTCAGTTTTCAGATTCCTCAAAAATGGGAGGACAGTCCAGAAGCATATCTGTCATCTTTTCCAATAAATCAAGAAAACCTCTCAAAGGCTGCAATTAATTCATATAACAACAGTGGAGGAGCAGCATGTGAGTCATCAAATAATACATCCATTATGAAGGATGGAGTCATTCCAGGTACAGTGAATTGTTGACTGCTGAGTTAACTCCTCAGAAGACCTGTAGGCTTGTTGGAGAAGACCTGCTTATGCCAGCAAGAGCAGTTGTGATAACAGAATTCATTATCTGTTTACAGAAGGAATTAATTCTCAGGATACAGATTTATTAAGGACTAAAGAAAACTTTTCCTTGGTAAAAGATGAAAATCTACATAATGGAGAAAATGAGCAAAGAGATGATGTGAAACAACCAATAAAGCATACCAATATCACTGGAGAAGTTGTCATACCACCAGGTGGAAAAACATTCATAGTGATTGTATGCACAGCTGTGTAAGTATGTCTTTTGGTTCTGACTGAAACAATGGAAACAAATCATAAAAATTGACTTAATTACCTCATTCTGGGCACAGTTCTCTCTTTAGTGAAGAATAAAGTGAGCCAGTATGTATTAGCAAATGATCTCGAAACTTGTGTTAGACCTTGTAAGAAGTTAGTATGTTAATGCTTGATTCTGATTTTGTTGAAAGAAAATGGTAGTAGTAAACGAAGAAATATAGTGAGAACAAATAACTTCTCAAGAAAAAAACCCACTAACCAAACAAAAAAAACCCACCTCACAGTAAGGTGAAGATAATACCTACAGCTGGTTACATTCCTTTCAGGAAACTCATTTTTCTGTGAGCACTACAGTTAATGTAGATTTCCTGGGGATTTTTATGTTGTGTTTGATATGTTTCTTCCAGTCACAGAATATATGATGTCATATGCATGTTGCTACATGCTGCTGTCTCAGGCCTCTGTGTCCTGTGAACCTGTAAAGGAAGGTTACGTTAAAAAAAAAAAAAAGCTTGCTTTCTTGAAGGTATAATTTAAAGTAAGTGGCTTTCAGATCTTAGAAAACCCTTGAAAAACAAAAATACTTTACTGTACAAAATTATTCCCTGGATTTAAGAAGAGTAAAAAGTGGGTTTGTATAGCTCTTTCAGAATACAAGTAGGAACCTCATGCTGGAAAGCCTCCTTTCATGTGCTTTTCAGTTACTTCAGCTGTAGCTCTACAGATGTGGTGTACCACAATTCTTATGACAATTAGTTAAAAGGTGGACAAGTTAAAACAAGGTCAAATAGCTTCATTCATCAGAGTAACACTATCACACTGCTTCTGTTGCCATTTTACATAGCGAGGCAAGGGATAGAACTCCTCTCAAGAGGATGATTTAGCTGCAGTTTGAAAGATAAGCTGCAGGTATGACTTGCCTTTGTGGAGAAAGATGTGTAGAAAGGGCAACTTAAATTTCACTGTAAAATTGTGAATGCCATGAAGTCTGATAATCTTCTAATGCTACAGAATAATCCACACGTAGCTGCATGAGAGGCTGCAGTATGAAGGTAAAAAATGCTTGCTGGCCATTTAAGACTTGCAGAGGCTGCAAGTTTAGACCATGAATCTGGACAGTTCAGTGCCTACACTGAGCTGGTATATAGGAGAAAATGAGACAGTAGCTTCAACTAGAGCAGGTAGTGTTAACTGGTGTGGAAAAGGGGTGCTCCTACCATAGAGAAAGTAAGCTGGTGTCCTTCTGAGATGCCTTTGCTTCAGGCAAAGTGATAGTGTTGAATCATGTAATTAGTACTGAGAAGTGGGCTTAGGATAGCGCTGGGCTGAGTTTGTTGAGGGATTTCAGAACAGATGGTATGTGTTAGATCTTTTGTCTTAAGTTAATTTGAAACCAATCTGAAGAAACTGTCCCCTCTGATCTTTTCTTCTCTGTCACTTTCCAAGCACTGCTTATGCAAAAAGTGTATTTTTTTCAGAGAGAGAAGACTTTCCTACTTTCTCCACTTGATGTGTTTCCAGCTAGAGTTCAGTTCTGAGTAGCCTTAAGCAAGGTGGAGCAAAGCTGTCACTGCTAACACTGAAACAGTATGCTTCAGGTTCCTCTGGAAATGTTTGGCTAATCAGTAAGAGTCAATTCCAAGATGTTCCTTGTTACAGAAGTATTAATTCTGTACCTAGTATATTGAGGAGAAGGATTTTGCTTTTCTCTTTCATTATGAGACCTGGATTGAACTCAAGGTTGGGATTAAGTGTAAGGAGTTACCCTAAATCAGCAGTTCACATAGGTTACCAAAATGAGGATCTGCAATTTTATTTGTAAAAATGCAGCTGGGGAGAATAAAAGTGTGAAGATGATGGTTTAAACATAACTTCTGCTTGCTTGAAGAAATCTTGGGTACAGCAGAGAGCTGCTGCTGCTTGGGTTTTCTGATTTCACTGTCGGCCGCTATATTGAAGCCACTGTAACGAGCGAAGAAGAACTGATCACAGCACCCGTGGAACCATATTCTCAAAGAAAGCCTAAAATAACTCCAGAATCTCAGCCAAAGTCTACAACTGTGGTTACCCCTAAATACAGAAGGTACTATAAATTAGAGTGGAAAATAACACTTGCCTAATACTGCTGTATTTGATGTTTCTGTGTCTGTTCTGTAATGCTGGCACTGGGAGAGCATAGGTGTTCGCGTATGTGTGCAGTAAACAAGGTAATTGTTGACACCACTGATAGAGGTTGTTTTAGTAATGGACTGCTTGATTTCTTTGTGGATTTGTCAAACAGGATCTCATCCTACTGTATAAAGGGATGATAAACACTGTTGCATAGTAATCTACAAGTAAAAATTGTTAAAAAGATGGAAAACCAGGAATAGCTCTGTGAGAGAGTTAGCTTCTTAACTCCTGAAGTAATTCTAACATCTATATCTGAGAAGTATTTCTCATCTTTTATTTCTAACTCTTCCTTTGGCCAAGAAGCTTCCATTATTAACAATAGTCCATATTCCATTGGACTATTTGCTTAGTTTCAAAAATAACCCTAAACTGAAAAAGCAGGCATATGATGTGTTCAAGTAATCTGTAACTAGAACACTTTCTTCGCAGTATAGCAAACTTCTCAATTGGTACTTGAAGGACTCATTGAGTCCATTGTGTGTGTTTGGGTTTATAACCTTGATGGTGCAGCACATTAATCAGCTGGTTTTCACATCTGTGAAGAAGCTAAATGTCATGTCTTATGCTTTTGTTTTAGAAATCGCAGGAAGCAGTTGCCAAGCTTTCTCCCGCATTATACCATCCCAGATGAGTTAAGAAAATGTGTGGAGCAGCAGTTAGACATACTGGCCTTTCAGCCTCTCCTAGCAGAGGTATGCAAGTGTAGGTTTGCATAAGAATATCTTTTACATAAGTATGTTTGTTCAAGCTGACCTTAATTTAGCAAAAATTATAGCCTTTAATATAACAGGAGATGATACAATATGGTTACCAAGTAGACTTTAGTCTGTTTCCCATACCTTCCATGGGTTTCAGTATGTCACAGACTCCCAGAAGCATAAAAGTATATGTGAAAAACTGAAAAGGGACTAGAAGTACACTGGGGGTGGAAAGTATTATTCTAGCCTCTGCTTCTGTGACAGAAGCTGAACAAAGATTCCTCTTAACTCTCACTTTTTAGGCATCATCAGGAAGGGCTTTTGGAGTGTCGGAATAGTAGTCTGGCAGTTATTTAATGGAAAAAAACCCCAGAAATTTTAAAGTTATTTTAAGTATTATTTTCTGGTAGTTCAAAACTTTTTTAATTTAAAAAAAAAAATCTCAAACCTGACTCAACGTGGCTTGTTAAAATTCTTCCTGCAAGTGTGGTGATTGTAGAATATATACAAAAAAGCCACCAATACTGAAGTCTAACAAGAATATTACGGTGATTCCTGCTCCAAAACTTTGTCCTGATTTCTTGTAGAATTTTGCTGCAGCTCAGGGTGATGTTCCCCCCACCCCCTGCCAACTTTTTAAGGACTTATAAACTGGAGCTGATAATTAATTTTTTAAAAATGTAGAAGGCTCTGGCTGCTTTCTAAACAGCTCACAAAATACTGAGATCACATTAAGGTAGCAGATTGGAGACCCTCTATCAAAAAGAAGGCAAAACTGTGTAGTGTTTGAAGTACTTTTAATGGCAGAAATTCGGTATAAAATTTAACCTCTTTTTAACCACACCTTAAGTTCTGTCTGACACTGACTGTTTTAAATCTGCTCTGGAAAACAATACTTAATTCACCTTACATTTGAGTGAGAATATACTAAATAGCATTCCGTGCAATCAGTCATGGTATAGATAGAGCTTTGTAGTGTTGGATAATACCTCTTCAGTGAGAGGCTGTTCAGCCTGGAGAAGAGAAGGCTCTGGGGAGTCCTTTCTGCAGCCTTCCAGTACCTGAAGGGGCCTACAGGAAAGCTGGAGAGGGGCTGTTTATCAGGGAGTGTAGTGATAGGACAAGGGGTAATGGCTTTAAACTGAAAGAGAGTAGGTTTAGATTAGGCTTAAGGAAAAAGAATGTTCACTGTGAGGGTGGTGGAGGACTGGCACAGGCTGCCCAGAGAAGCTGTGGCTGCCCCCTCCCTGGCAGTGTTCAAGGCCAGGTTGGATGGGGCTTTGGGCACCCTGGTCTAGTGGAGAGTGTTCCTGCCCGTGTGTGGTGGTTTGACCCTGGCCTTGGTGCCTGCACAGTTTCTTACATCTTCGCATTCCCTTCTCTGGTGCCAAAAAGCAGCAGCTTGTGGCTTTTTTCCTCTTAAATATGATTCACAGATGCGCTCTGACTATCGCTGATTGGCTCAGCCTTGGTCAGTGGCAGGTCTGGCCTTGAGTCTGGCTGGTGTTTACTCTGTCGGGCCTAGGGGAAGCTTCTAGCTGCTTCTTGCAGAATCCACCTCTGCAGCCCACCTCCTCCACCAGAACCTTGCCATGCAAAATGTCAACACCATTGCAGGGGGAGTGGATTTAGTTGATCTTTGAAAGACCCTTCCAACTCAAACCATTCTAGGATGATTCAATGATTCTGAGATGCATTAAACTTGTAGGGAGACAGTTCAGGTTCTTTTGGGTTGCCATAAATTGTATAATCATCAACCGGTGTCAAGACTGCCATGACTCTCTAGTCACCTATCACTTCCCAATGTACTTCGTTGGGATTTTTTTGTTTGTTTGGTTGGGTTTGGTTTTGGTTTTTCGCTTTCTGGGATTGCTGCTGAATTCAGTTTGTCAATAGCCCCTGAATTCAGATGTTGAATCTGCTGCATTCCTGGGTAGAGATTTGGTTAACTCTTTAGCTGACCAGCTATTGTGTGTGAACTCCAAGGACTAATTTTGCTTTGACTACTAGGGAAATACTTGCTGATGTGTAGAAGCATGTATTTAGGTGCCTTAATTGTCAACTAAGTTGCCGTGCATGCAGTCTGTCTTAAGAGGTGTTTTGTGTGACATTAAGAGCGGTGAGTTCTATATCTTACTGTAGAAGTTACAAAGATAACATATCCTGGTTTGTTTTTCAGCATCTTAATCTAGATAATTACAGAGCAAACTTTTCTACTCTCTTGTGGCTTGAAGATATCCACCTGGAAATGGAGATGAAGGACTTTAACATGAGCGGGGTCACTTTGAAAAGGAATGGGAGCTTGTTAGTACTGGAAGTGCCAGGAGTGGGAGAAGGCAGACCTCGCCTGGTTCCAGGTAGATAGAAAACCAAAGAGCACATTGATCAACATTCAGTGCAGTGCAAACTCCATTGCTCACTCATTTGTTTAAAGAGGTCTTTCACATAACTGAACAGGAAGTTACTTATTTAGGCTGCTAGACAAATGAACTGCACTGTTCGTGCCTCAGTGTCAGTCGATCTTGCAGTGGCTGCTGTATGAAGCAACATTTTCTCTGTCCTATGTGGGTTCCAATACCTTAGGAATTTTCGTGTTGATGGGGCCTTCAGCAGAAACAAACTGTGCAATGTAGCAGTAGTTTTAAAACACAACAGATGTATCAAAAACTGGGAAAACAGCTAAAGCTGAATTCAGCTTTATCTGCTGCATTGTGTTACTTGAGATTCTGTTTTCAGGACATGTTGTCTAATGCCATCAGTGTTAGGTGCCTTTTAGATGTAATATACACCAGCATGTGACACTTCAGAACAGGCACTCATGGATGCAACAACTTTGCTGAAGTTATTTAACATCTAGCATTCTGCAAATTCTTCTTGTTTAACCATGCAAAAGAGGAAGAAATTAAGTGCTCCAGTGAGAATTTTACTAATCCTTGTAACAGTATGTTGCCTTTTAATTTTTCTTAGGTGATAAGGTGATACTGAAAAGTCAGATCTACTCTGAACATATAATAGAGTATATTGCCTATGTTAATGAGGTAAGCAAGGTGTACTTCCTGTTGAAAATACCATGGCCCATGGTTTTCAAAGGGGAAGATAGCAATTCATAGTTACAGACTAGTTTAACTTGACTTTTGGAAAGACAGAGTTGTTTTATCTACATTCTGAGTGGTGATTTTGTATTTTTATGGTGTTGGTTTGGAAGCCCTTGGCTTCCCTATTCTTTCTAGACTACTATCTTTACCTGCTCTGACAGCACTCATACCATAGTCTAGATCCGCAATAGCAGGTAAATGTGTTCTTTTGGGGGGTGATAGCAGGGGGTGAGTGCTTTTGGAGATGCTTCTTTGTGTCTAAAGTAGTAAACTGACTTCTTTTAATCTTTGCAACAGGTATGTGATGAAGATGTTACTCTTCAATTGAATGCAAACTTTGAACAGGCTTACAACTTGGAACCAATGGATGTGGAATTTGTTTATAACAGGTATCCTTATAAGTTCCCACAAATCTGTCTTTAATGATTCCTCTATTAAAATAATGTTTGAATTGCATGACTGTCAACTGGTTGGTTGGTTGAGTGGATATGGGTAAGAGGACCTCATTTAAGTTTTTGGCAATTCTTTCACCTGTTTCCTTCAACACATCTTTGCCACTACATTAGTTGGTAAAAAAACTGCAGTTGTGGTCATAATGAACGAAGTATTCTTGTCGTAGGACTCTAAATGGTGACACCAATGCCAGGCAGTGAAATGGTGAGAGGGATGAGGTGGGGTCTTTGTGGGTTTTTTTGTGAGTGGTTGTTCTGCTGGTTTTGGTTTTTTGAAAAAGAAACCCACACGAATATGACTCCAAGTGCATGCAAACAAGATTGCTGATGTTAACCACCCATCCTTTTATTACACTTTTTTTATTAATGAGATTTTATTATACATGCAGAGTTGCTTAATCTTCTCTCTGATACCAGCTTTGCAGAGGACTTCCTTGAAAGACCATCTAAGTCCGGAACACCGAGCTATCTCTGCCTCACTGAAAAGCTAGAGAACATATGTGTCTGTTATTCATAGCAAAGCTGATGATTGGCTCTCCTGCATCATATTTCTCAGTAGATGCTTCTTTAAAAAAAAATAGTAATTTTATGTAAAACCCTACTTTTATATGCTCTGGTACATCGTAAAAGGTACTGGATACCTTGTAGTGTATGCTGTTGTAGTTCATGGAAATGTAAGCTTTTACTTTAATCTACACTTCTGTATTCTGCTAACAGGATTACTAGCAGGCGATGCCACCTGGCACTTGAGCAAGCTCATTACCTGGGTGAAAAAGGTACGCTTCAGTTGACTTAAGCTGCCTAGAGGAGTTTGTGGGGAGTCTTGTGTTTTTACATTGCTTTCACACCTGGGCATACTGAGAAACAAACATTGTAATTTGTTCTTAGAGGAATTTTCTGTAACCTATTTTTAAAAAAAAAGAAGTAACTCTGAATCTAGTGTAGGTGTCATCAGCAGGATTTCATCTGCTGGCCATGGTAGGGTAGAGGAGTGGAAACAAACTTCTGTCAACTGCTTGAGCCAATAAGAACTGTAGAAATCATACTGTTATAATAACAGCAAGTGAAATGACAGTGTTTGTGTTTCCTCAGAATTTATTAAAAAGTGCTGATTTCCTGATTTATGGTTGAGTCGAATGATCTGTATGAACTTCACACAGGCCTTTGCTACTTCTACGTTAAGTCTGATGAAGGCAGTTTTGATAACTCTGAGGAAGCTGATTTAAGAGTGAAACCTGCAAAGTGTTGTATTGCTTTTTAACTTCTCTACTTTCTTCTCTAAATTTGAAGTGTTATTTCCAGAAAAGCTTGTCATACAATCTCCACAAGCTGTCATGACCCAGAATACTACAGAGTGCTGCGGTGCTGATGGCCTCAAACAGTGTTCTCAGCAGGAAAGTAAGGTATCTATTTTGTAAATGTTCCTTAAAATGCTGAATAACATTCAGGCTGGTAACAGACACCTACAGTACAGCTGTCCTTCAAATGGAATTGCATGTGGTCCATTGTTATATCACACGTGACTACAAAAAAGAGTTTCTCTTACTTTTTGTAACTCTGGTTTAAGCCATTGTGGACTATTAGGCTGCCTCCTCGCATTCCTCCTCATGGCCAAACTAAAAATCTTAGCTTTTTCCTGCTGTGAGAGACTTTCCCTGGCTTGCCATGGGTTTTTTTCCTTTTATTGTGATAATAGTCAGTAGCATCCACAGTGGTACCAGCATGGTCAAGACCAAATCACATCTAGGTTCTCCAGTGTGTCTCAGCAGTTTCTAGTATGGTCCTCCCATTCTGCAACCTGTCCCTTTCCATACAGTTGCTTTGCACAGCAGTCTGGAGGCCTGCATATGAGGCAGAAAGGGCATCAAGTTCTTTCCCAATTCATCCATCAATAAATTGCCTTTGCTTGCCCATCTGTGAGCCTCTATGATCCTTGAACTACCTTTCTGCCACCACATTTAATAAATCCCTAGTTTTCTTGCCACACTTCAGCTTCAGCCATACTTTGATCTCTTTGACCTTCCTGATTTTGTCTTAACTGTCCAAGCAGTGTTTTTATATTTTGCCTGTCCTTGCTTCTGTTTGCAGTAAGCTTTTTATTAATTCATCAAGAAGCTACAAGATTAGCTAAGCAGGTCTTGTGTTGAAACACCCAGTGATCTTGTGCCGCGGCATGGTTTGTTTATGAGCTCTCAAACAACTTTCAGCTCTCATGGGCACATCTTTCCCACATGGTAGCTTCCCAGATGATTTCACCTGCTTACTTCTTAAGCAGCTGAGGTCTGCTCTAGAAGTCCCAGAGTTCTAATTCCGCTGCCTTACCTTCTCAGCCTTCGTCCAGTCTTGCAGTTTCTGCAAGTAAAGCTGGTCTAACGACACGTGCTCTTTCCTGTATGTGAGCAGCAAGTCTGGTAGAGCATTATTTCTGGTCAGTATGATATCCATTCATATTAGGAAGCTGTCACCAACTCAGCTGAGAAATTTTGTACGCTTCCTGGGTGAATTGCAACAGACGTGAATGATTAAAATCTCCAGGGAACTGCACAACCTGTGATCAGGGCAATGATGCCAGATGTTTGTCAGAAGTGTCATCCATGTTATCTTCTGGTGGAGACTTGTTACAGACCACCAGACAATATTGCTGCTGTTCAATCTCCTGTGGTAACAACTCAGACACATTTCTAGTTTTGCAATTAGTAACATGCAATCGAGCCTGCACGTAGACTGAGAGCCATGCTGGTGAGAGCAGCGGCATGGCTTGCTGGTCTCTAAGATGCCTGCTTCTACTGGGGCCTCTATGTTTGACTAGCAGGATGGTGGAGAACATCACCTGGACCCCTCATGCTTACCCCAGAGCTATACGATCCTCCTCTTTAATCTGTTCATGTTAGCACTAGTACCCAAGCAGCAAACGGAGTAGTAGGAAGGGCTAGATGAGCCTTGCAGTCTTTCCGTGACATCATGGCTCTGGGGAAGCAGCAAGCATCTCTCTAATACCTCTGTCCTGTACAAGGAGTCATCAGCCTCTAACTCTGATCATTCACTGGATTAGGATCAGTATTAAGATGATGGAGGCATTTGGTCCAGAGCCTTGCAAGCATCGTGTCCCCTCGAAGCGGTTTTCTCCCACTCAATGCCTCTTTCAGGCTGCAGTCTTGTACAGTGGTATGGAGCATGAATGTTAGCCTTTTGTGGAAGGCAGCAAGATACTCACCCGTGGCTTCAAAATCCTCATCTGAGCCCACACAGTATTTGTGAAATAAATGTTTAATGTTAATACAAGCCAAACTTTTAGAAACCTTGAATTTAAGGTGGAAATTTCTAGCACTGTCTCCTCCTAGACTTTGTGTCTTCACAGTTGATGCTCTGTGGAATGAGATAATGGGAATAGTGGGAATAATTAAAACCTAGCGACTTCAGAAGCGTCGGTGAAGATAGTCACATGTCATCTTAAGGTATTAAATGCATTTATTCACTTTTCAGGTCCAAACCCTGCAGGACAAGCAGGCACAGTGCCTGCCATCAAAGGAGATGGACAGAAGAGATGCGATGAGAGTAGCTGCACAAACAAGCAAACCTGGTATACCTCAATACTGCAGAGTCAAGTATAGATAGTCTGGGATTGCGGTTACTTCAAGTGAACCAGGGCTGAGTAAAATACCTTCTAGGTGTCTGTGTGCCATGTCTTTTAAATTCTAGAACAGCACTAGCAGGAAGTTTAATTAGAGACTTTGTGGGTTGATTAAAAATCTTCAGTTCATAGAACGTGGTTTACTTCATCCTAAGATACATCCAGAAAATGTGAATTGTAGAAAGGTCTGGGTTGGAAGGGACCTTAAGGATCTAGTTCCAACCCCCTTGCCATGGACAGGGACACTCTCCACTAGACCACGTTGCCCAAAGCCCCATCCAGCCTGGCCTGAAACACTGCCAGGGAGGGGGCAGCAAACATCTTGTGATAAATTTTGACAGGGAAGTGATAATTCACAGAATCGTAGGGGTTGGAAGAGACCTCGAGAGATCCTTGGGTCCAACCCCCCTGCCAAAGCAGCTCCCTATCTCATATTGCACAGACAGGCGTCCAGACGAGTCTTGAATATCTCCAGAGAAGGAGACTCCACCACCTCCCTGGGCAGCCTGTTCCACTGCTCTGTCACCCTCACTGTGTAAAAGTTCTTCCGCATGTTGATGCGGAACTTCCTATGCTCCAGCTTACAGCCATTGCCCCTAGTCCTGTCCCCACAGACCACTGAAAAGGGGCTGGCCAATTCTCCCTGCGTCCCATGTCTAAGATATTTATAAACACTAATTAGGTCCCCCCTAAGTCTTCTTTTCTCCAAACTAAACAGTCCCAGTTCACTCAGCCTGTCCTCATACAGGAGATGTTCCAGTCCCCTAATCATCTTTGTAGCCCTTCTCTGGACTATCTCCAGGAGGTCCCTGTCTTTTTTATACCAGGGAGCCCAGAACTGGACACAGTCATTAGGTTCATTTATTATAAAAATGTTTGGTTGTGTTCAAAGCTTCCAACTTGTAACAGGGATGCTGTGTCTTATCATTGGGATAGCTACTCTGGAAAAGTTCTGTGACAAGCCCAGATCATTCCTGTGCTTTTCTGGAAAGTGACATAACAGTGTACTTAATTGCCAGAGAGAGTGATTTTATTACTTTTAGCAATGGGTTGCCTGAAGAGATACAGCATGGGTTACCTAGAATACACTTCTGTCCAATTGCTAATAAGAATCTGCTCAGGAAAACTAAAGCTAGACTAAATCAGACAGGATTAAGAAAAAAAAACAGTAGTCATGACTTACTGCTCATCTAGTCCTGGTACAATCCCTTAAGTAGCAGTTACTAAAGGTTAGTGTAATTTTGCTATTCTAGGACAAAAAAGTGAGCTTGCTGCTAAGATTACAGAACAAAGTTTTTGCAGATACTTTAGTTACATAATCATAGTCCTTTTCTGGCCTTCAGTTTTATTAAAAATTCAATATATGTCTGAAGTATTAATGGCTTCTTTTCTATATGCTACTCTATGAAATCAGAATCTTTGAGAAATTTATTAGTTGTTACCTTATAAGGAAAACTAATTTTTTTTAAGTATGATGTGAATTGGAATTCATTTAACATGTTAAAAATATTTGTATGGAGTTTTAATATATGCTTATCTTGATTCTAGTTGATGAAGCTGTGCCAGTTAAACAGAAAGGTGTTGAATTTTTCAATCCTATGCTGAATGAGGAACAGAAACTGGCAGTGAAAAGGATACTGAGTGGCGAATGTCGTCCAACGCCTTATATTCTCTTTGGACCACCAGGAACTGGAAAAACATTAACAGTAATTGAAGCTATTTTACAGGTAATGGTGGGTGACAAATCAGTCATCTCTAATCTTTTTCATGTTGTAACACTTAGAGTAATTCTGTAAGAACCACCATATTTTTTTCCCCAAAGAATTGTTAAAATACTCTCAGATTGCTTTCTGTGACTCCATAGCTTGACATGGCTTATTTTCAAGTTGTCTTGTCTTTGTCTTTAAAGCTTTAGTAAACGGTATCTAACGTGTGTGTAATCTATTAATGAAGTACAGGTATAGTGGTAACCGTGAATTAATGCTGCTGTTGGTACACTCAGACTGGCAGGCCCTGGCTGTCAAAACTAGTGCTGTAATCTTGAACTGCAAAAGTATGGGTGAATGCAATGAGTATGCAAAACTCTTCTGCATTCTGTGTTCAATGAAATAAAGTGGGCAAGTCTGAGCTATTTCTACATCCTTACATAAACTCCCTTATGTCCCTGATCTCCACTGTAGATACACTACACTCTAGCTGACAGCCGAATCTTGGTTTGTGCGCCGTCCAACGCCGCAACGGATCTGATCTGCTTGCGGCTGCATCAGAGCAATCTGTTAAAGCCAGGAGCTATGGTCCGAGTTAATGCTAGCTTCAGGTCAACAGAGGTAAGGATTATAGGTAACTGCCAGTTATTTTTCCTGTTGTCATATTTTGATCTTCAAATACTGAGTTAGTAATGTAACTGTCAAGCCACTTAGGCTTGTATGTTCATCCTTTGGATCCTAAACGACTTCAGCTTTTCCACAAGGTCAAATGGAAAATGTTGATCATAGTCCTGAATTTCATTGTGTGAGTGTAGAATCTTAACCTGTTCCCTGCAGTGCTTAACTCAACAAGCAGCATGTACACGTTGGTGAGATTTTTAATGTGGTAAGATGCTTTGGCTTAAAAAAATGCCTTAAAGCCTGTTACTTAAGTCATGCCTTTGTCTCCAAATTAAGACTACTTACAGAAAATTAATCAATCAGGATGTTCATCTTTATACAGTGTGCACACATTGTGTGTGCATTTTTTTATATATATGTGGATATATATACAGATATCTGTGGATCAAACAGCCATATATTCGGTTTTGATCCTTACAATAAAGAAAAACAGGGATATCTTTTGTGTGTACTACTTTGTTGAGGCAAATTACCAAAGAATTAATTTCTCTGTGTGGATAGGTCTAAGTCTTAAGTGTTTTGCTCAGCTTCTAAAAGAGTTCAGTGGGGTTGTTTTTTTCAAATCAAAGTAAAATGTTTAGCTTTAGAGTGGGGTTTTGTTTTGCAAAGTACCTTCTTGTTTCTGCAGCACATTGATGACCTGGTGAAACCTTACTGCACAGATGGGGACGATATTCGGAGAGCGTTGTGGTTCAGGATTGTAATTACTACATGCAGCAGCGCGGGGATGTTTTACCAAGCAGCAGTGCGGTAGGGTACTGTAGATAGGAGTGTCATTGAGATAGCTGGATGCTACAAAACCTAGAGCTTTTAGATAACCCTCTCTACTATAACTTGAGCTGGTTTAATACAGGTTATTGTACATGCCTCTATTTTGAAATTGTCTTCTTAACAACTTGAGTTTGTAAAGTCTCAACAGAAACTTTCTCCGTGTCAAATTTACAAATTATCTTGAATAATGTTAAAAACTTTTGACACATTAACTTACACTCCCCTACCAGTGGGATCCTTGGAAATTATTTTGGGTTTTTTGGTTTGGTTTGGGTTTTGGGGTGGTTTGGGGTTTTTTTTTATCAAGGCACACTTACCAACTGTAAACAACCAAAATGTCAAGTTCTGTTAACTGAAGCTGACTCTGATTTAGGCTTTAACTCTGTAAAAGGGCAATCAAACCTAACTGGCTTGAGTTGTTTGGTAGAAACAAAGCCTTGGGATTGTCTTTGCCACACTGAGTGCATTGTACTAATTAAACAGCTGAAGGAAATTGAGAACAAGGAAAGCTTTTTCTAAGTGTCTTAACCTTAGTATAAAAAAAGTTTTAATTAAAGTAACAAGTGGTTGTGTATATCAGAGTGTGTAAGCAAGGATGACAGTTACTGATTCTTCTCTAATCCATGTTGAAAATACCCATTTTTGCTCAGATTGTTTAGAGATGTTTGACACAGCTCAAACAGAATTGTTGAGGTCAACCACAGGGTGGCAGAACGAGCTAATCTGAAAATAGCCCTGTTTTGGGTTCATGTTATTTAATTCTAGGCTTGGACACTTCACCCATGTGATTCTGGATGAGGCAGGGCAAGCAAGTGAACCAGAGAGCCTGATTCCTATTGGGTTGATCTCAGAAGCCAGTGGACAGGTAGCTCTCTTAGCATCATTTACTGAAAGTAAAAAAGTTTTGGTTTACTGTTTTCATTTTTGTGAATGATGTAGAATGCAAGCAGCCATTTCCTGGCAATGAGTATGGAATTCTGACTGCTTGTAATGAATCTTATTCATGTACCATATCCTTTTCCCACACTTAAACAAGTTGGTTTATGTCTAAAATAAGCCTACATTAGCAGAACAGGATTCAGTGTGTGGAAGATGTCAAAATAAAAATATGCTTTCTTAATGTAAGACAGCAGTGTAGCTCTGTCCTGAGCCTAACCCTTCTTTGTAAGCATATTAGATGTTTGGAGGAAATCAGAATACTTGATATAAATTGACCTTTGAAATCTGAAGTGTATATGTTGTTAATGAAACTGCTCTTTTTTTCAAAATAAATGTTTACATATGAGATGGATTTCTTTTTAATTGCATATACAGGTAGTTCTTGTTGGAGATCCAAAGCAGTTAGGGCCTGTAATAAAATCTAAGATTGCACTGAATTTTGGATTAAATGTGTCCTTGCTGGAAAGACTGACATCGAGAGAGATGTATCTGAGGGATGAGGATGCTTTTAGTGCCTGTGGAGCATATAATCCTTTGTTGGTGAGTAAAGCTGCAATTTTAATTTATTTTTTCCATCTAAATCCAAAAAAGAGAAACTGTGGTTACTGCTGTTCACTTCCCACCCTTTTGCTCCTTGGTGCTTACTAATAAAACTAGCTTGAGTATTAGTTCTTTAAGAAAGCTTGATGCTTTGAATATATACTCTGAATAGCAAGGTTGCTGAGCCCCCCCAGCACGTTAAAACCCTTCTTTGAAGGGTTCTTCTGTTCTGAAGCAGAGTAAGTTAAATATGGTGCACAAAGGAGAATTCTAAACAATGGCTTTAAACTCCCTTCCATCTCCATTGTCTACATCTACCATCATTTCATAGCTTAATTTTCCACAAATGAACAAGTACAATTTCTACTTTTAACATAAGAAGAGAAACAAAGACTCCTCTTCCGACATAAAGACTAATTTTGCAAGTGTCACACTTCAGGAAGGGGAAAGAAGAAAACTTCCTCTTTCTTTATCACCCCTTCCTCTGAAGGATAGCTGCCCAAAACTCTTGTATGGTAAAGTACCTGAAGCCTCTGTGAGGTGGTAGAGGTGGAATAGTGCATAAACAGGCACAGATGTTTCAGCTCCTTTAAATTACTGTCTGAATTTGAAACATAAGACTTAAGTTAAATTTAAGATGCCTCCCCATTTTTGTGGTATTATACTTTGCAGAATTAAACTGAGAGCAGAAGATGACTAGATGACCATGTAAGCAGAAGAGGGAGGAGACCTGATGGCAGGTTTAAGGGAGAAAGCACGCAGTTTTGGCCCTAGTCTTCAGATTGGGTTCAGCCTCCTGAAAAAAATTTGTCATCCTAAACTCTGTTATGGCAGACTTTTGGTGTGCTCCTTATACAATGCTTAAGGAGAGTTGGCATAGGAAGAGAGCAGGGAGCGTGAGGGCTTGAAGGATGCCTTTGGACTGGAGTATCGTATGTTAGTCATTTTACAGGACATATTTTTTGGGCTGGTTATTACTGACTGGAATGCTTCCTTAAGGCCATCCTCATGTTTAAAGGCAAATACACTTCTGGTTTCTAAGGCCAGCTTCCAGCAGCTCTTCAGATGCTCCCTTTCTGCCTGTCAAGACTTCCCAAAAAAACCCCCCAGGTTACATCCATGGAAACCCCAGGGAGAGAATCTGACTCGCTTAAAGATAATGGCTCTCTAGATCACATGTTTTAAGAAACTGGAGAATGACCAATTTGTCTCTTGTGTCCATTTGGGGGGGAGGGTTGTGGGGTTGTTTTGTTTGGTTTTTTGGCTTGGTTTTGGATTGGTTCTTTTCCTTTTGAAGGGGAAAGAGATGGTCCTTCAAAGGACTGCCACCTTCAGTACTAAAAGATCACATCTGCAGATTTTGCCTTTAATACTGTTCTTCAGCAGCTTTGGAAAAGCTAAATACTAGAGGATGGTAAAGTTCTATCTGCTTGGGAGCTGTGTGCTGTGAAATCTGATGAATAATTACCTGTTTCAGTTACAGATTTTGGATTTGTCTTTGCAGATCACAAAACTCGTAAAGAACTACAGGTCACATTCTGCATTGCTTGCCTTGCCATCTAAATTGTTCTACCATAAGGAGCTAGAAGTTTGTGCAGACACTTCTGTAGTAACTTCTTTATTGGATTGGAGAAAACTACCCAGGAAAGGTTTTCCATTAATTTTTCATGGAATAAGGGTAGGTAAAATGTTCATGTAGTGAAAGTATGAATAAGTAGGCATGATAGAAGTTTGCTGGTGGTGTAGATGAGGTTTTTTTCTTCAGAATGAGTTCTGGAAAGGATATGGAAAAAAGAACAAACTCTTCTTTTGCAAGTAATGTGACTGCCTGCCCATCTGGCTTTGGAAACAACTACCCAAGTCAAATGTTTGCCAAGAACTTGAGCAGCTGCCCATTGTGGAGACATTTTGATAGAAATTTAAATTTGTAGCAGATTCTTAAAGATGGAGCTAAACTCAGATGGCTTTAGATTGCTTTTGAGTTTGTTATGTTGGAATGAGTACAAGCCCCTCAAACTGGAGGTTTATTAAGGCTCACATAGGCAAGGGGAAAAATTACTTTGAAAAAAAACTTTTTCCTTAGTCTTCAGATAACTTAGTAAAAAGTGATAATATCCTCTGCTTGGAGAGGCTTCATTTTGAGCTCCCTTGCACAAAGGAAAGATACCAGCTTGCTGACACGCTAATGTCTGATTTGAGATTTAACTGCTTTGTTGCACACTTAAAAGTACTGTTGCCATAAATTCTTCATCTTAAGGAAAAAAGGTATAAAAAGTTAAGTAACATTTGTTGATGGGAAAGGGTGCATAGCAAAGAGAAATCGTACACAGCATTGTATCAGTTTTTACTTTCTTGCATTTAGGCTCTGTAAGGTTTATCTATCAATAAATACATAGTTGCCTCAGTACCTGGCCTCCTCTTGTTTCCTTTCTCCTAATCCAGGGCACTGAAACACGTGAAGGCCACAGCCCTTCCTGGTTCAATCCCTCTGAAGCTGTCCAGGTCATGCAGTACTGTTGCAGCCTTGCGAGAAGTGAAAGCGCTGCCCTGGCCGATATCGGAGTGATCACGCCGTACCGTAAGCAGGTACCAGGGGGGCAAGGGAGCTTCAGAGTTGCCCTGTCTCATCTTGTGGTTTTCCATTGTGGCTGGGGTTTGTTAAAGTGGGGAGGCACATCTCAGAACTTCACTGTCTGTGTGTTGTATGACACG
>VZTU01006727.1:59809-79311 GCA_013400835.1 Zapornia atra
TTAAACACATCCAGGGAAGGTGACTCAACCCCCTCCCTGGGCAGCCTGTTCCAGGCCCTGACAACTCTTCCAGTGAGGAGTTTTTTCCTGACATCTAATCTGACCCTGCCCTGGTGCAGCTTTGTGCCATTTCCCCTTGTCCTATCTCCTGTCACCTGGCTGAAGAGACCATCACCCACCTCTCTACAACCTCCTGTCAGGTAGTTGTAGGTGGTGATAAGGTGTTCCAACTTCAGTTTTAAAAATCAGGCAGTTGTTATGGAGAGATCTGCTTGTGCTTTTGGAGACAGAAGCAGGTTTCTTCAGTTGTTGGGAGTAAAGAGCAAGAGTCAGGAACATATTATCTGACAGCTGAAACAGCAATCTCACTCTGTCACTGCACTGAGGAGTGGAGATGTAGTGAAGTAAGTGATATGTCACCTTGTTACGGCTTGGAAGAAACTAGAGGAACTGGGACTTGCAGTTTAGAGCTCACCTCTACTGATCCATGTTTACAGTTACTATCTAATTTTCAAATATTTCTATGTAGTAGTGATGAGACTGAACCTCTTTCACCCCTAGAAACATCTTCCATCACATAATCATGTTATGTCCTGTGATGCAGGACATAAAATAATTATGTCCACTTCAAGGAAGTCACTCTGTATTGCAGGAACACTGATTAGAAAGTAACCATTAACTGCAAGGCTCAGCTTAGCCAGGCATGATTTCCTGAAGCACTCGAGGTATAACCTTCAAGCAGCTTTTGGCAGGTGGTAACCCGTGTAACAGCATTCCAGTGCACAAGACTCTTTGTTCTTTCTCCCTTTTTGGAAGGGTACTTAAGGTCACATCTTAGCTCTGTCTTTCACTCTGCACGATGTAGCTGGCAAGCAAAGGTGGAACCTCTGCAGAGTCATCTTAAGGGGCTGGGGAAAGGTGCTTGCCATACCACACCTGTGGCATGCATGGTTTTGGATATAAAGCTCATTGGAAGAGGAGTGTTTATGGATCCTGGGGTGCATTAAGAACAGTGTGGCCAGTAGGGTGAAGAAAGGTTATCCTTCCCCTCTGCTGTGGTGAGGCCAGTTCTGGGCTTCCCAGGTCAGGAAAGACAGGAGACCGCCCAGTGGAGGCTACAAAGGTGATGAGGGGACAGGAGTATCTCTTGTGTGAGGAAAGGCTGAGAGCCTGTTTGGCCTGAAGAAGCGAAGAGTGAGAGGGGATCTCATTGATGCTTATAAATATCTAAAGGGTGAGTGTCAAGAGGATGGGACCAGGCACTTCTCCATGGTGCCTAGTGACAGAGCAAGGGGCAGCAGGCACAGACTGGAACACAGGAAGCTCCATCTCAATGTGATGAAAAACTTCTTCACTCTGAGGGTAACAGCATTGGGACTGGCTGTCCACAGTGGTTTTGGAGTCTTCCTCTCTGGAGATACTCAAAACCTGCCTTGCAGGGTGGGGTTGGACTAGCTGATCTGTAGAGGTCTCTTCCAACCCCTGCCAATCTGTGATTCTGTGATCTAAGTTCTCATGGTTGAAACATGGATTCCTAAAAATCTGTTCCCTTCTCTTTAAATGACAGTAGCAAGAACTTCACCTCACGAGCTGTGTAGTAAGTGGGACACTTCTCAGAAAAAGTTACTGGTTTAGTTTAAAACCTTGCTAGTGGTGACTAAGTGATGGTTAAGCTTGGTGTAAGCATTCCCTGTGACATCTGTGTTAAAGGGCATGCTTGTTTATGGAGTATGTTTTCAGTTTAAATAATCCACTCTCAAATGTAAAAAGTCTTTCAAACACTCTTTCTTTTTCGGTAGGTGGAAAAAATTAGACTTCTTCTCAGAAGTATTGATTTGGCAGACATTAAAATTGGCACAGTAGAAGAATTTCAAGGGCAGGAATACATGATTGTCATCTTGTCAACAGTATGTATGTTTGCTGTAGTCCTGTGGAGAGTTTTCTTTGTGTCTCATCCTATGTTTTCTTTTTGACATAGGGCTTTTAAAAATTAAAAAAACATTAAAAAATACATTTTTTTTGTTAGTCTGTCACCATATTTGAAAACAGAGTATTTATAAGTGCATGGAAACAGTACAACATCTGGGATTTCAAGATAAGTGTTAAATTTTTGTAGACAACTTGTGCTGAATTTTATTTTAGAGCTTCATGTGGGTAACATACCTAAGTGTGCATAGGGTGTATGAACATTGCAGGCATTATAAATATTAAAGAGATACAACTGTGTAAATCACAGTGTTAAAAAGTAACTGTTATTTGACTTATAAAAGCTGATGTAGGTTCTCACATTCACCTTCAGTTTGAGAAGTATCACTAGATGGTATATAGCTGATGCCTTCCCAGACACCAATGCCTAGAACCTGGATTCCCTCTATCACAGTTTACTTTGTTTGTGTTGGTAGGAGAGCACGTGGTGGTAGCCTTGATGGTGCACTGAGTGCTGTGCTGGCTGTGTTACAGGGATCATAGAATGGTCTGGGTTGGAAGGGACTCCACGGATCATATAGAGCTCCAACCCCCCTGCCACAGGCAGGGCCACCAACCTCCAGGCCTGGATCTACACAAGGTTGCCCAGGGCCCCATCCAACCTGGCCTTGAACACTTCCAGGGATGGGGCATCCACCACCTCTCTGGGCAGCCTGTTCCAGCACCTCACCAGGGATGTCAGTAAAGGTGCTAGCTCTTTGAATCCAAAGCTGACAGATGCTTTGAAGAGAGGGACTGGGGAAAAAAACTTGTGTTATGTTTCTACCTGAGCAGCGTGCTGGTCACAGGCCATCATTCTAACAATACATCACCTCAGTGATTCCCACTGCATCTATATAAATAAGAAGATGTAGAGGCATAAACTGCATCACTAGACATTTTTAGATAACCATGAAAATGCAGAGGTATGTAGTTTTACTCTTGGCAACACATGGGTCTTTCAGAAAAGTACTGACAAGAGAGAGCATTCAGGAAGTGTGGGAAGATGCACATGCTTACAAAGATGATGTTTGCAGCTTTGTTGAGCCCATCCCGTGCGTTTGGCAGAGGGGGAAAGAGAGGATATTGTTTCAGAGTCCTGGGAGGGAGTTGCTGCTGTTATTTGGAAGCTGGCAGCCCTTGTCTCTCACCTTCTTTTTCAAACCAGATGATCAGTTTGCTTCAGCAGTTGTCTCTCTTTCTTTCTGGAAGATCTCAGTGCATGTGTTCTGCGCGTGGCAGACAAAGGTGCAGTCATGTTTCCAGGCAGTTGACTGGAGTGTGGAAATCCTGTCTGTAGCATCAGGCTTCAGAAGCCCCTGAGGTTGAGCTGAGGTCAGATGCAGGCATGTGCCAGCTCCCTCTCTCTAAATGCAAGATACTGCTCTGGTGCATGCACATATCTCTGGTGTCTGAATTTGCATGAAAGCCCCATGAAGGGGGGGAAAAAGATACAGCAGCTTCTCTTTCCTATTTTTCTGTCCTTCATCTTCTCAGGCATGTAAGATTGTTGGCTGGGGCTATTGACAGGGGACTTTTCTTTGTGGTTGTAAGGGAAAATCGATGTGGAGTCAAGAAGTACAGGAAGATCAAGAATACCTGAAAGGTGCCTATAAGACAGCTGGGGAAGAGCTGTTCACAAGAGCATGTAGCAACAGGACAAGGGGTAATGTTTTTAAACTAGAGAAGGGGAGATTTAGGTTGGTTATTAAGAAAAAATTCTTCAATGAGAGTGGCTGATCACTGGAACAGGTTTCCCAGAGAGGGGGAGGAGGCCCCATCCCTGGAGATACTCAAGGTCAGGCTTGATGGGGCTCTGAGCGACCTGATCCAGTGCAGATGTCCCTGCTCACTGCAGGGGGGTTGGACTAGGTGACCTTTAAAGGTCCCTTCCAACCTAATGCATTCTGTGATTCTATAAGTACAAGCAGCAGCTGAGGAGTCAGCAGATAGCTACTGAGGCTTCTTGCAGATGGCTTCTTGCTACCAAAATATACGATACCAGTCCTTTATGTTCTGAGGCAACATCCATCAAACGTGCACTGTTGTGGGCACTCTGAACTAATGAACAAAAGTTAAAAAAAATATATATATCTGTGCTCCATCAGTGGGAAAGACAGTTGGAAGACTTCAGAGAAAGGCTGGCTTAATACTTTGGCCATCAGGGAGTGGTACTAGTTAAGTGTACACGATGGTGTTTGAGGGCTTAGACTTCCTTTCGGTGGGTGTTAAGGGCCCTATGTAGCTGTATTCCCACAGTGTAGAATTCAGTTCAGAATACCAAAAAAATTTGCATGTGCTTGGGGATTTTTTTTCCAGTGGTAATTTTGTGGGGGTTTTTTTCCAAATGGCAATTTGGTTTTGGTGCAGTAAGCCTCTAAGTAAAGTTAAAACCATAAGTGTTTGGAACATGGACTTGCAGGGGTGTTTGTGGCCTGGCATGCCTCAGGGCTGTTCAAGACGACAGTGTGGGCAGAGCCTGGATAAAAGCATGTAAGGCAAACTGATGGGAGGAGGAAGTACAGACCAGGAGTGTGCAGCTGCACCTATGACCAGCACTGCATTTGCTGGATTACTTTTAACAGGAGTGCATAGGATTTCCTGGGGGGAGGAGGATAAAACAGCTATGTAAACAACCGAAGCACTGGAAAGCAGGGTGAATGCAAGCGTGAAGGAACAGTTCATTTTTGGGGAGTTCTTTTGTGGCTTGGGGGAAGAATATATAGGATTGGTTTTGGTTTGGATCTTTTTTTCTTCCTGAGGGCAGTGGTACTAAGCTTATTTTGTGTTCCGCATCATACTTTTGATTCAGCATTGTATCTCTCTCAAAGTAGTTCTAGGTATGCCCTGTGCTCCCATTTATAAGAATTCATTTAGGTCATGAAAATTTTTATTTTATCAATAGATGTTTTAAAATATCTACTCTGCCCTCGTGAGGCCCCATCTGGAGTCCTGTGTCCAGATCTGGGGCCCCCAATGCAAGAAAGATGTGGAGCTGTTGGAGAGGGTTCAGAGGAGGGCCACGGGGATGATTAGAGGGCTGGAGCACCTGCCCTACAAAGAGAGGCTGAGGGAGCGGGGCTTGTTCAGCCTGGAGAAGAGAAGGCTGGGGGGGGACCTCACTGCAGCCTGCCAGTACCTGAAGGGAGCTTATAAGCAGGAGGGTATTCAACTTTTTAATAGGGTAGATAATGGCAGGACAAGGGGGAATGGATTAAAGCTAAAGGAAGGAAGGTTTAGATTAGATATTAGGGGGAAGTTTTTTACAGAAAGAGTGGTGAGGTGCTGGAACAGGCTGCCCAGAGAAGTAGTGGATGCCCCGTCCCTGGGAGTGTTCAAGGCCAGGTTGGATGGGGCCCTGGGCAACCTTGTGTAGCTCCAGGCCTGGAGGTTGGTGGCCCTGCCTGTGGCAGGGGGGTTGGAGCTCTATGACCCTTGGGGTCTCTTCCAACCCAGACCATTCTATGATTCTATGAAATATAGATGAAATAGAGGTGAAAACCTAACAAGCAGTAGTTGAAACACGCTAGTTGCTTTGATCATTTTTTTTTCTAAGCAAAGTCAAAGCACAGTGAGAGGACTGAAGAAGGGTACCAGGAAGATGCACTGTGAGTTGATATTCAGCTGGAGGAATTAGAATACCAGCGGCTATAGCATTTCTTCTACTGAAAAGATGAAACAAGTGGGTTTTAGGAAGCAGTTGGGTTATCTTGTGTTTCAAATTACAGTGGGTAGTCCTGATGCTAAAATAGGACTAGTTCACCGTTCTCTGGAAATGGCTGAAGTTGCACTAGCAGCCTCCTGGAGAGTAGACCATCTGTGGGAAAGCTGGTGGTGGGAAATAGCTAGCTGAAATTTGGATAATGAAGCTAACCTGCCTTACTGACACTGAGCTGTGGATTGCTGCAGCAAGTGAATATTACGTTAAACTATGCCTAGGTAAGTTGCCTTCTCATTATTCTGTTTCTAAAATTATCCATAATTAATTTTAGGTACGATCTCACACAGCCTTACTGGATGATGACAGGTGCTTTTTCAGCTTTATCTGTAACCCAAAGAGATTTAACGTTGCAATTACAAGAGCAAAAGCTTTGCTGATTGTTGTTGGAAATCCCCATGTTCTTGTCAAAGTAAGTTTTGGCTTTATGTATTTGAATTGTGTGTGCTATTTACTACAGTAAATGAATTATTGGGTGGGGGGGGGTGTAATCTGATGTGATGGAACACCAGACTGGATTAAAAATTAGTGCATTGTTCTCAGTCTGCATTTGGGAATATCTGAGCTCCATAGTTCCTCTAAGTGTGGATGGTTCAGACACCCACACAGTAGACATCCAAGGACAAAGGGCATTGTCATGCTGATCAGTCCATGCAGGCTCCTACCTCTGGAAGAGGTGAGAACCTCAGTGCTGAAGTTCTCCAGCAGCCTGCAGGTCCAGCAAGTGTGTTCTGAATAACCCTTACGCAGGCAGATGCTTCACTTTTTAAATGGAGGGTGGTAGCAGTGATTGTTCCCAGTTAATGTGACAGGCTCCTGCTGAGCCCACATGTGGTCCTTCCATTGGAATATAGTGAGGTTTTCTTAATGTGTGATGAGATGCTATGTCTGACTTCCCAGAGAAGAAGGAAAGCAGTATTCCAGAAATGGTCTGAACAGAGTTTAGTCTCCCCATGCTGATGTCCAACAAATGTCACTTCCAGCAGCTGTGGGTATCTCCCATGTTAGGCCACACTTGCACCACTCATGGAGTTTTGCTGCCATGAGAGGTCATATTAAATCTCCTGTGTCCTCGTGCCCTGTTAATTTGGTTGAAAATTCACAGAGCAGCATAATTTAAACATAACCTTCATCTTCTCTCCTAGGATCCCTGTTTCTGTGCGCTGTTGGAATACAGTGTAATGAATGGAGCTTACATAGGCTGTGACCTGCCTTCAGAGCTGGAAAGCCTGCAGAAGTGACTCCAGCCTTCACTTTACAGTGTAATGAATGGAGCTTACATAGGCTGTGACCTGCCTTCAGAGCTGGAAAGCCTGCAGAAGTGACTCTCCAGCCTTCACTTTAACCTTGCTAGATATGGAGCAGCTTACAATATTTTTCAAGCTGCTATCATTTGAAAGATTGGTAACTACAGTAAGTTGTGATACTGCAGTAGGATTTGGTTTTGCATTGTCAACTACTGTAAACATAATAAGGTGTGATGTAACCACACTTGCTCCCACCCCTCTGAGCATTAAATATTAAGAGTTGTTGTTTACTGAGGTGTGTTACATATCCCCAAATAATGTTATGTCTTTGACCATAAGGATTGGGGTGTTGGAGAGTGCAGGGTAAATGCTCTAAGGTGCCTTTACTGTAATTGAGGAAATTTGTTTGAAGATTGATTTAAATCTATCTTTTCTAGTAATACATTGTTAAATGGGTATTATCTACTAGATGAAACTCCTGTTTGTTGTTTGGGTTTTTTTAATGAAAATTGTTGTTTGTGAAAGATCAGCAAAATTTTTCTTAGGCCCTTTAATTGACAGGTGTGACCAGTGTTTCAGTGTTCAAGAAGCTTGCAATCCTATTCTGTTTTGAAACTTAAGAATACTCAACAGAAATCAAGTCCTGACAAAATCCAGCATCTTCTTGCCCTCAGGGAAAGGCATGAGTTCTGAGATGGTTGGAAGTTTTTCCAAACAAGACTTTTAAAAATTAAAAAAAAAAAGAGAAAGTCTTAAGATGGGAAAAGGTTGAAGTTTAGCAGTATAAAACAGTGTTGTGGCAAGTGACTTGCTTTTCTGTTTCAAATGGATAGGAGTATATGCCTCTGCATACAACAGTATGTCTGAATCCTCCAAGCTTGAGAAGAAAACCACTGATGAAGTTAGTGATTAGATTAGCTTCTCCTTTTTCTGGGTTTATTTTGTTTGTTTGGAGTTGGTTTGGGGTTTTTTTTGCTCCTCAGTTTCCTCAGACTTTTGTAGTGCCTCCTAAAACTGGACTGTCCCAAGAAACACGTGTGTGTCTTGGAGTTTTGTTACAGGAGCGTTAAAGTCCTGTATCCATGTTGTGAACAGTAAAGATATGTTAATATCTCTGCTGGATTGATGCTGAGTATCCTCACCCAAGCATGTGTAAGAGCCCTGCTTCCAGTTTTTCAGGCCCTTGTGTTAGACAGCTGAGGTCACACAGGATTTTCTTGGGTTTTCCACTGCAGTCCAGCTGTCTGCAGTGGTGTGTGTCAGGACCACGCCTCAAATGGTGGGTTTAAAAAAAAAAAGAAGGCATGTTTTGTTGTTTCTACAAGCACACTGTAGAGTGAAGGATCTTATTTTCATCAAAATAAAACAACTGATGGGTTGACAGTATTCCTGGTATTGGATTCATTGGGCACCGTGCTGTCCCCTTAAACAGTGTTGTTTGTCTTGCCCTGGGGATTGGGTGTTTGCCACACACCACCTGGGGAATGGACAGTTCCCCTTGTATTGAAGAACTGCTTTCTGTAAGAGACATGGGTATTTTGGGTAGGACTGGGGGGGGCGGGGAGGGAGGGGCTGTGAATTTTTGTTTGTTTTGTTTTCCATGGCACTGGTATCACTTTGGTGCCCAGTGTGCACAGCGCTGCTCCTCTGCAGTGCACAGTGTGTACGTGCTGCAACCTGGGAGGATGACAAATGTGGTAAAGCATCAAAGGCAGGTGTGCTGCAAGGTGTGCTGTACTGGGACACAGTATGGGCAACCCTGAATTACCTGTCATCCAAACTACACTGTGTGAGGGTGTCTAGTCCGAGTCACGGCTGTATTCCAGCAGCACTGTGCCCAGTTCAGCCCAGGGTCTCTGGCGTGGTATCACGCTGCTTAACCCGCTTCCACACACTATGGGCCAGAACAGGTGGCTCACTGCTCTTGCAGGAAATACCAGCATCTGATGATGCCATTCCAATATGCTACATCAGGCTCAGAAAGCTGTTTAAGTAACAGTCTGCCCTAGTTTTTTGCCTACTGGCAGACCCCTTGCTTCAGGATTGTGTGTTTAAGGGTGTTCCACCACTGCTCACGCACCTCTGCTCAGAGCGCTCCTTGCTTGGACGTGGTGCCACCCTTGCTCCCTGGGCATGCTCATGGCCTCTTCAGAGGACAGTGAAGAGATGGCAGTGGAGATGGGTGGTGCTCATGTTCTTGCAAGATACAATCCAGAAGTTCTGATTGGAATTTCTGTGACCTCTGCATAGCAAAGTAGCAGAGGAGTGGATAGTTGTTTAACTGTAACGGTGGGTGCACTGACAGTTCCTGCAAAGATGATAACTTATATTTTTATTACTTGGTCAAAGTCAAACAATGTGTGTCTGCTATTGTACACCATGATTCATTTTCTAGAAGAGTTCTTGGTTTATAGGGCAAGTACACATTTGTGAGGGAAAGAAAAACATGTTTCATCTAAAAACTGCATTTTACCTGTACTCTTCCCAGTGATAACTCTTCATACTGTAACTCATGATCCACAACTGAAACGTGGAAAACATTCCCCAAGTTACTAAGAGCAGCCTCTGCCAGTCTCAAACACTGCTCCCAGGGAAGTGCTTATGCCTCGCTGAGATGGCAGCGCTGGCAAGCTTGCAGCCCTTACAGCAAAGAACGGGGAGAAGGGGGTTTCTGCTTCTGTTGTTACACCTTTAAAACTACAGCTTCTTCATAACCCTTTCAGCTTCATAACCCTTTCACCTCCATTAAGGACTGAGGAGCTGCACTGTGTGATATAAACCAGCTCTGTCTTCCTCCTTCGCTCACGACGTTCCTCGTTTCTTCCTGCCTGCCCAGCTTACTGAAAAACCCTGTCTGAAGAGACCTGCCCCTTGGAATGGTGCAGGATGAAGCAATGCTGGCAGCTTTAGAACAGTTCCTTCTGTCAGCTTGATGTGCAGGCAGAGCTGGTTGTTCCAGAGGTGTCAGCTGCAATATTCTAGTCATCTCCTTGGTGAAGACATATGGCTTGATGAGCTGGAATGAGGAAAAGGGGGGGAACAGTCTGAGTTCTCGCTCTTGGTTAAAATCATCTTGTCTTTTTTGCTGTGACAAAAATTTACATAATTTGGGATATGCAAAAAAAAAAAAGAGGATCAGCCCCTGCATGTGAAAGTAGCAATGAGAGAGTCAGTTGAGAGACTTCATTTCTGCAGAGACAGCCAAACTAGACCTGAAGTTTGCATGAAAACTGAATAACCAGAACACAGTTGTTTACAGGAACAGTCTTTGCCCAAAGAAAAAAGTAACAAAACCCAACTCTGTCATGGTTATTTCTGATTTATTAATTCCTTGCCTTATAAAGAAATTACAAAAGCCTGACAGAGGGCTTCCACCACTTCTTGGGGAGTGTGCTGGAGGTACCTTATGTCAGAGAACCCAGGAATTGCTATTATTAACTACTTAATTTCCCAGCTTCCTTCTCAATATCGTGTTAGGCACTGTGGGCTTAAGAAAAGGAAGAGACCGAGCAAGAGGCAGCCTGTAAAGCAGGCAAGTCCTGAGACATTTAACATAAGCAATTAAGAGTTGCATTGCTTATTATATTCTTCCACCAACTGTTTTTAATGGTTTGAAGCTCCCCTTAAGTTGCTGCTGCCCATCCGTCCGCGCTCACGCAGTATCGGTGAGGTCACGCTCACTCCCTGATTGATGCAGGCATGGCTGAGGGAGCATTTTTAGGTATTACACTTGTTATTTCTGCTAATTCCTCTTTTTATTTTTTTTCTATAACAGCTGTTTCACTGTGCTTTATCTAACAAAAAAATTACATCCCAGCCAACTGCTCAGGTATGTCTTGAAGACCAAGCCGTGGGCCTCGCATGTTGGTGCGGAACTTCTTGTGCTCCAACTTGCAGCCATTGCCCCTTGTCCTGCCCCCACAGACCACTGAAAAGGGGCTGGCCAATTCCCCCTGCGTCCCATGTCTAAGATATTTATAAACATTAATTAGGTCCCCCCTTAGTCTTCTTTTCTCCAGGCTGAGCAGTCCCAGCTCACTCAGACCTTCCTCATAGGGGAGATGCTCCAGGCCCTTAATCATCTTCCTAGCCCTTCTCTGGACTCTCTCCAGGAGGTCCCTGTCTTTTTTATACCAGGGAGCCCAGAACTGGACACAGTACTCCAGGTGGGGCCTGACCAGGGCAGCGTAGAGGGGGAGGATCACCTCCTTCCACCTGCTGGACACACTCCTCCTGATGCACCCCAGGATCCCATTGGCCCTCTTAGCCACCAGTGCACACTGCTGGCTCATGGCCAACCTGTCAGCAACCAGGACCCCCAGGTCCTTCTCCACAGAGCTCTTTTCCAGCAGGTCATCCCCCAGCCTGTACTGATACAGTGGGTTATTCCTCCCCAGGTGCAAGACTTTACACTTGCTCTTGTTGAATGTCATTAGGTTTCTCCCTGCCCAAAGAGGCTTTTAAGATTTATGTTCTCTGATTATTTAAATGATTTTTAATTTATTTAATTTTTTTTCTTAGTAGTGAGGAAAATGCAACGTGCCTCTAAGCTGCAGGGAAGGCTGTTCTTCCAGCACACAGCGAAGAGTGGGAGTGTAAAATAAGCCTTTTAAACTGCCTAAATTTCCTTACAGCTCTTAAGTGTTGTGATGTCTCAGCATCTCTTTAAAGATACCTCAGTACCAGTGTTTTGAGACTTGCTGTACAAGAGTAGAAGGAAACGCTTCCACCGAGGCCCAGGGAGGGAGTGTGCTGTAGGACAGGGGGCAAACCATGGAAGGAAGAACTCTATGCAAATAGAGAACAAAGTGCTGTTGAAACGTTTACAGTCAGAAAGACTTGGGATTTGTCTGAAAAGTACAAATTAGTAATTCTAGTCCAGACCTCATAGTGGTTTTTTAAGGAATAATAACAGCAAGTAAGAAAAAAGGAGTCAGGAGAGACTACTAGAGTCAGCAATTTCTGGTTTAAAAACCCCAAACTTAGACAGAAAAACCCAACCAAACCAACCCTCACAGGAGGGCTGGTCAGTTTTCTTAGCTTTACTTGTGTCTCTTCACTAGTCTTCATATACATGACTTTCTCTTCCTCTTGCCTAACTGGAAAGTGCAGAGTGCGTGCCACTGCTGGAGCTCAGCTGAAGATCCCTCTGTCATTCCATGTGTATGCAGCTGGCAACATAAGTGCTTGAGTTGTGTTTTGGCTAGACTGCCTAGGCTACCTCTCTTTCTAGCTGATGGAGAGAAATGAAGGTGGAAGGTGGTTTACTTCACCCTAAAATGCATCAAGAATACGTAAATTGTAGAGTGGTTTGGGTTGGAAGGGGCCTCAAAGCCCATCTAGCTGCAACCCCCTCCACTAGACCAGGTTGCCCAAAGCCCCATCCAACCTGGCCTTGAAAACTGCCAGAGAAGGGGCAGCCACAGCTTCTCTGGGCAGCCTGTGCCAGTCCCCCACCACCCTCACAGGGGAAGAATTTTTTAAAATGAGTCCCTAAAGGTGTCTGTCCCTCCAGTTAGTGGTGAGTGAGCCTAGAAACTGAGACGAGCCCAGCTAGGTGAGGGGAAACCTGCCCTCACCTCCTGCCTCGCGCATTCCCGACAGCACATCTGAAAAGCAGCAAAATGTGTTGTGTCCCTGTAGGAATACCAGGAAGATGATCCCAGCCACTGTCAATGTGGCAGGTGATCGCTATCATGATATTTGAGTGTGTTTAGAGGGGTCACAGCAACCAGAAGAGCAGCCCTGCTCGTGTAAGGGCCAAACGGGAAGTGGGCTTCTCCCGAGACTTTCTGAGCAACCACATTTCCAGCATTGCCCATTAAGTGTGCTCCACAGGGAAAGCCCTGACGCTGCGGCCTCTGTCCTTTCAGTTTCTGCTCTTCAGCAGGGTGACCCTGGGGCGAGGGTGGGTGTCCCTGAGGTGAGGTGGGTGTCCCTGAGGTGAAGTGGGTGTCCCCAGGGTGAGGGAAGGTGGCAGGGCTGCAGCCCACAGCGCAGCTCAGCACAGCAGCAGTTGCCTGAGCAAGGTGCAGTTACTGCTGCATTTCAGCATCTGCCCTGGGCGCAGAGCTGGTGCCCCCTCCACCCGGCACAGAGGGGAGCAACACCCACACAAATCCCTGGCAGCAACAGGAGCAGAGGGGAGAAGCACAGAACCGCGCCCGCTGTCTGCTCTCGGCAGTTTGCCAAGGATGCTTTTGGGGAAGCGGAGGGCTTGGGGGTGGTGGTTTCCAC
Organism: Zapornia atra; assembly: GCA_013400835.1. Classification (NCBI taxonomy): domain Eukaryota; kingdom Metazoa; phylum Chordata; class Aves; order Gruiformes; family Rallidae; genus Zapornia; species Zapornia atra. The sequence continues at coordinate 72,977 of VZTU01006727.1, forward strand.
CCTGCTGTTACGAGCCGCGCCCTGCGGCAGTGAGGAGGACAAGATGGTGAGGACAGAAGGGCAGCGAAAATTTCCCTTTTGGCATCCCTTAAATTAACGAGCAAACAGCACAGATGGGGGCAGTGAGGCGGAAGACGAATCCAGCATAAACGTTCCCTCTGAAGCACCTAAATGAAGACATGCTTAGTGGGGAACAGGCCGGCGACCAAAAGGCATTTTCACCTCCGCCGTTTCTGTTTTGGGGAGAGCTCTCTGAAGCCAGCTCGGGGCGGGGGCATTAGCTGTCGGCCCTGTAGTTCTCCAGCCGTGTATCTCCACCCTTGAAACAGCGTGCTGGTTTTCGGAGGGGCCCGACCTTCGCCACCCGCCCAGCTGCCCGTGCCGGAAGGGGCAGGTGCTGGCGTGGGGCAGCACCAGTCCAGTTCAGCACTTGCTGTACTGCCGTCGTGCCGGCGGGTGATGCAGCTGATTTGACCTGTCCAAATTTCCATCATCGCTGCGGTTGTGCCGGAGTTGCCTGGCGTAATGCTTTACATTTGCCAGATGGGGTGACCTTTAACCCCAGACCCAAGGGATCACCAAAGGCAGGCGAGTAAATTGCATGCAGATAGCATTCTCAGGCTGTTCGTTAATTTTACTTAGGCCACCACCCATTCTTGGGTCAGATCTCTTCATCCATCTCTTTATCCAACACTATCAAGCTTTTATTTTAAGCATGTTGTACCAGGTACCGCTAACGAGGCAATAACTCATCCCAGGCAGATTCCAGGTGAATGCTACTGCCTCCTTTGCACTTTGTACGCAGCAGTGGTGAGACCACACCTCAAGTGCTGTGTCCAGTTCTGGGCTCCTCACCATAAGAAGGACAGTGAGGTCCTCAAGCATGTCCAGAGAAAGGCAACCAGGCTGGTGAAGGGGCTGGAGGACAAATCATATGAGGAGCGCCTGAGGGAGCTGGGGATGTTGAGCCTGGAGGAGGCTGAGGGGAGACCGCATCACTGCCTACAACTACCTGATGGGAGGTTGCAGAGAGGTGGGTGATGCTCTCTTCAGCCAGGTGACAGGAGACAGGACAAGGGGAAATCATAGAATGGCATGAGTTGGAAGGGACCCCAAGGATCATAGAGCTCCAACTCCCCTGCCACAGGCAGGGCCACCAACCTCAGGCCTGGATCTACACGAGGTTGCCCAGGGCGATGGGAAATGGCACAAAGCTGTCCCAGGGCAGGGTCAGATTAGACATTAGAAAAAATTTTTTCACTGAAAGAGCTGCCAGGGTCTGGAACAGGCTGCCCAGGGAGGGAGTTGAGTCACCTTCCCTGGATGTGTTTAAAAAAAAAGGGTAGATGAGGTACTTAGGGATATGGTTTAGCATAGCACAGGAACAGTTGGACTCAATGATCTTAAAGGTCTTTTCCAGCCTTGTGATTCTGTGATAGAAAACGGTAACTGTGCTGTTACCCACTTGTACCTCAGCCTGTCCTGAAAGTAAGTCTTGAAAATGATTGTGTGCTACAAGCATGAGTGGCCTTTTCAGGAAAGCCATGCGTGTGGCATCATTGCTACCCCCACAGAAAAAAACTAGCAAGAGAATATTTAAAGAACAGATTTATTTTCTTTTTAAAGTGACTCAGTGCAGAAGTACACAGGGAAAGAAATAGATTACCATTTTTTTTAAAAGGCAGATTTAATTTTTGCATCATTTATAAACAGTAGAAATAGAAATAAATTCATTACAGGCAGATTAGTGTTGCCGTTCGTAAATTGCTACGGAGCCTTTATCCAGATTAAACTGCAGATCTGCCTGGGATTGAAGTTAACGAGATTTGGTCCAGGCTCAGAAGCCAATCTTTGTCATCCTGCTGCCTGCTCAGAGAGATATCCCAGAACAGATTAAGTTAACGTCCTCTCCTCAGCACCAGAAGAAGTGTTAACAGTTCACTGAACGCTCTCCCTACTGGCTTTCATTCTTGTGCCCCGGTGTTTGCATCGCTCCGCGCACGAGCGAAGGACTCCCTCCACAGACACCCGTCAGCCCTGCACACCCCATAGTGCAACACTTGGGTGACAGCTGTTGGAGCCGTGCGGTGACAGCGGTCACAAGCATGTTCCTCTCAGGAATGAGGTTTCCGACATTTTGAGAGGAAGTCACTCAGAGGAACAGCTGGAAATCAGCTCTTGCCTCACGCGGTTATCAATGCTTATAAATATCTGAAGTGTGGGATACAGGGGGAATTGGCCAGCCCCTTTTCAGAGTCTGTGGGGACAGGACAAGGGGCAATGGCTGCAAATTGGAGCACAGGAAGTTCCGCACCAACATGCAGCAGAACTTTTACACAGTGAGGGTGACAGAGCCCTGGGACAGGCTTCTCAGGGGCGTTGTGGGGTTTCCTTCTCTGGAGATATTCAAGACCTGTCTGGACACCTATCTGTGCAATATGAGCTAGGGAGCCTGCTTTGGCAGGGGGGTTGGACCCGATGATCTCTGGAGGTCCCTTCCAACCCCTACGATTCTGTGTTTCTGTGATTTTTAGATCTCTTGAAGGCCACAAAGTGTTTTTACTTCCCTCTTCTGTTAGTCCCCAGGGCATCAAACTCATCGTTGTTTCCTACAAAGTAAAGTTACATTTGAAATCCTGTTCCAAAAATATCTATATTAGTAATTCATTGTGCTCCTACTGTAAAAGGAATTGGCCATTTCCGTGTTCTTACAGCAGTTTTTGCCTTGGACTTGTGTCTGGAAGCCATAGCAAGCCCTACCTTGCAATCCATGAGGCCGAGGTAGCAGGTATCTGTATTCAGGCAAAAATCCCCAGCAAAATTTGTGTGGGCAAGCCTTTGGGTGCATGACAAAACAACCCCTGAGGGATTATCTGATGTAATCTGAAGACAGGGCCTAGACACCAAGAAGTGAATTCACTCACGTGAGCAAGGCCATTGAAATTCAGGCATTTCCCAGACAGCACTGAGCACTGCATGCCCGAAGAATAACACAGTTTAAACTTGTGAACAGCTTCGTGGACTTCACAGACCTTTTGAATGAACATGCTTGGAGAAGCAAAGTGAAACTGCAGCTTTGTTGATTTCAAGAGGGGTTTTTTTCCCCACATCACCTTGTTGTGCTGCAGGTTAGGGATGTATGCAGAAAGCTTTCTGGTGTTTGGGGAGAATGTTGTGTCCCAAGTGTGGGGCTGTCGATTTAACTCATTGTAAAGATTGGGAGCTGCAGAACTGGTTAAGAAGATGAGAGATTAAATCATCCCAGTTTCCAGCTAAAGGTTATCCCAAGATTTAAATGCAAGAAGGATCCATGTACTGTTTGCATCTGGGAAGCTCTTACTGAGCAATCTGGACACTTTGGAATGCAGCTGCTTTATGTAATGCAGATACAGGCTCTCTCTGAGGGCATCATCTGCTCCCCGCTGACTGCAAAGGAAGGGCTCCCCTTGAAAGCTCAAGGGGAAATATAATTTAAAAAATAAAAGTACTTTAAAAAATGTTTAGGGAGCACATTGTCTTTACCCCAGTGTGTGTTTGCATGCATCAGGGCTGAAAACTTTTAGAAGATGGCCTTCGGTCAGGTACCCATCAAATCTCCTTTTCCCCGTTCGACAGAACATGACAGGCCGTGAACTTGGGAATGTGACTTAACGGGAGGTGAACTTGTGAGCAGCTGCCCGTGTGTTTTCTGGTAGATGCAGGCAGTGCAACAACCCATTAACTGCGGAGCAGCTCCGTTAGCACAGGCAGAATGGGACAGGTACCTCAGCAATTCTTCCAGCTCACCGACATCTGCGCCGGCGGTGCCCGGAGAAGTGTGTACCTCCCTCTCCCTGGCACAGTCAGAAATTACCCCGCGCCCTCCGCAGTGCCTCAGACCGATCAAGTCTGTCACGTTCACAGACGCTGTGGAGCCTGATTTAGCTCCTGCTGCCAGCAGCTTCGTGCCATGGAATTCCAGCCTTTGGTAGTGTTGCTTCTGCTTCCTGCCAGGTGCTGCAGAGCAAGGGTTACATAGGCACCCCGTTTCTTTCTTTTAAAAGCGTAGATAATGGCAGGCCAAGGGGGAATGGACTAAAGCTAAAGGAGGGGAGGGTTAGATATTAGGGGGAAGCTCTTTACAGAGAGAGTGGTGAGGTGCTGGAACAGGCTGCCCAGAGAGGTGGTGGATGCCCCGTCCCTGGAGGTGTTCAAGGCCAGGTTGGATGGGGCCCTGGGCAACCCTGTGTAGATCCAGGCCTAGAGGTTGGTGGCCCTGCCTGTGGCAGGGGGGTTGGAATTCTATGATCCTTGGGGTCCCTTCCAACCCAGACCATTCTATGATTCTCCCTGCAGATAATGCTCAGGTTGTTGCAGGTTTAATCAGGATAACCGTTAGAGGTTATTGCCGCTACAACATTCCTTTAATATTGTGGGGTTTTTTCCAGTTTCATTTCTTTTACTAATCAGAAACGTGTCCCTATCTTACATTCAGATAATAAAATTCATTATGATCTAATATTGCAACGACTAATTTTCCTTTTGTGGTGTTAAGATCATGATGAACTACTACAGCTCACAGATACAAAGCTGGCTGCCCGAAGGGCATCAGCAGATTTTCTGCAGATATTACCTGCCTTGCTTGAATGTTTTTTACTTGACTTTTTCTTCTAATATAAAAATGTGATTGTCTGCTAATTTAATTCTGCTCCAGCAGCAGCTTTATTGGATAGTCTAAGCCTATAAGCTTTTTCCACCAAAAATCTATGCTGTTGTTATTGTCATATATCCAGCAGCTTGTGAACCGGCATGGAAGTTATCTGTGGGCTGTAATTTTCTGCATCAAAAAGTTAACAAGTACATTTTCAGTATCTTCTAAATGCCTTCAAGAAGATTGTTACATCAGGTAATTATTTCAGAGTTTCCTTCAAGAAGTCTGCTACATCAGGTAATTATTTCAGAGTTTATCAACCAAAAATTTGTAATTTCATCCAAATGTCTAGAATCATAGAATCACAGAATATCCTGAGTTGGAAGGGACCTATAAGGATCATCAAGTCCAACTCCTGGCTCCACACAGGGCCAGCCAAGTCAGAGCATGGGACTGAGTGCATTGTCCAGACACTTCCTGAACTCAGCCAAGCTCAGTGCTGTGACCACTTCCCTGGGGAGCCTGTTCCAGTGCCCAACCACCCTCTCAGTAAAGAACCTCTTCCTAACATCAAACCTAAACCTCCCCTATCTCAGATTCATACCATTCCCTCAGGTTCTATCACTGGTCACCAAAGAGCGGAGATTTGTTCCCCTCGTCAAGAAGCCATAGACCACGATGAGGTCTCCCCTCAGCCTCCTCTTCTCCAGGCTGAACAAACCAAGGGACTTCAGCTTCTCTGCATAAGACTTCCCCTCCAGAACCTTCACCATCCTCGTTGTCCTCCTCTGGACACTCTCCAATATTTTTATGTCCCTCTTGTACTGTGGTGCCCAAAACTGCCCACAGTACTCGAGGTGAGGCTGCACTAGCGCAGTGCACAGCAGCACAATCCCCTCCCTGGACCAGCTGGCAATGCCATGCTTGATGCCCCAGGGCAAGGTTTGCCATCCTGGCTGCCTGTACACACTGCTGGCTCATGTTTAACTTGCTGTCACCCAAGACCCCCCAAATCCCTCTCAGCATGGCTGGCTTCCAGTATCTGATCCCCCCGTCTGTACGTGCAGCCAGGCTTGCCCCTTCCAGTTGCAGAATCCAGCACTTGCCCATGGTAAACTTCATGTGGTTGGTGGTTGCCCAGCTCTCTGTGTATTTGATACAGTTTGCTTCAGATGTGGATTTCTGGGTTCCTAGTGCAGCACCTGGTCTTCTCTTGGGCTTCTCAGCAAAACCCATCAGTTAGAAGAAGCTGTAGATCTGGAAAACATTCAGTTCCATCTGACAGCATGACACAGTCTGACGTTAGCTGGCGTACGAAGAAGCCGCATCCATTCCACAGCCTCCAAACCAGGGCAGTATCTGCTCTCATCTTGTTGCTTGGCCTTAGTTCTGATGCTGTTTAAAGTGTGTTCCCTACAGTTCCTCCTCAGGGCAAATTATGTGGCCTATAGATCCCCTGTTTAATTACCGGTAACGTGGTAGGGTGGGGTGTTTTTTTTTCTCCAGACTAAATAGAATTTCTTCAAGGTTAAAGTTGTTTTTAAATCCAAGCTTATTCCGATTATTTTTTAATTAACTCCTTAATAAATTGTCTGCAGATTAATTGGTTCACTTAATTTGATGGGGTTTTTCCACAACTAGTTGGTTTTTAACAAGCTGTAGTAGATAACAATGGAGGCCTTCCCCACCTTCCTCCCCCCCCCCC
>VZTU01006727.1:94530-137746 GCA_013400835.1 Zapornia atra
CGATGGGAACGGGATCTGGCACCCCGGCTCGGAGAGCGGCCGCGGGTCACTGGCCTGCAGCAGCAGCGGTGGCGGGAGGTTTCTGCTGGCCTGCAGCAGCTGAGAGCTCCTGTGGGTGACACGGCACAGATTTATGCCCTTTGAGTTGGGTCTGGAGAGGTCCTGACCGGGACCCTGGCTGACCTCAAGCGCTGGTCCTGATGTTAGTTCAGGTATCTACACCATGAGCGTTTAACTGTCCGCCTAGGGAGCAGCAGATGCTTTCATGGAGACTGATAAATATGGAGACGCTTGCACGCTATGCTTTGCCGTGCTATGACAGGCAGAATCACTGATGTCTGTTTCTGCTGAGGGCCTACACCTTGCATACAGCCAGGAACAATTTAAAAAGCCTGGTTTGATTGCCCATTGCTGCCAGTGCGGAGTCCTTACAGTCTGGGAAAGTCATGTTTTGATAAGCCTTGAAAATTGCTGGCCCAATAAACTGTTACACCACCTTCCAGGCCATTAGTGTGTATGCGAACACTGTTTGGCTTGATCTCAAGTATAGGCTCGATGAGTGTAGCTGCCAGTGTGTGACTGCTTTTAAGGTCCCCTGAAGCTCCATCCTGAAGATCTACATGAAATTACAAGCACTTTAATGTACAGAACTGACCTGGCAGTCTGTGAGGGTAGTGGAAGTTGGCTGTGTTCAGTCAGTCTATACGTGCCAGAACCAGGCTCTTGCTTTGCATGCTGCTTTGTGATTGACTTCTACCACTTGCATATCCTTTATACCTGTTTCCATTACGAGATGAATTACCTAGAAGAATAACTGATTGTAAATGGAGTTTTGAACTTTTTCTTAATTATGCATAAAACTTTTTCAGTCTTATTTTTTAAACATACTGTTGTGTAGTTCAAGATCTTCAGCCGCAGCTAATGATAAGAACCTCATGTTTTGGATGGTTATCTGGAGGCATCTCAAAAAGACCGTATTTTCAGGTCAGAACTGCGCTTGCTGAACATCTGGAAACTGTCTCTCTGTAGTGACTGCAAGGCAGGATTCAAGGTCACCTTTGGTGATCCTCTGTAGAATGCAGAAGCTTTGGTATTCCCTTCCTCTATTTGGTTTGTAGAGAAGTAAACTAAGAAGGCAATCCTACAGAAGGTCACAAGAGTGCATGCTTATATATGTGCCTTCATACTGTTCGGGATGTATAGGTTTCAACCTCAGCAGGCCTAAAGATAACCTTGGGTGCAGGAAAGGTCATGCCCCTTCACGCATGTTCCTTTACATTGTGAGGGTTTCCTAGCAGAAGTTGATGACTCACGGCTTGTGCAGACAGCAGTAACATGTTCTATAGGAACAAATCCTCCGAGGCTGCAGATTGCAGAAGAAGCCTCAGGTCTAAGCACTCAGATTGATGCAGTGGGTGTCCCTCTGAAAGGCTTAACTGTGGTCCACACAAGTATGTGGGAGAGAGGAGATCTACTTAATTTCTGCATTTATTTTTTGCTGTGGAAGACTAATCTCTAGGCTGATGGTGGTGTTCCAAAATTTGTTTCTCAGAAATACCAAAAGCAGGATCATTTGTGTCTACTTATGGACCATGTGTGCTCATTTGATCCAGTCTTTAGGGCGGTAACCTATTGTGTCCCCCCCAGGACAAAGTGTACAAAGCAACACAGAAAACACCCTATGTCTTTGGAAAAATGTGGGGCAACAGTCTTCTGCTGTATGATGTCATGTGTTTGTCCAGATGGGCTGCAGTTAGGAAAATAGTATGATTTATATATATATATATATATATAAAAGAGAATGTAATCGAAACACTATGAAGGTCTGATGAAAGTAAGTAGATTCCTTTTTGGAGTGGAGTTGAAAAGCCTGGGATTAGTGAATTCAGTTCTGCTTCCACAGAGTTCAAGAGTGAAATTCCTATTCATTTTAATGTGACCTGAATCAGGTGTTACTCTCTTCGCAAAACAATATGTACTCAGACTCATCTCCTAAGTCAAGCTTATCCAGAGAGACCAACAGCAGTAATAACAATAGTCCAGCTGGATATATATATTACCGATTCCGTGGTTGGTGTTATGTTTCACCCATGCACTGCCATTGAGCCTTTCAAACCCCAAAATCTATCTTTGCTTGCTTGGGATGCTGCTCCTCTTGTGCAATTTAAATAATGTGTATGGAAGTTCAGGCTTTGCTGACAGAGTTGAGTAAGGTTCCAGCTGCCCCTTTGGCTGTGACTAACACAGTAGCTCCCCAAATTTTGCTTTGGGCCCTTGTGTGCGTTAGTTATTGCTTTGGAATTGGAAATAAAAACTGATGTTTATTGCTATTCCTAATTCTGCTAATGAAATCCAGTGCAAGCCACAGAATGCTATCACCATCATCCCATGAAACTGACAGCAACCCCCTTCTCTGGGGTCTGTCCTGTCTTATTTAACCAGTGTCGGTAAAGCTCTTGAACCAGTGGTATATGCACTTGAGGCATAGAAGCGTGGTGATCAAAAAGCTGTGGTTCCTCACGGGACTTCTTGGTCTGGACTGGAAAACTGCATGATTAGAGCATAGAAGAGATAAAAGCCTGTGTATGTGTCTCATCTACCTCTGAGTTCATGTGTGGCGGATCAAGCGTAGCTTGAAGAGTAGTCAGGAACAACACTACGGTCCAGTGCAAGTGTGGTGAGAGCTGCTTGGCTGAGGAGCAGCGGTGTCCTGGACTGGGGGGGTGTGGAAGGCACCCCATGGTCGCAGGAAGCCTGGACATCCCGGGGCAGTGCTGAGCCATCAGGGACCAGAGGCTGCGGAGAAGCGCGTGTGAAAGCAGAGCTCAGCCCCACGCCCAGCACAGGACAGAGGAAGAGTGTGTGATTTAAAAGGTTTCATTAAAAACCGTAAAAATCATTGTGTCTGTAGCATGATATATTGCATACTGCAGTATGCCTGTGGGGGAAGATAAAGTTATTTAGTTAGCTGTGTTGTCTTGGTGCCACAGGCAGAGTCGTTTAGGTTAGCGCATTTGCTATTCATGTACGCGAATTGCTTGTCCTCCTATTGGTGTGTCATGAGCCTTATATCACTTTTGAGAAATTCAATCACAGATTTCTCTTCTAGTAGCATAAAAGGCAAGACCTAATTGTTTAGTAGATACTGTGCTGATTTGCTGAATAAATCATAAGCCAGTAGAGCTTAATGTGTTAGAAATTACTTTAAATTAGGTATTGGGCTTTTCTTCTGTTGTGTGTATCATAGAATCACAGACTGGTTTGGGTTGGAAGTGACCTCAAGGATCATTTAGTTCAACCCCCCTGCCATGGGCAGGGACACCCTCCACTAGACCAGGTTGCCCAAAGCCCCATCCAACCTGGCCTTGAACACTGCCAGGGAGGGGGCAGCCACAGCTTCTCTGGGCAGCCTGTGCCAGGGCTTCACCACCCTCACAGGGAAGAATTTTTTTTCCTAATGTCTGATCTAAACCTACCCTCTTTTATTTTAAAGCCATTACCCATTGTTCTATCACTACACTCCCTGATAAACAGCCCCTCTCCAGCTTTGCTGAAGGCCCCTCCAGGTACTGGAAGGCTGCAATAAGGTCTCCCTGGAAGAGAGGCTCCAGGCTGAATAAGCCCAGCTCTCTCAGCCTGTCTTCACAGGAGAGATGCTCCAGCCCTCTGATAATCTTTGTGGGTCTCCTCCGGACTTGCTCCAACAGCTCTGTGTCTTTCCTGTAATGGGGACCCCCGAGCTGGACACAGTACTCCAGGTGGGGTCTCAATAGAGCAGAATAGAGGGGCAGCATCACCTTCCTCGACCTGCTGTCCATGTTCCTTGTTATGCAGCCCCAGATGCTTACAGCACCCTTACAGGCTGACTCTGTAAAAAAACCCCAAAAAAACCAAAAGGGCTGTCAACTTTGTGTTACTTTTGAATCTGCGAGGCAAATATCACGGAATCACTGTTAACAGTCACTCTGTAGCATAACCAAAGTTTATGGAGAGGTACCTCACTACTGGATGGCAGTGCATTTTTGGTGAAATTGAGCTCTCTGCAGTGGGGCACAGCTAGCAGGTACTCCTGAGAGTTACATTCAGGCTGCAAAGAATCAGTAGACTACTGATCTTAGTGGGGACAGGACTTTGCTCTGATGGCTGAAGTATGGAAGGTGTAATTCTTACACTGGCACATCTGCAAGGAAATGCATACAGCCTTTCGTCGCATTTCCTAACTTTTTGTTCATTAAGAGTGAAGAAAGTCTGCCAGCTAACCTCTTGCATTATCATTTCTGAGTCTCCTGATTCTTCATTAATGTTCTGCAAGCAAAGCAGTGTGATTCCAGAAAGGACACCCCTGGAAAGTTCATTCAAATAAATCCATGTGCCATATTTATACCGGGCGTGAGATCGTGATGAAGTCATTCCAGAGCAATAGTCAGCTACCCCCCCCCAAAGCAAGCCCCCATGATTACCCACAAGAGAAGAGTTTCCCTTTCTAAAACTCACCTGTGGACAGGCTTCATGTAAACCCAGGAAATCCTGTATTTAGGGTCCACTGTGTGTTGGCCTCCAAGGTAATAAGGAAAGTTTTGGAGATGTGTTTCTCTTACCTAGTGGGTGTATTTAAATGGAACTGGTTTTCTGGAGTCCCAGCTCTCAACCCTGGTGAAGGTGCCTACTGAAAGCAGAATAAGCTAAGGGAAACCTCTCCCATAGCAGTGTTCTTGTGGAGAGTAACAATGTGTGCAGTTGGTAGTCCTGAGGGAACTTAACTTCTGTTTGCTCTGTTTTCATTTGGAAGTTACTGCTTTAAATATAGTTCTTTTTTTTCTTTTAATTTAAATATGAATGTGCTTGAATTTCTGTCAAAACAGTGACATGACCCCCATTATACCTTATATATTCTTAGGCATCTGCTGGAGCACTCATGCAAATGTATATGCAGTGCTTTCCAAAGATTCATGCTGTGTTTGACTTGTTAAGAGATTCTCCTGCTGGAATATCCAGGAGCCTGACTTTTCATTCCCACTTAGTTATTCCTGTGCAAATCAGAAATTAACTACAACTAGCATGAGCGGAGAGTTCAGGTTTGGTAGTGCAGCACTGTCCTGGTGCAAGAATAGGTGACTGTACCAGGTCCTGGCTGGTGGAGAAGCAAATTGTAAGCCTGTAAGTATAGGCTGTCACTTTTGTCCTTCCATTTTATCCTTGTTGGAGCCTGCTGGATTGTTCCCTTTCCCACAATGAGGGGTTTGGGCTTATTTATGTATGTATTTATTTTTAAACAAAGTATTTAAAGTGTTTATATGTTGAAGCAGACTAGCATTAGATTAATATTTGATGAAAACTTGTAAAATACCCAACTCTAATTAAATGTTAGTAGGTAAGGCTGGAAGATAGGTAGTCCTATTCCAGCTACAGTCTGTGACATTGTTCAGCAGCTCTTTTTAGTGACGATGTTTCGGTATCTCCTATCAAGGCATGGTCAGTCTGGGGAGGAATGGCTCTAGATAAAAAGGGATTGATCTCTTACTACACTGCCTTTCCATTTTCACTTTCCTTTCTAAAGTGCACAGAGTGCAGAGTATTATACTGCAACATCCATTGCCAGTCTGAAGTGGATCTGTTTGGTGTTCCTTACGGTTTTCATCCTTGCCTCTACCCTCCCTGATTTTACCATGCACACAACTAGCACACACAGACCACAGCCTGCAGTGGGATGCTGTTGGGTGCTTAATACAGGCCTTCAGCAGCAAGCGCTGTATTCTGTCTGCAGCGATGCTGCCCGCAGCGAGTGGAAGCTCCCTGTAGTGAAACGCCTCGTGGCATTCACTCAACTTTCCAGACACTGTTCCACAATCCAGTAGACAAAGAGATAACCTGGCTTTCATGATGTGCTGCTCAGCTTGTGTCACTTAATGTTTTTATTAAGTGATGCCTTGGAAAGCTGGAATCAAAACTCAATAGCCTTGGTGACTGTGAAGCAGGTACCCTTTATTGCAGCGCTGGGCACACAGGGGATCGCTCCTCCAAATGTGTGCCCCCATTAAAGCCAAATTTCTCACATTTATACAGATTAATTATACATATTCATTATAATTCCTAAGAAAAGGCAGGGTTATGCAAATTATTTCCAGGAAGTCATTTACATTAACTCCTCCCAGATAGAGCATCCTCAGTGACACTCAGGGGGTCTTCCGGTGGTCTTCAGGGATGAAGGCTGGACGTCTTTCTCTCTCTCAGCGCAATGCTCTTTACGGGTTTCTCCATGCTTATCTGGGCTCCCAACACCTGCACCAACTAGTTAGTTTTTCACTGAAAACAAGATATACTCTGCCTTTTAATTGGTCATTAGTCTCATTATTTGTGACTCCTCTATCTCCTACTTCCTCTGGTTTGAAGGCTGTTGCACTATTATGGTTAAGTTTTGCATCTGCTCTCACAAGCAGCTTACACAGTTACAGCTTTGTCTGAAACTAGTCTGTTCTTAAAACTACGAAAATTCTTATGTTAAAGTTATATTAATTGTCTCTTAAGCTACACCTGTATTAATCTATTCAGCATGATTACTTTTCACTGAATCATAAGTGGTTTAAATATTCTGCTTCAGTGTTGTGCTGTGTTCAGAAGCAGCGCTCTCAGGCACGCTGGTGTAAGGGACTGGAGAGCAGTGGGCTCCGAAGGAGAACGCGCTGCTGTTTGTTTTGTGTTATCCTCAGGGTATTGAAACAGGTTGGTTTCCAAACTTTCAAACGCTTCTTTAGGACTGGTGTGGTCAGTTACAGGGACTGCTAAGTCATATCCCTCTTGTGCAGTGAATTATTCTTTCTGTGCTGCAGTCATGTTTGCTTTTCCCTCAGAAGCTGTTAAATGCCGATTACTTCATTAAAATAAAGCAAAACAGCCGTCCAGCTGGTTTCTGTGCTTCAGTCAAAAGCCAAGCTTTGGCATTGATTTTCTTGCTAGGCTGATGAAGCAGTGCCTGCAAAATAACACAAAAGTTGCTCATAAATGCTGTATTTCTATGTCTCTTAGCAGTTACGTAGCTCAGCCCTCCACCACCCTTCTGCTAGAAAATTCTCATGAGGAAGTAATGGAAGGAGACAGTAAGTTAAATGACTGAAGGGTCAGTTCAAGTCTTTATGTTTTCCTGATTTGTAATCATTTTGCATTAGCAATGCTTCCTTCACTGTGTAGTGCAGTATATGCGTGAGTTCAATGTCTTTTTATGCATTTCACCCTACAGTATGTTTGAAATAGTGTATGTGGAGGAGGATTTCTCTGTTACAAGATGGGAGTTTTATTCTGTATTTCCAGTCAACTTTTCCAATTTATGTTTCTGTTTCAAGTTGCAGGCAGCGTGTTTACACATAGTCACTTAAATGACTTAGCTGATTAGATGGCTTTTGGGCTTCTTTGCCACTTTTTCTCTTCAACTGCACATAATGCCACATGCAGTAAGAAAGTGCAGGTGACATTTTTTCCAAATGATTATTGTTAGTGCTGAGAGCACAGGGCCAGATTGTTTCATGCACGTGACGACACCGGTGCAGAAATTGGTTCTGAGGTGTTACATTAGCTGTGATAAGAGAATTGAAGGAATGTCTCACTGCCACTTGCGTTGAAGTGTTTTCTAATCATGTTTTTTTTTTTTAAAAAGAACTGAAATAATACAAACAACCTCAGGCTGGCAGCAGTTCAGCCGTTGGCTGTTTGCACTGCCCATGGAATTCTTCCCAAAGAGTGAGGGCAGTTCACACGCACACACAAACACGAGCTGTGCACAAGATGGGCAAGCTGGCTTCCTGTGAGTTTTGGTCATTAAAGACTTGAAGTTACATGGTTTGAATGTTAAATAGAAAGGTAGTCTTGAGGACATGCATGAGCCTCGCATGTAATCATTCCTCTGCAGTCCCTAGCAGCTGCAGGTATTTTTCTTTCATTAATTCAATTTCTTAAGCTTCACTGACAACGTATTTATCACCTTTTTTCATACGAAATTTCATGACCCTGTTTGCAGTATTAAACCCTTCATCTTCCCACATGTCACATAGGTGAAGAGGTCCAAAATGGGGATGAGATTTATCCCCTACACGCTTTTGGATAACTTCAGCAATTTGAACAGATGGTCATAAAAATTTTTGCTTAAGAAACCTCATTCATTCATCTTAGTCAAGAGGAAACCTTGTGAATAAATAAATGTAATGTCAAGACTGTTTTTCAAAGCTACCCTGAAGTATTTCAAAGCTATTTTTCTCCCTAAACTGCATAGAAATCCATGAAGAAATCAAAGCTTGTATTGTTCTTTGGAGCTGCAAAAATTTCAGGAAGAATCCGCATTGTCATTCGGTTCCTTAGCTTTTGTTAGCATTAAAAATGACTGCAGTGGGCACCTTCAGCAGGTATACACCTTTAATTACAAAAGCTGAATAATTTTACAGTAGACTGGCACGATTCTTGTAGAGGTTTGCTTTGCTTCCCATGATACAGGATTTATTCTGAGAAAAACTGAAATCAACGCGGGTATTTTCCATCCTCAGGGGTTTTGTCCCAGACCTGTATAAAACAGTCTGGCATTTGCACTGGGGAATACAGCAGTTCATCATAATGCCAGGCTTGGGGGTTTCATCTGATGTTGTGCTGTTCTCTCCTGGCACCATGCCTGTTGTGCAGGTTCTGAGCTGCCAGCGCAGTGACGCAGCCAGGTGCCGAGATGCGTAGTGGGGTGTTTTGCAGCTCAGCGCTCAGTGACTATTTCTGGAGCAGTTCGGTTATAGGCTGAAGTAATTGCTGCACCATTTGGAGACTGAGGTGCCTCGTCTTCTGTGGGGTCTTGTGACTTGCTAAGGAGTGCAGGAGACCTCTACACTGGAAATGGAAGAGCGCCCAGGAGCCTTGGGAGGCCGACTCCCCTGATTCTGTTGCAGTAGATTGGAACAGTTCTAATACTTAGAAGACCACATTTCTCTGCATGTGGAGGAACCAGTTTTTTCAAAAAGCAGTAGACTGGCCATCTCTGCCTCCTAAATCCTACGTTATTAAAATAACATAATTACCTAATGAGCTAACCATTGTCATTTTTCTTTTTCAATATGACGTTTTCTGGGCACTGTGTTCGTGCCAGGAGCTATTTAGTATGATCCATCTTTTTTAGCCCTTAAATAACAGTAATGCACTAGAACAAACCTGCAGTTTCCCCTTGCTTCCCATGCTTGTATTTGCGCTTGACTCTTGACTTAAGGACCCACCCTTGTCAGTGCATCATCCGTTTCACTGGATTTTCATCATGTATTTCACTTTGGCATTTTCATATTCTGGCAGTTTTCTTTAGGTGTTACTCTAGTCCATGTTACTGGAGTGTCTGGGTGCTTGCTTTGGGGTTCCATCTCTAAAGGGGAGTTTTTGAACTGCCCCAAAATATTCTTTTTATTTTTGGAAACGCTCATTTTCACACATTACTTCTCCTGTGCAGAAGACCTGCACATCACCAAAATTCCACTCCCCTCCTCGTGTAATCCCTGCATTTAGAAGTAAATGTTACTCAGATCTCTTTTGTAGGACTGCCTGCATGGCTGAATTTCATTAATTACATTGTGATTAATGCATTCTTTTCAATTTGGAGCTAACCTTCCCTCAAATAAATAATGCAAAGCAGCGTTATACTATGGAAACATACCTCTCTGTACAAATACAAGCATTTTAATTCCCTTCCAGGTGTTTTCTGTGCTCTCACAGAGCTCTCTGGAGCACAGGAAGAAATGCTCCTAGTGACGTTCAACAGTACAGGCACTATAAACAAGCTGTCCTTCCAGTGACGTTACCACCCTGCTGCGTGGCCATCACATGGGGCAGATAATAGCTCGTTATTGAGGAAACATTCCTCTCTGGGAGCAGCCTAAGGGATTTCATTTAAGTGTTTCCTCACCTTCTGCACAACAGTTGCCATTTCTGGAATAACCTTCTCCAACAGACCTCAGCATACCAGCCACGTAGGAGTAGGTATCTTTCCCTCCTGAATAGCCTGGGCAGGCATCTTTAAGCCTCAGATTGCTGGTAAGTGAACTTCAGCACACCAGCTGATTTTAGAAGAGCCAATGTTTTGTTACATACAGGGAATATATTTCTGTACATTTATGTATACACTGGGAAGTTACACTACCATTTATTCATTATGCAGATCCAAAATTGGTGCAATTCAAGCAGCCATCCTGCAAGGAAAAAAGGCTCAAACTGTAAATGCAGAGGCACAGGACGCTGCGCTCTCACTGCAGTTACCCCTGTGAGGAACCCATTCCCTGTCAGTCTTAAGACACTGCTGATCTGCATCTCACCCATCACACTCATCCTTGCAGAGTATAGGCCAGTAAAACTTACTAGCAGTACTGGTTTCCTGTCTCATTTCTTCAGGGACTTTTGTTTCAAGATTTTTTTCTTAAACAGGACAAGTGGTTTCAGAGATTGGGCAAAAAAAAAGGCTATACCTTACCTTGTTGATCATGGAGAAATTTGTACCTTAGGAAGACTTCATGGGCATGGAACCTATATTCAGATTTGGAAAGAATATTCCCTAAGAAAGGTAAAGGTATTGTCTTTTTGTTTTAATAAAAGTAGCAATAATTAGCCTAATAAGGTTTAGTTTGATGAATGTTTTCTTATTCATATGAGTAAACTCAAGTGAGTTAAATAGGACTGTATAAGTACAGTTGGTACACAGAGTAATTTCAGGAATCCACCCTCATGCTGTACTAACACCTAACCTTTAAATACCATTTAAGTGCAGTAGTTGAAATAAACCAGTTAAATTAAGGGAGTTTTTCCTTTGGCTGTGAATTAATTTGGGGATTAGCCAGCCTTTGTTAAAATCACATTCAGAGAGTTGCATATTCCCTGTGAGCTGTGTGACTGAGATGGAAAACCTGTATGCTGTTTAGATAATCTTGTAGTCTCTTGGACTGCATTTCCAGCCTCAGTAACATGAATGGTTTTGTTCTTTTGTTGTTTTGCAGAGAGAAGAGGATCCAGGACATTCCTTCTTTTCCATTTAAAATTTGCTGAACAACTACTAAATAAATTATTTCTGTTTCTCAGAATAAACAGTTTCCTACCTGCTTTCTTGTGCAATCCTTTCAGTACCCAAGATGAATGAGGCATGTATGTCTGATGACTTATGCATATGTGACATGGTGTAAGGAAAGGAGAGCAGTATGCTAAGGAGCACCCCTGTCAAATACTGCCAATTATTGCTGAATTCAGGGAGTTTGTCATTTATCTTGGCTGTTGGGAACTCGAGTTCTAGCATCTGATGGGCAAGGGAGGTTCAGAGAGGCTACCTGAGCACCGAATTTCTCCTCCAAGTTAAGCAGAGAGGACTTTAGGAGGAGTGCTTCAGAGAACTTTACTGGAATGCCAGCTTTCCTTCGTAGGCAGGCTGGGCAGCAGCATGGGGAT
Source organism: Zapornia atra (assembly GCA_013400835.1). Lineage (NCBI taxonomy): Eukaryota > Metazoa > Chordata > Aves > Gruiformes > Rallidae > Zapornia > Zapornia atra. The sequence continues at coordinate 105,967 of VZTU01006727.1, forward strand.
GAATCTCTAGCATATTTAACTCAGCAAGTGAACTTTATATTGATACACTTCCCTGATACCTAGCTCAGGTCTCCAGTGTGAGAGTTCAGGCGCTTGTCCTGCAGAAGCTGGGAGATCCAGCCTGTTAGGCAGCACCAAAGCACCACTTCTACTGCCTACACCCAACACAGGGCCACGGTGGTCAGGCTGAACAATTACTTCTAGATCCTCAAAGAATTGTTTGCACAAGAGCTATATTTATTTACCTTTGTCTTGGTGTAGTAAGCACAAGAATTTTCTTTTTTTTTCTTTCATTTTTTAACTATAGTTTCTAAAAAACAGGCTCCTTTTATTCTGTCTTCTCTTAGAAAATTGTGCTGTTCCTTCTGCATTACTGAGTTACTGCACTAGAATACCAAAATCATGCAATTCAGCTGGAAGATGAATGAGGTGTGATTTATTTTTCCCAAGTAAATTCTAAAAGCTGGAGGTCACAGGAGACATGGACCATTTATTATTATGGCTTATATTTTGCTTTGGTTGAATATATTTGATGTCATTTGGAATACAGTAGGTGTGAAGAGTCATTTTCTCTTTTATATAGGGACATACACTGTTTTTTCCTAGTATTTTCTTTTCTTTAATGTCTTCTCAGAAGCATTGCCAATGTGTTGTCCATGTTTATTTAAGTAACTGTTGCTCATAAGAATACTTTAGAAGCTTGCAACTGATCCCCCTACAGCTTCAGCTCTTCAAAGGGAGATGCACATGCCAAATGTTAGGCACTGTGAGTAATCCCATTGGCTCCAAAGGAACTGCCCAATGCATGAAGTCACCTAAGCCTTTTCAGGAGCAGGTCTGATTTTTTTTAAAATGGGTGAACATGGGGAGACTGACAGTGCTGTCTTCCTTGTGAAGGGGCAAGTGAATGTTTGTGTCAGATGCATGTCACTCACTTTCCTAGGAAGACTTGTGAAAACACGTTGGCAGAGGACATGGAGAGCGAGGCGCGTCTGCCGGCCGCGCCCTACCGTGGCAGCCTCGCTTCTGTGTGCTCTGCACCAGGGCACGTGTTCTTGCAAGGCTTTTCTTATAGATAGGCAGATACAGGTGTGTGTGTACACTCACACACACACACACACACACCCCACACACACACACAGCCTCCTTGGTGAACTGTGCTGTTGACATCTCTACCTTCGATCGGGCTGCAATACTGAGGCCTGAGCTCTACCCACTTGTATTGCAATGGCAGCTTTCTAGCCAGATTGCAGAAGCACAGAATGCATTAGGTTGGAAGGCATCTTTAAAGGTCACCTACTCCAGCCCCTCTGCAGTGAGCAGGGACATCTGCACTGGATCAGGTCGCTCAGAGCCCCATCAAGCCTGACCTTGAATATCTCCAGGGATGGGGCCTCCTCCACCTCTCTGGGAAACCTGTTCCAATGATTACCACCCTTATGGAAGAACTTTTTCCTAATATCCAACCTAAATCTCCCCTTTTCTAGTTTAAACCCATTACCCCTCATTGCTGCATGGCCTCATGAACAGCTTTTCCCCAGCTGTCTTATAGGCATCTNGTTTAACCCCATTCCCCCCCATTGCGGCCTGGCCTCATGAACAGCTTTTCCCCAGCTGTCTTATAGGCATCTTTCAGGTACTGGAAAGCCACTATAAGGTCCCCCCACAGAGCCTCCTCTTCTCCAAGCTGAACAAGCCCAACTCTCAACCTGTCTTAATAGGAGAGGTGCTCCAGCCCTTTGATCATTTCTGTGGCCCTCCGGATGTGCTCCAAGAGGTCCATGTCCTTGTGTTGAGGTCCCACCAGAGCAGAGTAGAGGGGCAGAATCACCTCTTTCCATCTGCTGGCCACACTTCTTTTGATGCAGCTCAGGATGAGGTTGGCCTTCAGGGCTCCAGATACACGTTGGTGGCTCATGTCCAGGTTCTCATCCACAAGTACCCCCAATTCCTTTTCCTCAGGGCTGCTTTGCCAGTTGCCAGTGCATTCAATTTTGTAAATGGCTGTATTTCAGAAGTGAAAGAAATAGCTCCTGTGTGAATCAGTCATTTTTACTGGATGAGACCTAAAGAAAAACAAGTTCACCTTGAGAACAAAGAAGCATGGGAGCAGGTTGCTCAAGTTGTTTGTGTCACTGAAGGTTTTCAGATTGGGCAGAGCCCCAGCCAAGCTGGTCTAAACTTAAATCTTGACCCTACTTTGAGTGAGACGTGGGATTGGGCAACTTCTGTTGTTCCTTCCAGTGTTTCTGTGATTCTCCATTGGGTATCACTTCAAGGAATGGTTTAGAAAGCAATTACCAGATTTTTCCATTGATAACCCCATTTCCAGGTCTGGGATGCAGAGGTTCCACCAGCAAACCTCAGCCCCTTGCTTGAGGAATTTCAGAACTTAGAGTCACACTTGTGAAATTAAGCAGATTTCTTTACCTAACATATTTTCTTGCCTATCACTTAGGGCCTCACAAATGGTGTTTAATTCAGAGCCTCTTGAAGAGGGCAATTGAAGGTACACCGAAGTATGTGGAGGTTGGAGAACCATGGAAAGGAGGTGGCTGACATTGCATCGGGAACAGGAGGGGTGGGAGCCTGTGCCTGCAGGAAGCCTGCAAGCATTCCTTGGAGCCTTTACTAACAGGCAGCAGACTCAGCAGCTCCTAGTTTCCACGCTTTGCTGTCAGTCCTTCTTTCCATAGTGCCTGTTTCAATTGGTTTTTTGAGCTTCCTTCATCCCTCTCCCTACCTTGGCTATATTCTCACAACCATGTACTCTCTTTCAGTCCCTTAAAGCATGCCCTTTGTACCACGATGCTTCCTGACAATCGTTTTTCCTGTACTTAAGTAGCACATAAACTGATGGGTGGAGATGGTGCAGAATGCAGCACGTGAAAGAACTGAGTTGTCAAGGGATTTCAATTCTTCAGGTGGCATCACACAACTAAGGAACTCTGCCTTGGTTATTTCATCTTCTTTGCATGTCCAAAAAAATATAGCAAGATGTCTCTCATACCTTACCTGTGAGTATATTTTGTGGACTTCCAGAAACAACAAGCAGGGTAAAATGTTATCTCTGTACAGCTGTTGAAAGTATCCGATACAGTGCTCCTGTGACCATCCAATGGTATCAGAAAAAGGGAAGCTAAGCTTCTTAGTATGCATCTTTTCCTGCTTTGGCAGGGGGGTTGGACCCGATGATCTCTTGAGGTCCCTTCCAACCCCTAAGATTCTGTGATTCTGTGATTCTTTATAGTCGAGTCATACATGTAATATATAAGTTAATAATAACTTATTCACATGAAGGACTTCTTTTTCAAATTTAATTAATTCTGCACAGCATTAGTACAGGGTTATTTAGTCTCTTAAAAATTATTCAGACTGAACATTTCCTGAGAATGACTGTGACCATAGGTAAGTATCACTGGAGACAGGATTTGTTCTTTGGGATTCCTAGTGATTTTTGTCTGAAACTACTGAACTTCATGTTTATTCTGGCATGCAGTTAACACATTTGTGTAGGTGGACCTAAGGGCAGACCTTCAGACTTGGAACTTACTGAACATCAGAACTAAAAACCCCACAGTAAGTTCATCATGTTAAATTCAGACTTGAGTTTAATCTTCCAGCTGAGAACAAGAATGGCAGGTTAGTCACCTTGGTGGGTTTTTTGCCTTTGCTCCTGATGTGCTTGTGTGCAAATCAGAGATACATGCCCACCATCACCCATCTTTTCATTGGAACTAGAAAAAAGGTTATTTTGGACATGGTGACCTTGCTGTCCTTTTTCTCTGGTAGGAATTTCTGGCTCCTGGGCTCACGAGAATGTAGCTGTCAGGGAGAGTGGAGGGACAGATTGTATTTATGGGTTTAAGCCTACACAACATTGAGAAGATGACCAACCAGCTCAGCAATAATGAAGTCCCCAAAGCTTTTCAAGCCTGCAGCATCTGGTTGCCTTGTCTTTCCTACACAACTGAACAGTTACACCATACACAATTAAAATGCAGCGTCCTGGGGAAAAGCTGCATTGCATGGTGGCTGGAGTGATGATATGAAAAGAGTGCCTAAACAGGATTATTCAGGATGAAATAAGATTATCAGTACTTTCTGTATTTGTGAATATAAAGTTAAAAGTAGATAGCATGGTCCAATGTCAGAGCTATGATTTTAACAGTTACAGCCCTTTTTTTTTTTTTTAATGCTGCTTCTCTATCAGGAGAAGACTGTGAAATAAAATATGTCTGCTGTGCCTTGAAACTGTGTAAAGTGGGGCCCTCACAGCTGGAGAGAGCTGTGTGTGTGAGAACTACTTGTTACTCCCCTGTCCTCATCAGATCTGCATGTGGAGACCCAGCTGTACGTTGCTGTCACCTTTCCTAACCAGATGAGTTACTGGCGTGGCGCTTTTCTTGTTCATCTATACCCAGTTGGCACAGATTGCAGTAGAGGGGAAACAGGTCTGTACCCTAGTATGATGGGATCAGACATCTTCCTGGTGGTAAATGCCAGGTTAAATGGAAGGCTAAATGCTGCCATCACCTCAGAAGGAGCATTCACGAAAGCTAAGTCAAACCAGGTTGTGATCTTGCTTCAGAGCCTGCTGTGAGTGAGAGAGACAGGTTCCTCCAGGCAATAGCTAAATTAGTCTTTTGCTGTGAATCACTACCTGGAAGGGTCTCTTCTCAGACACTTTTCCATTGTCTGGGCTGTTTGCTAGCTGAACAAGCTGATCTTATGCGTTGAGTCAAGTCCTATGATGAGGAGGTTAAGCTGAAGTCCCCTGTGGAGTCACTTTGCCAAAATTAGTGCCATTCACTGACAGTGAGTATGGCTCAAGTGTATTGGAAGGAGCCATTTGAACAAAATTACATTGTAACACCACTGCCCCCACTTCAATCAGTTATAAGAAATTCCACTGACTTCACTGAGCATAGGATTTCATCCCCAAGGCCTTGATATTTACCTGGCATATAATGACAAAATCACATTAATAAACATGCAAAGGAAATCTTAGACTAGCATGAATAAATAACAAAAAGCTGAGTAAGAATGGGACACTGTGCTCAGCTATCCCAGTGAGTTCAAGTTCTCTCACAACTTACCAGGCAGTGGCAGTAACTTAAAAAACGTTTAACAAAGGAAAAGCAAACAAAGTCCTATAAAATGGTATGTGCTTTCTTTACTGGGCTGGACAGCCCCTTTTGTGAACTAGTCTCTAATGAAGCTTTTCAGACTTCTTGCATGGAAGCGGTGGCAATGGACAGAATGTAGAGCTGGTCTCTAAGAGAAATGTCCAACAGAAGTTTAAATCTTCAGACATTTTCATTGTTTACTTCTTTATAAAATATGTATTGTTGTTATATCTATACAATTTCAGCAAAAGCCACCTTAGCTTTCAGGTCTCAGTGAAGAGAACAGTTCTGTTTGTTTGGTAGCAACAACTGGTACATGAATCCAAATATAAGCCTTATGGATTATTTGCATGAATGCTTGTTGCTGTCCTCTCAAGTATCCATGGCATTGAGACCTAGGAGATACAAACCCATGTGTGCCACAGGAAACTGAAGTTCATATTGGCAGATTCTGCTGAAACACCCAGTTCAGAATACTTAGGAGAAATGCACCAAGCTTCTTAGCCTTTTTTTTGTCCCCCTCCATGGGAACATTTTCACATAGGAATCTACTTTGTCTCATGGAAAAACCACACAGTAACTCTTTTGATGGTAGGAGTTCCAAATTTTTGTGTGCATTCCTTGGTGGGTAAGCTCTGAAGGGCACATAATAGTGAAAATGAACATCAGTGAGCAGCTTTATTGGAACACATGGCTGTAAATACACAAAAATAGCCCAGATGGGAAGCTGTGTAACCTAAGGGTGCTTTAGGCTCTTCTCTGAGGTTGAAGTTAGGTCATTTTAAAATAGTCTTCAGAAGTGATTTTAAAGAATTTGCTGGTCTCACTTTGTGTGCTGTCTTGGGTAATAGCACTTATTCTATCATCTCTCTTTAAATTGGCTGTATTTATAGAGAATAAAAATCCTCACTGAATCACTTTTTAAAAGTCCCCAGCAGGTCTCTGTAGGTCACAGGAGAGGATTACACCTCAATATTTTACCAAAGCACTAGTAAATGCTTTTCATTTGCTTGCAGTTGAGAAGTGGTCTGTGAAGTAAGGATCCTCAGTTATGTCAAAAGGATTACTGGGGGTTGCCTGTCTATTCATTTTCAATATTTATTGTTACCAAAACCCAATTTATTTCCTTTCATGGTTGGTATTATTAAGAGAACAGTACCACCACTCCCTTCCAGTGAGCTGTTCTCAGTCTGAATTGTAGACCGCATTCAGAACTGGAGCAAGCTTTTTGTCCTTGAGCGCTTCTCAATTCAAGTGAACATGCCTTCTTCCTGTGGGCCTCATTTGAGGGAAGTTTTTTGAAGTTATACCAGAAGACTGTAAATATATTCCCTTTGTTCTGCTTGCCAAAACACCAAAATATGGTCTTCCTCTTGGAAGAGGGTGTTTTGATATCGGGCATTGTTCTTTGAGCAGTTAATACTACTCTAGCTTTCACAGGTTCTTCTGTCTTGCTTTCATGTGTTGCCAGAAAAATGTAATTGTATAAGAACATAACTGAGTGAGAAGTCCTTTTAGTCCAATACCCTGTCTTTGATGTTGGCAAAAAGGAAACACTTGGGAAGGAGTGTTAAAGTTGACAAGTATATGGTGTTACTTCCATTGTTAAATCCTTTCACCCTCCAGCAGCCTGTGGCTTAAATTGTCCTGAGAGAAAGGTCACATCCCTACCTGCGTACTTAATAACCCTTGCTATACTTCTCTTCTGTGACTCCATCTGTTTGCTTTCTTGTTCCGTGGTGTTTCCTTCTTCTGTAAGACGGTATGACAGCGAGTTCCACCACTCAGCTGCACACTTTGTAAAAAACAATGTTACCCATTAAAATGCAGGATGAGGTTTTCATAGAGGCAAATACAGTTAACGTACCGGATTCTCTCCTGGTCAGTCACATTTTACTGAAAGAGTGTTAGCTGGGAGGGATGCAGCTGACTAAATGCTTGTATGTCTTCAGGTTTCCATTTTTTCTGCCATACCCCATGAGTAGACTTTGTTAAAGGAAACTTTGCCTTCAGCTATATCCAACTTTCTTCCACTCAGAAGAGTATTTAGCTGCCATGAACCTTAATTTGCACCTAAACGAGCCTGGCAGCATTCGCACATAACATCCTCAGCTGCTGTAGAGTGGATATTGGGTCTTTTAGCTTTAAGGATCTTAGGTCACAGATGCTTAGGATATTGTTCTCACAGAAGTAATCAACTCAAAGTACATTATTTATGGCTGACATTTCTAGGTCGGGTTCATTCTAAAACTTCCAGGTAAATAGCTTTGCCTGGAGGCTTGTGAAGATGTGCGCAGGCTGAGCTGCCTCATAGACATGGAGGGCTTAAAGGTAATGTAAAGATACAGTAAAACAAAATTGATATCATTTGAAATGTTTATCTTCCAGAGCTCCTTTTGTAGGTTAAATGCACAGCAGTGACTTTTCTCTCTGTTATACAGAGGAGCCAATATACTGTTACACACCACACAACTTCACCCGCGATCAAGCCTTGTATGCCAGAGGATATTGTTGGACAGAATTAAAAGATGCCTTGCCAGGAGTTGATGCCAGCCACTGGCCCTCCTTGTTTGAGCATAAGTTCCTACCTTATGCGCTGCTGGCTTTTGCTGGGATAATGTACATCCCAGCTCTGGGCTGGGAATTTCTGGCCTCCACCCGACTGACTTCAGAGCTTAATTTTTTGCTTCAGGAGATCGATAACTGCTACCACCGTGCAGCTGAAGGGCGGGCACCAAAAATAGAGAAACAGATTCAGTCCAAAGGCCCAGGGATCACTGAGAGGGAGAAGAGAGAGATCATTGAGAATGCAGAGAAGGAAAAAAGCCCCGAACAGAACTTGTTTGAGAAATACCTGGAAAGAAGAGGACGGAGTAACTTCTTAGCTAAGCTTTACCTTGCGAGACATTTGTTCATCATCTTTTTAAGCATCATACCAATTACATACTTATCCACCTACTATGCTACCCAGAAGCAAAACGAATTTACCTGTGCACTAGGAGAGCCCCCGGACAAAACGAGCAGCTCCAAACTGCACATCAGAGTGAACTGCAAACTGCCGTCTGTCCAGCTCCAGAGGATTATTGCTGGTGTAGATATCGTTCTCCTCTGCTTCATGAACTTAATCATCCTCATCAACTTGATTCACCTCTTCATATTTCGCAAGTCCAACTTCATATTTGATAAACTGAACAAAGTTGGAATAAAGACCAAGAAACAGTGGCAGAAGTCCCAGTTCTGTGACATCAACATCTTGGCCATGTTTTGTAATGAGAACCGGGACCACATAAAGTCACTGAACCGCCTGGATTTTATCACCAACGAAAGCGATCTGATGTACGACAACGTGGTGCGCCAGCTGCTTGCGGCGTTGGCCCAGTCCAATCATGATGCCACTCCAACCATGCGTGATTCAGGGATCCAGACGATAGACCCAAGCGTTGATCCAGCAGACATCGATGCCAATGAGCAGCTCATCATTAAGAGACCAAGGAAGAAGATGAAATGGATTCCGACTACCAACCCCCTTCCTCAGCCATTCAAGGAACAGCTAGCCATTATGAAGGTTGAAAACCACAAGCCTGAAAAACCGAAGCCTGTGAGGAGGAAAACAGCAACGGACAGCCTTATAGCTCCTCTGTTGGAGTCCGCTGCGAAGACCTCACAGCAATCCTCCGCTCACAAGGCCGAGCCAAATGCCCTCCCAAGCACAAGCAGCGAAAAGAAACACACGCGACACTTCTCCTTGGATGTGCATCCATATATACTTAGTAGCAAAAAACCCAAGCCAGAGATTCAAGCCATCCCCTCCATGCCTACGTCAAAAAGCCAAGAGGGTGGATTTCTAAACCAGGAAGAGAATGTCGTAGTACACGTTACCTCCTCTCTCAAAGGTACAGTATGCCGTAGTGCCCGTACCACCTCCGTAGACCGTAATTTGCCTAGTGATCTTCAGAAACTCAAAGCTTATCAGAAATGTCTGACCTGCCTTGCTAGACTTTGGGATAGCTAACAATCTTAGGGCTTGCAGGCCTCAGAAATAGGGGTTCTCTTTGGAAGACAAGGGTTATTACAGGTAGAGCAGTATAAAACAGCCTGTGGGCTGTTGGTGCAGGGAATTCTTCAAATGGAAGCAGACTTTATTAGTTACAAATGTGAGCATGCTACACCAAGGAAATGAGGAGAGTTTGGCCTCCATGAGATCCTTCCTGCTCCACCAGCACCTGGCACATTTCAAACCTGCCTTATTTTCCAGTCATATGGAAACTATCATGGTAGACGACCAGTACTCAGACCAGTAGCAGCCACTTTAGGGTGTGCGAGAAACTGTGCTAGTGGTAGTTAAAAGCCACCTGTGGAAAAAATTCTCTTTAACTACCAATTCCTAGGGGTTGCCATGTGTTTGTCACTCTAGGAAACCGCCACTCAGATCATTCATACTGTTCTTCCCACAAGACACGCTTTAAATTGCCCTTTGTCTCCTGCAGACCAGAGGTTGTACAGTCCGAAGTGTGGGTGCTGGTCGAGGGGTCAGGAATTCTGCCATTCCCTTCCCATGTGGTCGCACAGGAGTTTGTGCTCTTTCTGTGCCTCAGTTCCCTGTGTGAGTCTTGGGAATCCTGTCCCTTTCTTACCTCCGAGGAGTGTTCCAAATGTATCAGTAGTCATTAGGTGCTAGAGTGATGGGGAAAGCCACGTGAGCACTAAGAAAAGTAGTAGGTCAGTAGATAGACTGGTAGGCAGGTAGATATCTTCTTGTTTATTTTTGTAAGCTACTGACATAAGAAAGAAGCACTATGCAGTTACAGAAAGATTTGTACTTACTTAAAGCAATGGCTCTCATCTCATTACAAGCTAAGACCTCCCTCTTGGCCTCGACAGACTGACAGCTACCGTCACCCCACTGCCCAGCAAAGAAGTGATTTGAGGTATAAAAGTTTCTGTCACTTCCAAATCCTTACGGTCCTTAGAGCCCTCCAACTCCCCAGTGTGCATGTGAGCTATTCTACAGCATCCCTTATCCAGTCACCTGCTCTGATTTCAACTCCTCAAAACTACTGGGGTTTTCTGGTCTCAATTACCTTCATTTAAATTAGTGCTTGAATATATTTAAGGGCAAAAAATAATTACTGTAGTTTTGGGGCTCTGTTACTCCCCATTCCCATTAAAATTTTCAGCTTTTATTTTGAGTTAGACCAACATTGCAGTCCATCAGGTAAGGCAGACTTCTAATTTCTGGAAAGAGACATCAGTTAATGTCAAATTGCTGAGTTCTTTCTAAAGACAAGTGGCTTACAATGCGTAACCACTATTTTTTCCCATCGAAAATACCCGTGCTTTTTGTATTCCATCCTGTGTTTGTCAAAACATTGAATCATAACATTTATCAAACACTTGCCAGACTGCAGAGGAGAATAAACGATCCTTTTGGGCTGTGTTTTGTTCATTTTACAAGAACACCATTCACGTAAGGAAGCATGAGCATGCGTAAAAAAGAGCAAGATTTACACACCCCATTTGTTGTTTGTCCTGTTTCCCTGAGCCTAAAGTCCTATTGTTTTGAAACAGTCTGTTTGGATTTCTCCAAGTGTCCCAAGAAAATTTGGGTTTGGGTCCACTCCTGCTCCCACTGAAATCAGTGCCAAAACTGCAGGCGGCTTGTATTTGGTTCAGGACACTCGCTCTCTGGTGGACTGGAAGGGTGAAAGATAACCTATCTCTCCTGTTTTCCTTTTAGACACCCCTCATCCTGCAAAAGAGATCCTGTACTCATCAGAGACATGCAGAACTGTGCCTGCTGCTGGGGCTTTCGTCACGTGTAACCACAACCATATAGCCACCACGGCTGCTGCAACAACTATCACCTTGAACCAAGTCAAGCCAGAGCCAACACCCGCCCTGAACTGCAACCCAGCCCACCCTTTGCTGCACATCAACACGCTCTACGAGGACCACGAGGAGGAAGTGGCAAACATAATAGACAATGGTATTCACTCCCCAGCTGACACCGGGGAGATGCTCTCCATCCCGACCCCGAAGCAGATCAGGTTGGCAACGTTCGACGAGCCGATGGCAATGGTGAGCTCGGTGGAGTACTGAGGATGAGACGCCAGGCTGCAGAGCTGTGCCCTCCTGGCCAGGTCACAAAGACCACCGCAGTGCCGACCGGGGTCCCACCAGCGATGCGATTCACTGCATGAGCATGGAGAGTTGTCACACAGACTATAGTTACCGGTAGTAACACCCAAACGGTTTTTCAGGATCACATCACGAGCACTGTCAGTCATTTGCAAAGCAGAATTAAAAGTAAAAGTAATCTGGTGGAAACAAGACCTTTAACACCGAGACAACCATTAGCTCTAGCTCCAAACTATAGCTTCCTGATTGAAAGGGGGATTAGCACAATGCCCAAACACGGAGAGTCTGATGGCAGTAATCTTTAGTGAGGGTTCAAATCCTTCGCATTCAGAGTCACTGATCAGAGTTAAAACAACGTGGAGGTGAGGTATGCTTTTTCAATGGCAGCAGTTAAACAAGAGGGTTTTTTTCTAGGCAGAGAGGGTTTGTTGTTGGTTTAATTTTTTTTTCAGTTCAGGATTATGAAAAAGCTATATGCAAGCAAAATTTTTGTTTGTTCCTTTCTTTAGCTCACTAACGTTGGGCTTGATGGAGACTTGGCTGAAAGGGCCTTACTACCACCAGCATTAAAGTGCAAAAGGATTGACACGCTCAGTCTCTTGCATTTATAAATGAAAATACCTGAGGTATGCCCTGCCCTTTAACAAGCTTATATGTTTGATGGAAGATGATGAAATGAAGAGTTTATTTTTTTAACTATATTTTACCATGGGAAAACTTACTTTAATAACTTTTCAAATCAGGTGTTGCTTTTAACACGACGTGTAGTAGAAGAGTCATTGTAGCTGCTTATTTTTTCATAGTCTATTTATGAACCAGGTTAGAAACTTTCACGGGTGCTTCACTGATAACGAAAAATCTTACGAAGGGCGTTAACAAAATAGCTCACAAAAAAGATGAAACCAGCAAAAAAAAACAACCCTGTTTTCCAATAACACAAAGAAGTCTATGAATTTAGGTCTGCAGACTTGCCTGGTCCTTGATTCAGCAAACACTTAAGGCCACGGATGGCACCGAAACGACTCCTGTGTCTAAAGCTAAGCACACACTGAAATGGCTTTGCTGGATCCGGGCTCTAGCGCAGGCAGACAGCAATCCTGCAGTACCTGCTGTCGCTGCGATTCAGTATTTGCCTTTCCTGGCTCAAAGCACATCTTCATGCCCATTCTCCTATAACTACGGTATGTGTGATTTAATAGAGAACTCTAGTATAACTAAAACATCTATTAAAAGTGTTACCATGCAATAACCATTCTCAGCAAAATTATAGTGAAACAAAACGTGACTGTGTTAAAATAATACTCCTAGCTGCATTCAGAATTATGGACTATGTGTGTTTGCTTCGAAATTATGTATAATGGTAGAAAAAAAATATGCAGCACAAATATGGGACTGAAATCTTGAAGTTATTTTTAATTTATTACCTCAGACATGGATATATGATACCAATATTTAATGAAAATAGCACTGAAAATAAATACCTATTATTCTGAATAGTTTAATGTGTGCTACTTCCTAGCGTAGTTACGTACAAGTGGGATTTTGTCGTAAGCAGTAGGTGGGACGTGTAAAACCCCCACTCCTCCCTACGTCACTTCAGTTCTGCCCAGCCTTTTTGACCTGAACAGGCAAATACCAAAAAGGCAGCAAGCCATGGGACATGTGCCACTACAGGGGAGGGGGCGTTGGGGTCAGCTGAAGGACTTGGTGGTAACACCCCGAAGGTCTTGGCATGGAGCTGATGGGAGAGATGGAGCGTGGTCCATGCTGATGCTGGCTGCAATGGCTCCTGCTGGCCTGTCTCCCTCCAGCCTTGGGGATGTTTGGGTTCCCCACAGCCTGCAGGCCAGCAGAGCTTAAACACTGCCTGTGGCTCCAGGGCCGTAGGTTGGTCACCCCTCTTCTTACTCGCTCAAACATGAGCTGCAAGGTGTTTGGGCCCACAGGCTGCGTGACCGATAACCTGGTGTGACTTTTTTACATGCCAGATCTGCACCTTCGTAGTCAGGGCCTCATTCTGCCCCAGGTCCAGGAGGAAGCTTTCTGCAGCGAGGCAGCCGTGGCGCGTAGCATCACGCATGACGGGACTGCAAGCAAGATCCCTGCCCGGCCTGATGGGTACTTGCTGTCCATACAGAGTCACCTGAAGGCAACGGCACATGGAACCTTTGGAGGTGAGCCACATGCCCCGCTACATCCCATTCGCTGAGATATCCAGTACTGTAGCTAGAATTAATTTTGGGGAGCAAACTAAAACCATTATAGGTCAGTGCTTCTTAAACACCAATAAATAATCAGAAAAAAAGATGGAAAAACCCTTTAAGAAAATCAGGAACTTGTTAAGAAAAGCAGGGTGAAAGAATAGGACGCTGAAGCCAAAGTTAAAGAGGTGCAACTCCCTTACGCCACTGTATTTTGATCTGCCAGAAGGCAGTGTGGTGGATTTCTTCAGGCTTGCAGAAGAAGCTCAGCTGACAATGTTGGAATCTTTGGGGTTTCCTGTTCACTCCCCATTTGGTACATATTTGAGCAAAATATACTTGAGCTATAATATATTTCACAGAATCACAGAATCGTAGGGGTTGGAAGGGACCTCAGGAGATCATCGGGTCCAACCCCCCTGCCAAAGCAGGCTCCCTAGGACAGGTCACACAGGGAGGCATCCAGACGGGTCTTGAATATCTCCAGAGATGGAGACTCCACCACCTCCCTGGGCAGCCTGTCCCAGGGCTCTGTCACCCTCACTGGGTAAAAGTTCTTCCACATGTTGATGCAGAACTTCCTGTGCTCCAACTTGAGGCCATTGCCCCTTGTCCTGTCCCCACAGGCCACTGAAAAGCCACATTTGAGATATTTATAAACATTAATCAGATCCCCTCTCAGTCTCCTTTTCTCAAGGCTGAGCAGCCCTAGCTCACTCAGCCTTTCCTCATAGGGGAGATGCTCCAGGCCTTTAATCATCTTCGTAGCCCTTCTCTGGACTCTCTCCAGCTGTATTTGAGCAAAATAACAGCCATACTGGCCTGCAGCGACACACCAATATACATATACATACCTGTATGAGGCAAAGCAGGCCATGGCTGAAAAACTAAGGATTCAAGTTTTGTGTAGTACATGGAAAATAACAACACTCTGTAACTAGAGGGATTTTCACCCTGCAGAAAATGCTGGGCTGTGTTCTCAGACAGGTGCACGTACCCAGCTAATGAGGGTGGTGTTTCCTAGGAAGAGTTGCCCACTAAGAACCACGTGTTTCCTGTTCATTCAAGAGGACTCATGTCTGTGTGGGCACACTGTCATTTTCCCTCTTATGGCTGGTTTCTGCTGGTGTAGGATCTGCTTCTAGGAAGCTATAGCAAATTTGACTGGAGCAACTTAAAGAAAAAAAAGCAGAGTTTTCCTCACCCTCAGGACAAGCTGGACTGAAGGGAACAGCCACTTATCTTCACCAGACTGCTGTTTGTCATGCCAAACTGCTGCACCATTCTCTTTCAGAAGCTGGAGGCTGCGGCTGTTGAGCGCCTGGCTGTGGGTGTTAACACATTAACTGCTTACTAAGGGCAGGATGGTGGCCCAGACATGGCATGTCACTGGCCAAGCAAGTAGAGAGCAAGTGCAGCTTAGTCTTGGCTGATGTGGGGCAGGTAGACAACCCTGATGAAGGCACACAGCAACCATTGTCTTGCTGAACTGGCAGGAAAATGTTAGTGCCCTACCCAACTGAGAAACTTACCTAAATTGAATGACCAAAGATGAGAAGAAGGAGACACAGCCTCGTTTTTAAATGTCTCTTTAGTCTGACTCACATTAGCATCTCCCATCTGCCTAGTCTCTGCCTAACGGTTTCAGCTCGAAGGATCGGATGACTCATGTTCTCCAAGGTTACTTTCCCCTTTACTCCTCCATGGAAAGGACTTCATGTTGAGAGCACAGAAACCCCTTCCTTCAGCGTACCCCTTATTCAGAGTACGTGTGGCAACCAAACCGGAGAGGCAAGTGTGTCAGAAGCATCTTTCGAGCTGTATTTAGGCTGTCCAAACCCAGCAGGAGATCAGCCATTCCTGTCCCTCAGCCAGCTAGAGAAGGGCTTCCTTTGGGGTATTTTAGTGCCATAGTGCTTTTTAGTATTGGTACTACTCACATTTAGCTGTACTGAGTAAATGTATCCATACACTGTATGCATGTATCAGAATACATAGGCTACCAGCCGTATACCTATAAATGAGATATATATATATGTGCATGTAAAAATGTATCTGTTGCATAGAGATGTTCCATCTTCTCTCCTCTGCTTTGTAAAAAGCTATACTTAGTCATTTATTTTCTCTTTGTTTCCCATTATTGTTCATTAGGCCCAGCCTAGCAACATTACCAATCTCCCTGACTCCACTGGGATTTTCTGCTGGTGAGGACATGCTGTTCCCTGCAGAGTTAGGGATACTGATGGGGGGTTGTATTTTGATATTGGCAGCGAGCCAGGCGCTGATCTTGGGAACTCTGCTCTCCCCAGTGCTCCCTGTGACTCCTTAGCACCAACACACAGGACAGAAGGTATCTCTGTGCTGGGGACGTAGGCAGTATAGCCCACAGTGGTTTTGCACATCCTTTGGATCTCCAGAGCTGGGTCCCACAGCCAGCGTTGGACCCTGAGGCAAGCAAAGCAGAGTCAAAGCTCCTCTCACTTGTCCCCAGTTCCCAGCCACCAGGTTACCTGCCGGTTAAAAGTACAGTAGGGATGCTGCTCACAGGCTGTGTGTCTGTAAGAGAGATGCTGCGCCGAGGGCATTGCATCTTAAGCTTTAAGAAAGCTCATCACTGTCCTTTCAGGCAGGAGCACTAATGAAAAGCTGAGTCTAAGAGCATGAACCCAGGCTCCTAAAGCCACTGACCCAGTGAAAACAGCTTTAAACACAGGACTTAAGCGCTCCATAGAGGAAAATTCTTCCCTTTGTATCCTGTATCCCAGGAATTAATAGGAATAGTGAAGCCCCAGCTCTCACCTTTCAGTCAGAAGGCCTGAGGAGCTCTAGAAGTGCTCATCCCCAGCTGACAGATGCAGACACTGAAGCACGAGCAAGTGAAACAATTTGTCCCAGAGCTACTTAGGCTGTGTCCAACCTACCTAAACTGAGCTCAGAATGTGCAGTAGGTAGGGTGGGTTTGGGTGCTGTGGGAAAGCTGGCTGAATTCTTCTCCCAGCAGAAAATGTGGGGGTTTTTTTTTTGTTTGTTTTTGGGTTGGTTTTGTGGTTTGGTGTTTTTTTTTAATTCTACCAGAAATAGTGTGGAATATTGATCAAAGAATGTTTTCCTTTAAAGAAACAATGTGTTTTGTCATTAAAATGATGCTGCTAAAATACAAGCCAGAGAGCACACTGGGAGTTTTTAAACAGGACAATTATTTTTTCAGTCACCTTCCAGTATGTCCTGGCTCTGAATGAGGAATAGCCCACTCTGCCTGTAAACACGCTGTAAATAACAGGGAAACATCCCCTGTACATTATTTACAAGCAAGAAATGTTCAGCTCTGCTATTCTCTGAACAGTTTTAAAGCCTTTCTTAGCAGCTTTTACCAACAGAGAAATTTATGCATGACTCAAACGCAGCAGTGAGGATCTCAGGGCTCTGCAGGTCAGATGCTGGCCCATCAATCCCGTTGTCCTCAGTGGTTACTGATGCTTCTGACTTAATGCTTTACTGACTTGCTGTTTGTTCACAGAACGAGTTTGCCTGGAGTCAGAGCCAGTTTAGGCTGAAAGAAGTTGTTGGGCCTCACGCTGAGCTTGAGAGCAAAGAAGTTTGCTGACTCTTTTGGTTAGCTAGAAATAATTTTCCTTTATAATCTCAGGGCTCATAGCATTCACCAGGCCAGCTTTCCAAAGACACATCCAGGGAGTGCACAGAATACAATATATCCCTGGAAGAGGAATGCGTGCTTCACAAGCAAAACCTGATGTCTTGCATGAAATGAGAGAAACCTCCCCCATATCCTCCACTGCAGATGCCTGCCTGTGAAGAAAAATTACATGCTTAAAAGATTATACCAGTTCTGGCTCTTAGAGCCTTTACACCATGTCAGTAAAGCCATGGCAGGGTTTTTTTTTTCCACAGTTTCTGCTCAGTTACACAAGCCTGTGCCCAGCTCCTGGGGCGCACAGCAGAGGAGACAGATGGGTACATTTTGTTGCTGAGGGAAAGAGCTTCTGTGAGCAGTTCAGGAACTTCTTTTGCAAAGTGATGGATGTGTTCATCCACGCAAACTTGGAAGAGGGATGTGCCAGAATGGGGGCTAAGAAAACTCTTTGTCCTCTAAGTCCAGTCCTGTGGACTTCACGTTGACAGATTTATCCTGTTATTGGAAAGGCCAGAACAATGTAAAGGAGTGAATAGAAGTATAGAAGAAATGAATAGCCTGGAGAAGAGAAGGCTCCAAGGAGACCTTACTGTGGCCTTTCAGGACTTAAAGAGGGCTTATAAGAAAGATGGAGACAGAATTGTAATAGGGCCAGTAGCAATGGGACAGAGGTAATGGTTTTAAACTAACAGAGGGTAGATTCCTACTAGGTGTAAGGAAGAAGTAGTCCAAAACAATGGAGCTGAGAGCCTGAGGAACCAGGTATGATTCCAGCAAAGGGATGCTTCAGATGACAAGAGCAGCAGAAGAGTCAAAGGAGCTTCTGGGAGAACTTTTAGATATGAGAATGGCTGGAGCACCTCTCCTATGAAGACAGGCTGAGAGAGTTGTAGTTGTTCAGCCTGGAGAAGAGAAGGCTCTGGGGAGACCTTATTGCAGCCTTCCAGTACCTGAAGGGGTCTACAGGAAAGCTGGAGAGGGGCTGCTTATCAGGGAGTGTAGTGACAGGACAAGGGGTCATGGCTTTAAACTGAAAGATGGTAGGTTTAGATTAGGCATTAGGGGGAAAAAAAAAATCTTCACTCTGAGGGTGGTGAGGCCCTGGCACAGGCTGCCCAAAGGAGCTGTGCCTGCCCCCTCCCTGGCAGTGTCCAAGGCCAGGTTGGATGGGGCCTTGAGCAGCCTGTCTAGTGGAGGCTGTCCCTGCCCATGGCAGGGGTTTGGAACTAGACAATCTTAGAGGAGCTCTTCCAACCCAAACAAGTCTGTGATTCTAATGACTCCAAGGCAGTGACAGACAATATTGTAACACCTGAGAACAAGACATTGAGTGGAGGAACAATAAAGGTGTTAGAGGTACTGAGGTATCTCTCCTATGAGGACAAGCTGAGCCAGCTGGGACAGTGTATATAACCTTTCAGCTTGTGGCCTGCCCAGAACCAGGACAAAGGGACTGGTTTAGCATTCGACACATCTAAGGCCTCTTCTTCGGGCAGACCCCTGACTCCAGGCTCCCTAGCAGCCTGGCTGCCCTCCTGGAAACTCCTCTCAGACCATGTGAAATTAAAGGACCCTCTGTTGTGGAGAGCATCACCCTGGGAAAAGCCAGGATTAAAATATATATATGTGGACATGTGTTTTTCCCCTCTATATTCCAGGATCTTTGCAAAAATCTGCTTAATTCTTTTTCCCACAGATTTGTCAGGATGTCCCACAGCAGCACTCTAAGTATTTCTCTGCAAGCCTGTCTTTACTTATAAGAGTTGCTGGCTTGGCCTGCCACTACTCAATTTGCTCTAAATCATCAGTTTCTTCTCAAGTGCTGGGGAGGCCTGGTCTCCTGCCATAAGTCCTTTTGTCTAAACAAAGTCACGCATTAAAGCAACCACAGGATAGGAACCAAGGGCAGATCCAAGAGCAAAGTCTTGGAAAGAGCCCCTTGGGCATAAAGCAAGAGCTATTTCATTTCCTTATTTTCCCTTTTGCCATCTAAATGCAGGTTTATGTTATACCCAATTGCTGGGAAACACCAGAGAAAATGTAGGCTGGCAAATGAAATCTTCTCTACAGGAATGCTCCTCTTCTTCTCAGCAGACAAAGCATCTCCTCTGGAGGTTCTGGCCCTGGGCTTTAAGCAGTTATAATTAAAACTTCATGGGTTTATATTGTACTGACTTCCTCAGCAAAACACATATTAAAAGAGAAATGTCATTTTCACTGCCAATAAGAATTTGCTTTTTGATTTTTACCCTAAGCACTGACACCAAAATCCATAAAAGATTATCTAATTTCTGCAAGTTTTAAGCAGTATAATTAAGTTTTGCACGTTGCTCAGTGAATAAAGATGTGTAAATCACTAGGTTTTGGGTTTGTTTTTTTTTTTTTAAATGTTTCTTGTCTGGGCTAACAATAAATTGCCAGATACTTGATGACAGTTTCCATGTGCAAAATCAAGGCAGGAGACTTCTGATGAGATAACTTGCTGATTTATTACATGTTACTACCTAGTGCCTGGGCAGCAGTAACAGTTGGGAGCTGCTGTCAGAGACCAGTAGTACAACGGCAGCTGTGGCCAAGTAATCCAGCAAGCCCACAGCCATTGTACTGTTCCTGCCTTTGCTATACAACATGCAGGGAGCACAGGGGAGATCGCTTGACCTCCCAGCTTTTGCAAGAGACCAGGAGATGAGTGAGAAGTGTTTTGGAAGTGCTCAAGGCCAGGTTGGATGGGGCCCTGGGCAACCTTGTGTAGATCCAGGCCTGGAGGTTGGTGGCCCTGCCTGTGGCAGGAGCTCTATGATCCTTGGGGTCCCTTCCAACCCAGACCATTCTATGATTCTATGATTCTATGAGAAGGGGGTGAGTCAGGGCCCAGAGCTACCAAAGGCAGCAGGCATCCTCTGGGAAGTTAGTTGCAACCCAAGGCCACGCAGCCGGTGCTTATCCTTCATGGGGCTGGTCGCTAACCTATTTCTGCTCCCCCTCACCTGAAGTCCACACGCTGAGACGGCCTCTCCTGCTGAGCCCTCCTCTGAAATTCTGCCTTCTTCCTCTACCATATACCTCTCTGCACACAAAAAGCCATCTTTCCAAAGCCCTTTCTTACAGGCACCATTCCTGGCTTCCACTGGCTCTTTCGTCGTTAGCCAGGAACGCAGTGCCACAGGAGCACAGCAGCAAATTGAAGCAGTCAATGTTGATTTCCTCACTGGTCCAGTATATGTGTATGTGGTCTGGGAGTTTAAATCCAGATGTCTCTCAGTCTCTCCAGCCCAGACTGCTCCAGCTTGGTCTTCCACAGAGTCACAAACCCCCCAAGCCAACCTGTTCTAGTGTGGATCTCTCTCTCATCACTGTGTCTGTGTCTCTCTCCATGGGCTGCTGGTGCTGGCAGAGGCTTGCTCCCGCGTGGGCCACGGTGTCTTCTGTATGTCTCCACCTGCTCCAGCGTGGGGCCTCTCCGTGTGCTGCAGGTGGGGTCTCCTCCTTTTCCATGGGCTGCAGGGGCATCTTTCTCTCCAGCACCTGGGACACCTCCTCCCTGTTCCTTCCCTGGCCTTGGTGTCTGCAGTTCCTTACATCTTCTCACTCCCTTCTCTGGTGGCAAAAAGTGGCTGCTTGCAGGTTTTTTCTCCTAAATGTGATTCCCAGAGGCGCTGTGACCATTGCTGATGGGCTCGGCCTTGGGCAGCAGCAACTCCAGCCTTGAGCCGGCTGGTGTTTGCTCTCTGGGGCCTGCAGAGAGCTTCTGGCTGCTTCTTGCAGAAGCCGCCCCTGCAGCCCCCCATTCTCTACCAGGACCCAGCCACACAAATCTACAACACATTTTGTGTGCTACCCTGAACCAAACATTCCTGCCAGGCATGCATATGAGACCTGACATATGTCTGGACCCTTATTTCTCTATTAGGGGCTGTTTTGTACATCAAGTGGAGCCTCCAGGCCTGCTTTCTCAAGGAGAAGCTGCATTCACAACAGATCCACTGCAAAATGAACCAGCACGCAGCTGGCAGGTCCATCAAGGACTTTTCTCCAACATCACACTACTCCTCCAAGCCAAACCACCAAAGTTGATGCTGCTGTTATATGCTCTTCTCCTGTATTGTCCCTTCCCCAGCCACACTGTGAGTGTGCTCCCCTGCTGTGACCTGACCTTTTCCCATAAACCTGCTCAAGTGATAACCACTACTGGTGGTGGTGATGGATGCATCTGGTCATGACAGCTGCATCCATCTCAAAGTGGATTTGGAGGAGACAGATAATGACACAATAGCCAAGGGCTAATCTATGGCAATGCATCCACCTAACCACAGAGTTGGTCAAAGTCCAACTCAAACCAAATTTGGAAAAAACTAACCTCTTTAGTTGATATACAAATAGGACCATGAGTCAGTCATCTTTCACCCATCAACAGTGAGCAGTCCAAGAGCCCTTGGAGCTCTTCTGCCCAGCAGCGGGCTGTGGTGGTTCAGCCCTAGACAGTGGCTGAGCACCACACACTGCTTGCTCACTCCCACAAAAGAGACAGGCAGAGCCTCCATGAGTTGGAATAAGGACAGTTTACTGACAAACATCACTATGAATGTAGAACAATAATGGCCAATTACACTCACACCCAGTGCTAACACAGAGTACCTTACTAACTTGAAGATTACAGAGTGCTGCCTGAGGGCAAGGACCAATGGACGGACCCACTGACCAACCAACCCAATGCCCCAGCCACACTCAAACTGTCCTGGAGACAAGAAGCCTATGCCCTTCCCTGACCAGCTGCTTTTATGGGGAAGTAGTGTCAAGTGGTGCGGAAAACAGCCTGGGCTAACTCAGCTCACCTGTGCTGGCTGCTTGGAATGGTTAACTCTGGCCTGGCCAGAACCAGGACACACACCAAGATCTTCCCTGGAGTAGGGACAACTTTGAAGGTTACATTTGAAGGCTGAGAGATTTCTTGCCACAACAGGTTCTCGGTAAGTGACTAGTAGCACACTAAACATTGAAATCTTAGCTAAGTGATATAAAAGACTCATTGGGCATATGTAAAATCCTGTAGATACAAACTGTTGATCAAGTCTGGGACTAGGACTTGATCCAGCTGCAGCCAGACTACTCTCTGAGAAGGAGTTTAGAAAACCAGGGGGTCTTTTCTGAACCTTGTTTCTCTGAACTCAGCAGGAGGGCGCCTCTCGTAGTTTTGGCTGACCCTGTCCTATACACAGTGAATAACCATGTGCCCCTTGCCAATGAATCATGTTAAACCACCATCGCATTTACCAGTGAAATTTGTTAATTCACTGTTTTATATGAATCAAGTATATTATCATTGCTTCTCTCGTATGAGTGAAGTGCATCACCCCATCCCCATGACACCTTCCTGCCAGAGCTCCAGATCGGATGCTGGCTGTGCAGCACTTTGCTCTGCCTCACCTGAGCACCTACCCAGCTGCAGCACCCCCTGGCAGCAGGCACATGAGAGGCTGCAGAACCATCTCCTGTACCAGCAACGAAGAAAATGGGGAAGACAAGCAGGTGCTGCTGCTGTTCACCAGATGAGGACAGCCAAACCTGGTGGAATTTATCAGTTCATGTGCAAGGGGAATTCTGCCTGGAGAGTAAGATTATGCATATGAGCACAGTAACATCTGGCTACCATGAGGTAAAATTAGACTCTGGACTTACAGCATGTTAACTAGTGCTGTGTGGTAACTATGTGTGTGTGTACTCTTCCTCCATGCTAAATGTTAAATAAAGCACACAATCTCACTGAA
The DNA here is from genome assembly GCA_013400835.1 of Zapornia atra. Lineage (NCBI taxonomy): Eukaryota > Metazoa > Chordata > Aves > Gruiformes > Rallidae > Zapornia > Zapornia atra. The sequence goes on from VZTU01006727.1 coordinate 128,852, forward strand.
GAGCAAACTTTTCTCTACTGTAGGATGGACACACATACAAAGATTGCTACCCCAGAGTATCTCATACCTCCTAAATCCAATAAGCCTTCCCAACAGCTTCCTGTATTCTGTGGAGCTGACTCCATTAGGAAGCTCCTTGGAGACAGGAACATTAATGTCTCCTTTGCAATGTTGAAACTTTAAATGTGAATTTGTTGGGTTTGCTTAGGAAGCCAGAGACCATGTGATAAGTGATACCAAATGTGTCCAAATAAGCTATGATTGTGCTGAGCAATCTATCAGGTTCAGAGTAATAAATGACTATAAAAATAGTTAGTTTTAATGATGCTGCCTCTGCAGATTTATAGCAGAAATAAAACCCCAAAGCGTTTGGCTCCTGAGGAACACTGACAAGACTTGTTTTGCATGGATGGCTGATACATACAGATTTTAAGGCGTAGAAATTGCTATAACTGAATGCAAACCAAGGATTTTGTGGTATCATTTCCATTTTCTTCCCCCCTGAATGTTAATCAAGCAGCAAATGTATGAATAAGATAACATTGATTTTGCTAGCAGGCTGGCAATCAGCTAATTGACTTTCTCTGTGCACTAGGTAATGTGTATATGCTGCTCCAATTATCCCTTGCTCCTTGAAAAATAGTTCCTAATATTTAGCAGAACTATTATTCCAGCGATACATTACCTCCAAATGTTTCTGTTAAAGTAGCTTCCTTTTGATGGCTCCCTTAATTGCCTTCTGAAGTATGAACGTGTATCTGCCCTTGTGTTGACATATTAAATGCTTTTCTTTTAATTAGAGAGTTGGAAGACAAAAGCTTGACAAATGAGATGGAGCCAACTCTCCTGGACCATTTATTTTGCAGTCATTACCTGCTGTCTTGCCAAGCATGATTCCTGCTGCGAAGCCAGGATGGGCTCTCCCATCTTCAGCAAGACAGAGGAAGCGAGTAACTACCTGAAGGGAGGTTGTAGAGAGGTGGGCGATGGTCTTTTCAGCCAGGTGACAGGAGATAGGACAAGGGGAAATGGCACAAAGCTGCACCAGGGCAGGGTCAGATTAGATGTCAGGAAAAAACTCTTCACTGGAAGAGTTGTCAGGGCCTGGAACAGGCTGCCCAGGGAGGGGGTTGAGTCACCTTCCCTGGATGTGTTTAAAAAAAAGGGTAGATGAGGTTCTTAGGTATATGGTTTAGCATAGGACAGGAACAGTTGGACTTGATGATTTCAAAAATCTTTTCCAATCTTGTGACTCTGTGATTCTGGGAAGTGGAAATGCCATTACTGCTGGTTTTCTGTCGGCTTAGATTTCAGTGGAAACATAATTAATGATTGATAACACACCGTGTCATACAACACACAGACAGTGAAGTTCTGAGATGTGCCTCCCCACTTTAACAAACCCCAGCCACAATGGAAAACCACAAGATGAGACAGGGCAACTCTGAAGCTCCCTTGCCCCCCTGGTACCTGCTTACGGTACGGCGTGATCACTCCGATATTGGCCAGGGCAGCGCTTTCACTTCTCGCAAGGCTGCAACAGTACTGCATGACCTGGACAGCTTCAGAGGGATTGAACCAGGAAGGGCTGTGGCCTTCACGTGTTTCAGTGCCCTGGATTAGGAGAAAGGAAACAAGAGGAGGCCAGGTACTGAGGCAACTATGTATTTATTGATAGATAAACCTTACAGAGCCTAAATGCAAGAAAGTAAAAACTGATACAATGCTGTGTACGATTTCTCTTTGCTATGCACCCTTTCCCATCAACAAATGTTACTTAACTTTTTATACCTTTTTTCCTTAAGCTGAAGAATTTATGACTTGATGACCTTAAAGGTCTTTTCCAACCTTGTGATTCTGTGACCTTGGCCTTTGTCCCCAGAAAGGCTGTGACTGAAAGGCCACCTACCTTTTGAGCACCCTTCACCACAGCACACTTGGTCAGATGGCGCCTGTCCTTCTAATCCCAGGCCACAAAAAAATCAATGGAATTTTATATAAACTGCAATTTATTCAGATACAGTTGGCACAGGACATTTTTTCATGACCTAAATTATTTTCATAATGTGTCTATTAAGGTTAGCCATAGAGGTCTCAGAGCTCATTACTTGAAAGCAATGTCAGGAGAAAAAGAAAATAAATAAAAGCACAGTTGTGAAATGTTTTCCCAAGCAGTGCTCTTTCCAAAAATACTAGGATGGAACCACCTGACACATATGCAGAAAAAGGGATGAACACAGCTGAAAGAGAGAGGACAGCAGGCACGTGCATGAAACGACTGCCTGAAACCACAGTGGTAACATAACCCAACCAGCCTGCCTTTTCCTGTCAGAGAAGCAGCCTACGCAAAATCCCATATCTACCTGTTCTGCTCAACCATGCAGGTAAAATAAAGAACTGCTATATGCTGTACCTAAGCTACATGGCAAAATCAAATGCCAGGCTTCAACACTCCCCTGTGAAACAGGTTTATCAACCCTCCTGCACCACCCATCCTGCCTTTCCCCCTTTTGACACAGCACTGAGCAGTGTGGGTAACAGCTGCTGGTTTGGGGAAAGGGGTTTGGTGGGTGGACGCCTCAGTGGGTTTTGTTGGAGTATTAAGATTGTGGCCTGACTGGTTGCTTTATGAACACATCTGTGGCCACCCAAGCAACAATAGACAAAGAGATTCATCTGGGCAAGGAGAACCACTCCTTCTCTGAGGCATTTAATATTTTTCAATTCAAAGGTAGCAGCTTGGGCTGAGGCATACCTACGCCCTTCATCCCCATCCCAATTCCTTCAGCCAATGGCACAGACAAGCCGGCTCCTGCCAGGCTTCTTTGGGACTCTCAAGGGAGGATTTAGATACCTGTCACCTGCAGAAGCCACTCCAACAACATTCTGGCTACTGTCCGAGGCTGGGGAAGGGGGAGAAAGGGGGAGCAGGGAAAGATAGTTCCCCACCTCTGAGACTTTTGGGGTGGACTTCATGGGTATAGGCAAGTACATCAATTTATTCAAGGGCTGCAACAACTCCACTCCTTTCCCATAGCTGATAGGAATTCAGTTCTTACACCTTGTAGAAAAATGTAGCCAATTAAAATGTACCTGGCAGTTTTGGATCAGCACATAAAAACCCTGATGTAGAGGGAATTTCCCCCCCCTTCTCTTACAGTCCAGTGTGTTGAAGTAGGGTGCAGTTCTTTCCCTCAGAACCAGCTCTGCTTTGCCATTAAACAGGCCTGATACCTTTGCTAAGTCAGAGAGCAAGCTGAGGACGTGCTGTATGAATTGCACTGCTCTACACGGTGCTGTTCAGCACTCACCTGCTGCCCGACAGGAACCTGGCAGGTCTGCTTGGCCAGGGGCTGCCTGACCAATGCTATATGCACATGGTAAGCATATGTAATGTGTTGCTGCATAACAAGCATTTCTGATTAACTTATGCCATCGACCCCCACTCCCCCTCTCTCCCCAGGTGACTTTAATAGTGTCCAACAGGAGCTACATTCAGTACATCCATGGAAATTGGTCTCAATCATGGGCCAAAGTGGAAATGAAAGGCTCAGAAAGAAGCGACTTGCTGTTCCCTCTGATAAATTAATCCAAAGGCTGACATTTCATATGTGATTTAACTGGTCCTGAAAAGACTCATTACATGTCTGGTTTTGTTAGTATTCCCACAGAATCCATTACTAATGTCATTAGAAGAGATAAAGTAGTGTAAGTTCTTAACATGATAACAAGTGATTTTAAGGTTTAGTAACAAAGTATTTGTAACAATCTCAATCCAGGTAAATAGAATCAATAATGGGCTTCCTAAATGAACTATAAGAACAATTAATCAGCCAATAGTGTAATTACATATTGCAATAATTATACATTCACCCAGTGACAGCAATTAAAATTCAAGCCTTGCCTAAAGGTAGACTTAAGAATCAGTAAGTAAATTTTTAACAGCTTAAAGCTAAAATCACCTTCTACGTAGTTTTATTAAGAGATGGTCATAGCATTGGACTTGCAAGACACAGTCATCTATCTGAATTTTTTCATGCATAGACATTTTTTGTTATTACCCATTTCTTACCATCCAAGGTACATAAACATATTTGTCCACCTTGTACAATCTTGCCTACCAAGAGTTTTATAATCAGTTTATCAGGAAGAAAAAAAATTTTTTTTTTAATTGCCAGATTAAATCCAAAACAATCACAACTGCAGATGACAGGAATAGAGAAAATATGTTTCCACAAAGCTTGTGTAGTAGAATGTGAATTAGTCAAATGATGGATAGGGAGTAGAAATTCTCCTGTTTCTATGCCTTCTCCAAAGTGATAACCCGTAGCTGTGAGCAACAATGGTGATACTTTTACTATCACAAGTCATACGTAGCTGAAAACATTCACCCCCTGCCTTCAACTCACAGCTTTGATAAATAACATATTCATATCGCACAGAAAGAACTTGGAACAGTTTTCCATACACCTATCACGTGTGCTTTGTGTTTATGGTAATTTATTTTATGGATTTAGACTGCTCCCAGTGGTGCTGCAATGAAATCAGTGCAGTTACTGTAATTGGATTTACCTTGCCGGAGGAAAGGTCAGCTTTCAAAGAAGAAGGAATTATTTTACCTTTCCCTTCATCAGCCAGGCTCCTCTCTGATGGGTACACACAAAGCTTTGATTTCCAGCTCTTTTGTTAACTAACAATTCTCCTGTATTCTGCCTGGAAAGAAACAAAACAAAGCAACACAGTAACCCTCAGTCGAAAGCATTTTCAAGCTGCATTTAGAAATCACTTTGTTGCAGTTTGGTGTAACTGCTGCTTCAGTGGCTCTTGCAAGCTGCAGTTACAGCTTTCTGCAAGCCCCATGTTTTGAAAAACACTGGTACATTCAAGGCCAAATTTGAGACCAAGCCTATCAGAGCTGGTCACAGCGCCTCTGTGAATCACATATAGGAGAAAAAAAACTGCTGGCAGGCGCACTTTGCCACTGGAGCGGGAGTGAGAAGATGTAACAAGCTGCACAGACGCCAAGGCCAGGCCCGCAGGAGGGGGGGATGAAGAATGTGAAGAGAAGTTTCCCCTGCAGCTCGTGGTGGAGTCCATGGTGAAACGGGTGTCCCCCCGAAGCCCATGGACGAGGACGGGGAGCAGAGACCACTATGCCCTGTGAAGATTGATCCACGCCTCAGCAGGTTTGCCAAGGGACTTGTGACTTTGCAGGTGACCAGGCCGGGGGGTCTGGACCCGGACGTCAGCACCCTATGGAGGGGAGAGTCCTGCTGAGAGGCCTGTGGTGAGGGGATGACTCCCCGATAGAGAGGACTCACGCTGCAGAAGGTCGTGGACACGACTCTCGCGTGGGTGGGACCCCACGGTGCCGCAGGGGAAGGGGGTGTGTATGTGGAATTCCCCCCCCCCCAGCTGAGATGGAAGACAGCTTGGGAGGAACGGACTGAAACCCCTCACTCTCCATTCCCTGCCCCCCCTGTACTGCGAACGGGAGGGAAGAAGGGAGCGAATCTCTGATTAAAGTCATGAGTGCGAAGAGGCGAGGGGTGGGGGGAGGAAGTAGAAGTGATAATATCCGGGGAAGAAAAGCAGCTTGTTGGGAATCACCGGAACCCCACTGCCCATTCCCTGCCCCTCCCCGCGCCATGTTGGGGGGGGAAGAAGGGAGTAAAATCAGGATGAGTTTTAAGTTTGCTAAGAAGGGAGGGGTGGGGGGAAGGTGCTTGAAGACCTGGCCGCTTCTTACCTCGTTCCGGTTCACTGGGTGTAGTAGTTGTAGTAAGTAGTAATAAATCACCTTTTTCTTTCCTTTATTCTGTGCTGCGTCTGTTTTGCCCATTGCACTAATTGGAGAGTGATCCCTCTGTCCTTAGCTCAAGTCCTAAGCCTCCCAATATCTATTTTCTCCCCCTTTTCGGCTGAAGGGGGGAGTGAGCGAGCGGCTTGGTGGGTATTTGGCCTTTGGTTAGGGCCAAAACCACCACACACTTTACTCACTTCTGAAGGGCAATCTGAAGTGGAGTGAAATGCCTTTTCTAATAGAAGCAGCCACAGCCAATTTCCAAGCAAAATTTCAGGAGGAATGGAGGAAAGTCAGGCTCTAATTACACCTGGTAAAAATTACCTGGGATCAAAGGCTAATAGAGCATCTCTTTTTAAGTCCCACAGGAAAGCTTAAGGGATTGAAGGCAGCAGAGAATTCCCTTCATGGGACAGGAACAGATGAGGTGGGACAGACAGACAAGAGCAGGTCTGTTGAAGGGCCAGAGATGACATAAAGGATTTGGACAATCACAACACAGACGTTGAGGTGAGCTACCTCCAAAATACCAAGCAGGGTAACGACAACTGTGAGTTGGGCTGCTTTGGGGCCTGAGCCCATTGCTGCAGGCCCCAAGGGTCCCTGCTTGCCCACAGGCAGTGCTTACTCAGGAGTTTCAGCATCTCCATGCAGTCTGTCACAGTCTCATGCTCTAAAGGACCTGAATAAGTACATTTATAAATATCCAGGGACCCCAACCATTCCCAGGGAAATTAAACAGCTTTTTCTGGGCAGGCTTTGGTCAATCAGTCTGAAATTATACTCCTTTTTGGGAAGTACTGACTCTACATAAAGCAAATTTATACCAATGTGCTATAAAAGCAATTCCACAACGGGCACATGTGGCTCCAAGTAACAACTGAGCACCGCTGGCAGCTCAGCCTAGGCTCAGGATCTATCCACAGTATGCAGCAAATACATTAATCCCAGAGCCAGACTCTCCCTCAGGTCTCTGTCTCTCTGGCTGCAAGAAGGTTTTAACGTTTTTTCACTTGTGTATTTCCTGATGGGCAAGGTCAGTCTCTGATATGATGGGTACTGGATCGTGTCACGCCTGAGCACAAGCCTAAGTGACCCATGAAATTAAAGGACATTTTCTTTTTGGCATTCACTCAGGACAGCTCAAGTTTCTTGAAGGTAGATCGACCTGGAAAGTCCCAGCAACAAAGAAAAGATATTCACCTCTTGGTGGAAGAAATACCCGATGTTCAAAATACACAAACAGAAGAGCTTGAGTCCAATGAAACAGAAAAATGGAGTTTCTTTTCACATTAGAGAACAAAATAGGGAAAGAAAAACAACTCTATAGAAGTGCTATATCTTAAAATCTTTAAGGAACTAATACCATATAGTATCAGTGATTAGAGCAGCTTAAAGGGAGCATTGAACAACAGGACTGTGGGACCTGCAAGGATCTGGCTGCTACCTAGGCCTTGGCAAGAATTTCAGTCACCCAAGCGTCCATGAGGAGGGCCCAGCCTGTGAGGAGTTGTCTCTTTCCACAGGTGTGGTCACAGAAGGGCTCCTTTGATACCTCCCCTCATTCTAGGACCCAAGACTGTTTACTGTGAGGTCTCTGAGATACACAAGTCTGCGTCCCTAGATTGGGTCATGCACTGAATAAGGGTCTACAGAAGACAGCTAAGATCAGTCTCTGTTCTACAGGGCTTTGGAGGGGCTTCCCACAACTCCCCAAGGACATAACGTGGTATCCATTATCTGCCTCTTGAAAGCTAACTTGCTGGCTTGATATCTACCACTTTTTGGATTTCACTACATCCATTGCATTGTTAAAAAAAATTGCCTACAGCCATATAGGCATTTCTGTCTTTTTAATAACTTTAATAAATACATTTTCAGAAAAATCAATAAAAGAGCATCAAGCTGTAGCAGTCCAATCTTGCCCATCAGATGAATACCTGAAGGTGTGCAGTTACCACGTGACTAAAAATCACTCAGCCTGCTGGTTTCTAAAAAAGGGGGAGAAGAATGACTTTTCAAAGGAAAATTTCAATGAAATCTGCAGAAGATGATGGGCATCTGCACCTAGCCAAAAATTCATGTCAGCTTTCTAAGATCTAATACAAGTATGTCAAGCACTGACATTTTCATAGCATGCAAAGGGCCCTCTATGGAAACGTGCCCATGCACCATTTTAAGTTGAATGCCAAGCAGCATTGCCACTGTAGTGATTTCCCTGCCCAACCACACCTGCTTGGTATTTCCTTTGGTGGCATTCACCATAACACCACAGGGTACAAGGTGGAGATTTCCAGGAGAGTAAAATAATAGCTGAGCATGAAACCATATATTACAGATGATGTTGCCAGAAAATGGGATGAATAGTAGTGACATACCAGCCCTGGGCAAGGGCAAACATTTTCTTACAGTCAGCTTTATAAAAGAGGTAAAATAATCTCCCCAGAAATGAGATGCTCAGGAGAAAGGTGAACAACTCACTTCTTGTCTGTTCTTTACATAAGGGGCTTTATGTGCCCCACTTATTAAAAAAATAATAATAATATGGATTTTTAAGCTGGTAATTGCATGTTTTAAATGCAGAAGTTTGTTTAAAATACAAGCAGTAAACCAGGAAATTATTACATAAGAGCATTGTGAAAAGGTTTCAGGCATTAATAAGATAAACTTAATTACACAATATTGATGGTTTTTTCAGTATCCTGTAATTGTGTTTTCAGTGAGATGTTCCACTAACCTGCTGAATTACTCCATTTATTCCAAATTTTAAAAAGTGAACTAAAATATTTCTCTGCTCCTACTTCTTATTTCCTACCAAAAAAGATGCTAACTGGATTTCATGATTTAGCTTTACCCAGTCCCAGTGAACGCACTGTCAGGAAAGAAAATAGGAATCATAGAATCATAGAATCATAGAATCATAGAATCATAGAATCATAGAATCATAGAATCATAGAATGGTCTGGGTTGGAAGGGACCCCCTGGATCATAGAGCTCCAACCCCCCTGCCACAGGCAGGGCCACCAACCTCCAGGCCTGGATCTAGACAAGGCTGCCCAGGGCCCCATCCAACCTGGCCTTGAACACCTCCA
>VZTU01006727.1:154770-166292 GCA_013400835.1 Zapornia atra
CATACGCCCATTCGCACGCCTCAGCTCCGCGGGCCGAGGTTTGGGGGGTGTCAAACTGGTGGGTGTAGGTGTGGCTGCAGTTCCCTCTGCCCGCAGCACCGCGGGCCCTCCCGTGACACGGCTCTGCAAGCTGAAAACCCCAAGATCGGCGTTTGCTGGAATGTGCTGCAGCCCAGGCTTACCCTGGGCAAGGGATTAAATTTTTTTCTCCTGAGCGTTAGGAGTAGCAGCTAAAAAACCCCAAACCCCACAGGTAATCCACAGCAAGCATAAGGAATCTATTAAACAAGAGGCTTCGTTTTCATTCCTTATCAAGCTATGTTACTAGGGCTTCGCAGGAACAAGCATGCATCTATACCTCCATATTAACTAGCTACAGGGTTATGCATCATCAGTCAGGCAGCCTTCGTTTTCCCAACTGGAAACATTTTTCCCCAGGTGCCCTGACTCTGTTAAATATTCTTTCGATGTCACCTGTGATAACCCCATGCCACAGGGAAGGCGTCGAATGGCTGCGCCAGCATGGGCACGAATAGGTTCTCTTGTGTAAGTGGGCCAGGAAAGTCTGACATGAGATTCCACCACCAGCAATATGGTCTTGTGGCAAAAGATAAGCTACTCCTACAAGCCAGATGAGTAAACAGATGAAAAGGAAACTGTAAATGAGGCAGGATCCCAGGCAATTGGAGAATTTGCATCCCAAGTGCTAATTCATTGCTTAGGGAGGCTTTGGCCATGCTAAGTGACCAATTCCTCTTTAGCTTTTCTTGACAAGACCACAAGAGGTACGTAGTACTCTTCAGTTCAAGATTTTCTACCATCTTCATTAGCATGGGACTTTGCAACGAATACAGAAACTACTCAAAGGCATTGCGAGACACTGAGCTGACTTTTATAGGCCTTCAGGCACTGAAGAAATGTGTTATATGTACTTAACACACTGTCCCAACTTCTATAAAATGTTTTTATTGCTTTTTTAAAATGCTTTAATAAAATGTTTATTAATACCATTTCATCAGTTGGTGAAAGACCTGTGCAATTCAATGGATGACTGTGTGCTTCAAACTGTCAGTCTTTTTTTTTTTTCTTTTTTCTTTTTTTCTGTAATTCCTCATCCTGGGACAATACTACTCTCAGTTTCCACTGATACACCTTTGAGTATAATTGAGGGGTTCAGTTTGTATATGCAATAGTCACACCAAAAAATCGTGTCAGAATACCCCATCGTTTGCATCTTTATCAGACTCCTTTGGGACTGAATTCTGAGGTTTAATCGTCTTGGTAAATTTTGTGTGGAAATTTGAGAAAAACTTTCTCTTGGTTTCTTTCTGTTGCAGATTCATGGAAGGAAAGGAGATGCTTTACATATCACATTTTAACATAGCTGCCAAAGCATTAATATAGCATCATTACCATCATTAAAGCATCATTATTAGAGGCATTAATAATTTAATTAGCAGGAGACTGTTATCATCCCCTCGCTTTATAGATTCTGCTCTTTCACAGGATTCTTCTTTTACAAGATTAAGCTCTTCATCAGTTTCTTGACAGATCAATTCTGAGCTAGTTCCTTTGATTCCTAGATCTCCCAAGAAGATCCCAGGTCTTCATGTCAAGATGATTGAGAAATGATGATTTCTGTGCTCTAGAAGTACTCCACAGTACATTGCATTAAATTACCCATTTTAGCCCTAAATTATATGACTGATATCCACAGTGAAGAATAAAAGCTCAAGGCAAAGACAAACTAGAGGTCTGCAGGCATGGAATTTCATAACCAGTGGCTAAAAGGGGATGGTTTTCACGGTTTCACACCTAAATGAACCTACAGTGTTGGGAGGCTCTGAAGGTGACATTCACCTTTCCTCTGAAGTAGCAGGTCTCTGTTGACCAGGCAGCTGTCAGCCATGCAGCGAAAAGTCCTTGCTGTCCTTGGAAGAGGCCAATCATGGCTGCATTGCCATCTCCCACCCCCACCTGTTTTTTTCTCTTCGGACTTTACACCTTTTCATAGCAGTCTTGTTTTTTATTTTGTCCTTTTGAATCCTTGAACTGCTAACTATCCACCTCTCAGAACTACCCACTGCAAGCTTGCCTTTCTTATCTCGCATGACTCTCTGTACTGTCTCACCATAGAGGAATTTTTTCAGAAGTTGCTCATTTCTGGTGCACTCAGAACTCGGCCTTGGATCCCAGATCAGTTGAAAGCCATAGGAAGAAGGCTAGACTAGCTGTGTTGGCCAGTGCTAACAAACAATTCTCAAGACAAACCTGTGAATGCTCTGTCTGGATGCTGTCTCAGATTTGAAGCCACATTTGGCTTCAATACCAATAAAGAACAGCAGTAAGGGGTGTTTTCTGTTAGCTTTGCCCTTCCTTAGAGTGAAAACAGCTAGGCAAAGTAGTTTTAGAACATGGCTGTACAGGTGTCTTGGGATGCTCCAGATAGCAGCCAAAATACTAGTCATATGGGCAAATCTGTTGCCATTTAGGTTCTTCTAGCATGTGTCAGAGATGAAGCGTGGTGCAAAGAGTACAGAAACCTAAAAGTATCTCCATAAAGTTGTTTTATCATCTGTGGGTGCTGCTGTGAAGTATTTAGTGCATAAGAGCAACCATTGGTTTCACCGGCAGTTAAGTGCTGGACTTCCTCCAAAAATCATGTTAAGCATTTAGTGTCAGGAGATGCCAGATGATATCAGTGATTGTGCTTTGGAACCAGGGTGAAATGGGTGTAGAGGGCCAAATTCCACCCATTCTCATAAGCTGTGGCACTGGAACTGTTCGGTTAAGTAATGGAGGTAGGATGGGGCTCCTTGAGTGTATGTGATGCCATAAAGGATGAAACAGCTTCAGCGTCTGAAAAACAGTCAAATAGCTTGATCTTTTCAGACAATGGCAGAATCATAAAACATGTTTACATCTTAGTAAGAAAGCTGTTACAGAATGTCATGAAATCGTACTAGTGATCAAGGGTTGCTGATGCCTCATGTGAGCTGTGGACTGACAGTGTGGTGAGGGAGAAGCGATAGTGCTTTTGCGCTTCATTTTGGGAAAGCAAAGCATCGCGGCTGCCCCGTAAGGAGTGAGGATTCAGAAGTGCCTAAGCCACTAGTGAGAGCAGCAGTACTGATTATCCCAGAGTGGTTACAAACATGGGCAGCAGCTGCAGTGAGACTGACCTTGGAAAATGCAAACTGATGTATCTGAGGGAAAACTGGTTCTTAGTGGCAGGAAGACACCCGCCAAACAGTGTGTCTGAAGGGTAAGTGGGTGATAGCAGAGAGCTAATTAGGCAGCGCTTTGCAGTACTGTTTGGCAAGGAAAAGCAGTCTGCTTGGAGCATGAATTTTCCTCTTTCCTACTGTTTTGGTATGGGCATGCCTTAAAGTGTTACATCTCTTCCCTGGCAGAGGCGTGATGATTTTAATACAGTTTTCCATCTTCGCTTTCTGTGATTTTTTTCTCACACTTGCAGTTCTGAAGTGACTATTTCCATAACAGAGAGAAAAAAATGATTCAGGGATTCTTCATGACTTCTCAAGGAAACTGAATCCTTCTGTGGTCCCCAGCTTATCACTATTTAAGGCAGCTCGGGCTACAAGAGCAAGTGGCCATACTGGCACAGAGAGCAAGATCAGGTAGTTGGGAACTTTACTGTAAAAATACAGGTAGCAAGAGTAGCTTCAAAAAAAAGCAGTATTAGTTTAGTGTTCAAAAGTGTGCTCTCCTTAGACACCTGAATGAGGTTTTCATGTCATGACTCACAGAGAGGTACTATAGCTGCCAAAGCACCTCCATTTATTTACCTTGGGGAAAACTAGAACTCCTGTCATGCCACCATAGTGTCCTGCTGATGCTATACCAGCGTGCTTTTACCGTCATAACTACTTATTACTGGTATTTCCTTGTCTGGTTATATGCTTATGAACTCCTCTCATGGACAAGGTGCCTATTTGGGTGGGATCATTGTAAACACAAACCAGAACGATTTCTCGTGATGAAGTCTGATTTTGTGATGTTTTTCATGTTGAATGATCTTTTACACCATAAATTCAATTCCATTCGATTCAGTAGAACTGTTAATTAGAAAAGTTGTTATTCAGTGTGAGGAAAGTTATGAAAATCTGTTTGAAATTACTTTTATGGTAAAACTGAACATCTTTATTCTAAATTGAATGAAATGGAAGAGAACTCATAGTTTAAAACTCTCTCAGGGCTGTAGAGCATGGATCTGATGCAAGTCCAGACTGGATGTAGAAAGAAAATGGACTTGGAGGAAGATATTATTTCCCCTTGCTCTTCCCATTAACTCTGGGAAGGAAATGTATTAACATATCATAACACAACTCTAACTCCAGGTTCCAGCTTCAAGCCCCTTCTGGGAAAATGAGCAGACTGTGAAATACCACCTACTCTTGGCCCCTTCACAAACCCTTGATCCAAGAGGAAATAATTGGGTAAGATTTAGATTAGACATTAGGAAAAAAATTCACGACTCTGAGGGTGGTGAGACCAGATTTCCCAGAGAAGCTGTGAATACCCCCTCCCTGGCAGTGTTCAAGGCCAGGTTGGATGAGGCTTTGGGCAACTTGGTGTAGCACAGAGTATCCGTGTTTGTGGCGGGGGGGGGTTGGAGGTAGATGATCTTTGAGGTCCCTGCCAACCCAAACCATTCTAGGTGTGAACTGCTTCTGCTCCATCAGCGAGACTGAGGGACGCAGCCTGAGCAGAGTGGCATTTGGGTGGGACTCCTGCCAGCTCCTATAGCTGAGCCAGAGACATCTTCGCCTGCAGCAAGTATGATCCTAAGGCAGAACCCAGCCTGCTGTTACTTGGAATGTACTTCACCCACAGTAATAGCACAAGTGCTATTTTTTCCCCACTGAGTTTATTTTAGGAACTCAGGTACACAATCTCTGTTACAGATCAGCCACTTTGCTATTAATAGCAATGATCAGAGCACCTTCAGATTAATGATTTACATCTCATGTGGTTTTTAACCTTAAAATAAAGCACAAAAAGATAATTTTAGCTGTGGCTTCCCCGTAGCTACAGAGGATAATGTGATCCATGCCTTGAGCAAGTCTCTCAAGGAAAATTCAATGCACATTCCACTTACCCCACAGAAAAATACTGTGTGTGCTGAACACCAGATGTGTCTCAACACTAATATATCCAAATAACACGCAGGGTATGTAGGAAAGACTGGTGAAATACCATGTCAGAGGAATTAAAATAAAAGCAGGTCCTTAGGCTTTTGGTTTTAGGAAGGAATGGGAAGACAAGACAAGGTGAAATGTTTTCAGATGTTATGCTTGATCTTAAAAAAAGATCTGATTTTTAAAAAGGGTAGGAAGGAGCACCCTGGGAACTACTGCTTTGTCAGCATCACCTCTGTGTCTGGGAAGATCGTGGAACAGATCCTCCTAGAAGCTTTGCTGAGGCACATGGAGGACAGAGAGGTGATTTGAGACAGCCAGCGTGACTTACTAGGGGCAAGTCCTGCCTGACCAAGCTAGTGGCTTTCTACAATGGAGTAACTGCATCAGTAGACAAGGACAGAGCTATGGTGTCATCTGTCTGGATTTCAGCAAGGCCTCTGACACGGTCCCCAACAACATCCTTCTCTCTAAGTTGAAGAGAGATGGATTTGATGGGTGGACTGTTCAGAGGATAAGGAATTGGCTGGATGGTTGCATCCAGAGGGTGGTGGTCAGTGGCTTGAAATCCAGATGGAAGATGGTGACAAGCAGAGTTCTTCAAGGGTCTGTGCTGGAACTGGTGCTGTTTAATATCTTTATTAATGATATTGACAGTGGGATTGAGTGCACCCTCAGCAAGTTTGCTGATGACACCAAGCTGGGTGGTAAGGCGAACATTCCAGAAGGACAGGATGCCATCCAGGGGGATGATAAGGTTCAACAAAGCCAAGTGCAGGGTCCTACACCTCAGTTGGGACAATCCCCATTATCCATACAGGTCAGGAGATGATGTGCTAGAGATCAGCCCTGAGGAAAAGGATTTGGGGGTACTCGTGGATGAAAAGCTGGACATGAGCCACCAATGTGCATCTGCAGCTCTGAAGGCCAACTGCATCCTGGGCTGCATCAAAAGAAGTGTGGCCAGCAGACTGAGAGAGGTGATTCTGCCCCTCTACTCTGCTCTGCTGAGACCTCACCTGGAATACTGTGTCCAGCTTTGGAGCCATCAACACAAGAAGGACATGGACCTTTTGGAGCACATCCAGAGGAGAGACACAAAAATGATCAAAGGGCTGGAGCATCTCTCCTATGAAGACAGGCTGAGAGAGCTGGGCTTGTTCAGCCGGGAGAAGAGAAGGCTCTGGGGGGAGCTTATAGTGGCCTTCCAGTCCCTGAAAGGTGCCTGTAAGAAAGCTGGGGAAGAACTGTTCTCAGGGGCATGTAGCAACAGGACAAGGGGTAATGGTTTTTGTAGCAATAGGTCAAGGGGCAATGGTTTTAAACTAGAAAAGGGGAGATTAAGGTTAGATATTAGGAAAAAGTTCTTCAGTATGAGGGTGGTGGATCAGGTTTCCCAGAGAGGTGGAGGAGGCCCCATCTCTGGAGATATTCAAGGTCAGGCTTGATGGGGCTCTGAGCGACCTGATCCAGTGCAGATGTCCCTGCTCACTGCAGGGGGGGTGGACTAGGTGACTTTAAAGGTCCCCTCCAACATATCGCATCCTGTGATTCTACAATGCTACTGATGCTCAGATCTCCCTTATTAGGAGCTGAAGGCATCAAGCATTTCACACATTGGAATCTCTGTAATGTGTATGTTGACAGCAGTTCAGTGCACTCAGTGGGTCACCATTACTGTAACACTTACCCTCACTTACCAATACAGATTGCCATGTATGAGTTGGATTTCCAAGATCTGCAGTAGCAAAAACCTGTTCTGTTTTTCACTCGACTGATACAACTTTGTATCATCTTTGCTGGTGTTGAAATTAAAGATCTTGTTTTTTTTTTAAATCCCTCTCCCCCAGTTTATCTTAAAAAAAATCTTTATACTGATTATGTATTAGTCAATCCAAAATAAATTGAGGTAAATTGAGGTCAAATAAAAAGGTAACTATTCCACATGCACTGTCTGATTCAAACCTGTTCATGTATCTTCTTTATCTCTACCATTTATCCATGTTTTGATGGATAATCATAGAATCCTAGAAAGGTTTGGGTTGGAAGGGACCTCAAAGATCATCTAGTTCCAGCCCCTCTGCCATGAACAAGGACACCCTCTGCTACACCACCCTCATAGCAAAGAATTTCTTCCTAATGTCTGATCTAAATATACCCTCTTCTAGTTTAAAGCCACTATCCCTTGTCCTATGACTACACCCCCTGATAAACAGCCCCTTCAGGTACTGGAAGGCTTCAATAAGGTCTCCCTGGAGCCTTCTCCAGGCTGAACAAGCCCAACTCTCTCAGCCTGTCTTCACAGGATAGGTGCTCCAGCCCTCTGATCATCTTTGTGGCCTCCTCTGGACTTGCTCCAACAGCTCCATGTCTTTCTTGGGCTGGGGACCCCAGAGGTGGACACAGCACTCCAGGCGGGGTCTCACAAGAGCAGAGTAGAGGGGCAGAATCACCTCCCCTGACCTGATGGTCTCGCTGTTTGTGATGCAGCCCAGGACACAGTTGGCTTTCCAGACTGCAAGTGTGCTTCAATGGCTTATGTTGAGCTTTACATCAACCAACACTCCCTGCACCAACCAACACTCCCAATGCCATCACAGAGGACAAGGTGACCACACACTCTCAGTGGACCAGTTAAAGAACACCACGGGGCATGGGCTGTTATCCTGGGGTCACTGGATACCCATGTCCTTGCAGAGGTGAATGGTTGGGGTGGTTCTATAACACAGCAACATTAGAGCACCAGAGGATTTTCCAAGCCTTGGGGTCTGGGTCTGTGGACTTTTACAGCTTCCTTGTATTGCTCCCATGGGGTGTGTGTGTTCCTCAAGCAAGCATCGCTCTTTCCTGCTGTAAAGGTCAGGAAAGACTTATTTAAAAGCAGCAGCCTGTGTGCAAACAGCAGAGCACACAGGCAGAAGTGCCTTAATAAAGGAAATAATATGTCAGCCTGCCAGTCATCTCTCATACATTAAACCTTTTGTTTAACTCTCCTGTGATGGTAACATCTGAAACACTTTTACTGTGATTTTCTCTGGAGAATGCCTATTGCACTAGTCATTAAATTACATAGCTTGCCTGACATAAAGCATGACAGCAAACATGAGGATTACAGAGTTTTTCAAGATTTTCCTATAGGAAGGACTGCTGAATACTGTTGTGGTTTTTTTTTTGGAGACAGTTTCCATGTACTTTAAGGTTATTGGTCTTCAACTACTTGAGCTGATATTTTCTAGGGCAGATATTTATCTAAAATACAACATTTTTTAACTTACAGCAACAATGGTTCCACAAAAACATTTTTTAAAAGTTTAATGTAAAAGACACTATTTTTCTCCCTTAAAAATAGCTTTTCAGTCATCTCCTTATAGCACTTTCAGGCTTTGGACTACAGACTTTAAAGCTGGCAAAGGACTAAGAAGGATTTTTTTTTTCTCTGTAATTTTCACAGGAATCTGGTTACATTTGGCAAACTATAAATCTCTGCAACCTTCTCTCACACCTCCTCAGACAAGATTTTGTCTGGAACTACCAGAGAAACCTTCTGAGCATAGCCCAGGCCAGGTTTTCATTTCTTCTCTTATTCTGCTCTTAGCTACTCTCATGCCCTTTGACCCAGTACTGGAATCCTAATTTTCCTGTGGTCCTGTGTTCCTGCTGATGGTGCCCAAGCAGGCAAAAAGAAGAAATATGCAAATGCAATGACAGAAGTTAATCCAAAGGACAAAATTTGGCTTGGTAAAAGGGGTGGCATAGCAGTAAGTTGGGAGAAAGACCTGGAAAATGGAATTACAGGCCATTTGATCATACTAATCAAAATAGAATTGGGTGGGGGCAGGAAATGAGAGATTTGGAAATCAGAAGGAGAAGAGGAATGAGATGTGGAGGCAGCCACAGCCTTCCCATCCAGACTAGTCTGTTTTCTCTGGGAGATGGTGAGTAGAAACTGAGTTGTGAACATGTTTGGGTTTTAACTTAGCGTATTAATTTCAAATACTCTGACCAAAAAACCTAAAAAATTTAAAATTTAAAAAAAAAAATCAAAAATCAGATCTTCAATGTCTCCCATGGGTAACTGAAATGAGTGCACAGTTCCTCACTCTAAAATTTCATGCCATCTCCTTTGGCAGGGTATAATACAGATAGATTAATCCAGGTTTGTAGAACAAACCAAAACCAACAAAAGGAGTAAGAAAGTTATAATGTCCAACATGGGAGAAATAGACAGTTCTTATTCTGCATAAGTAATGAATTAAAGATTTGCAGTGAATCTTAACTACAGACAATTCTTCCTTTACCTTTGATGAGGAGCAAGGACTGTTGCAGTCAACCCAGGAACACCTATTTCTTCCCTAAAATAAAAATTAAAAAACCCCAAACAAACAAACAAATCCAACAGTAATCCATCCTTACAGAATCTTACAGATTCCAAAAACACCTTTTTATCTTTGAGTTTGGGACTCTCCATCCCAGGGTCGTGAGTTTGGGCCCAGAGGCTCTGTGTATCCTTGGCACGTTCACGAGGCACAGCAATAGTAACATGCTGGCTTGAACATCCCAAGGATATTAAAAATCCTCAAGAATTATTGTTAACTGGCCTAGAGGAGAAGGGGAAGGAGTTGGGGAAAGTGTCCTCCCCATGTCTCCCTGCCCGGGTTCTGGTCAGGCCAGAGTCAACCTCCCCAAGCAGTCATCACAGGTGAGCTGAGTTAGCCCAGGTGAGCAGAGTTACCCAGGGCTATTTTCCACACCACCTGATATCATCCCCATAAAAGGGGCTGGCTGGGGAGCAGTGTGGGCTTGGAGACTCTAGGACAGTCTGAGTGTGATCAGTTGGCCCTTGCAGCTAGTAGTATTCTGTGTCATCACCAGGTGTGAGTGTAATTGGCCATTATTGTTCTATGTTCACAGTGATTTTGTCAGCAAACTGTCCTTATCCAAACCATGGAGGCCCTGTCTCTTTCTCCTCTGGGAATGAGCAAGTGGTGTGTGGTGCTCAGCCACTGCTTGGGGCTGAACCACTACACTCCCCTATAGATGGTCTCTCAGGGGAGATAAGGCAAAGACTGTAATTACTAGTAGTTTTTGTGAGGTGGCTCCCAAAGCATGGAGCTGACAGCAGTGCTGGGTACAAATACCAGAACAGACTCCCAAACAGTATTTTTATCAGATCATAGCCCAGTGTTACGCAGCACAACAAAGGGGTGACCTCGCTCCATCTTGCAGAGGTGACAAACAGCACCACAGGGAATATATGCAGCAAGCTATGCCTTACATAACACAGCCCTGTCTGAGAGTGTAACACTGTGACCAGGGGCTATTAAACTAATACAATGGATGCTTATAACACATCTGTCTTAACACGCTCTGCTCAGATCTGCTGTTATCTCAACCCTTTGAGTTCCACACTGGGGATGCCAAAAGGACTTTTGTGGTTTAACCCAGCAGGCAGCTAAAACAACCACACAGCTTCAGTGTTCACTCACTCCACACCCCCACCTCCACTCCCCGCCCCCCCACCCCGCCCTGCAGTGGGGTGGGGGAGAGAATCAAATAAACTGTTTGAGATAAAAACAGAAAAGGAAGATAACAACAACAACAAGAGAATATACAAACCAAGTGATGCACAATGGCATTGCTTATCACCCACTTACCAATGCCCAGATAGTTCCCAAGCTGCTGCCTTCCCTAGACAACTCCCCCCAGATTATACACTGAGCACGATGTCATATGGCATGGAATATCCCTTTGGCCAATTTGGGCCAGCTGTCCTGGCTGTTCCCCCTCCCAGCTCCTTGTGCACCTCCTGCAGAAGGCTCCTTGTGCACCTCCTGCAGAAGGCTCAAACCTCCTCACTGGCAGCTGAAAAGTCCTGGACTTAATTGTAAACGCAGCTTTGCAGCAAATAAACAACTGTGTTATCAACATTATTTTCATCCTAATCCAAAGCACATCACTATACCAGCTACTAGGAAGAAAATTATCCCAGCTGAAACTGGGACAGAGCTAAAGGAGGATTTTGGCTACAGAACTACATCTGAATTCTCCCCAAGCAAGTAGATATAGCAGAACACACCTGTAGGCATAGAACATTTGATTCTTCACCGCATGAAAAGGCAACTCATTAAAAGCATGCCCAAATTTGAGTACAGCAGTACTGAGTGGATGCAAAGCCACAGGGAACAAGACCTGTAAACTTTGATGGGAACCTTTCCTTACCTTTCATCATCTAAAATGTCTAGATGCTGTTGGCACCTGCCACATTCCTAATTTGTCCCCTTCACCTGTTCTCTGACAGCTCTGTGGACAACTATCTCACTAAAAGACAACCAGGGAACCCTCGTGGGGCCCCATCTGGAG